>PVLA01001610.1:251804-340650 GCA_004027455.1 Hydrochoerus hydrochaeris | reverse complement strand
TATTGTTTCCCTTATCACTTATGGGAGCATGACAGTCCCTGTGAGGACAGCGCCTGTCTTAGGTCAAGGACTCTTCATATGAACCCAACCAGGCCTTACCCGTCATGGGCCTGCAGGACAGCAATTGGTCCTGTGCCTGTCTTAGGCGGCTGGTGGCGTAACATATGTGTCCTAGTTGCCCGTCTTTGGCTGCCTGTAGCACAGCGCCTGTCTTGGGTCAAGGACTCTTCATATGAACCCAACCAGGCCTTACCCATCATGGGCCTGCAGGACAGCAATAGGTCCTGTGCCTGTCTTAGGCGGCCGGTGGTGTAACATATGTGTCCTAGTTGCCCATCTTTGGCTGCCTGTCCAGTGTCTCAGGGCAGTTGTCTCACAGGAACCCCGTAAATCCTCCTCCATGAGCTCTCCCACCCAAAGCTCCCACATAAACTCTCTCACACTACGCACAGAAGGCAAAACCCCACAACCAGTCCTCACAAAAGGGTTATCTAGAGGGCTTCCAGCAACCCCCCTGGAGTCTCCACCCTCGACTCCATATTGAGCATTACATAAAAACATACACATGTGAACTACACAAATTACAATTATCAGTACAAAACATTCCAAGATCCCCGCGCCCAATTCCCACATGTGGTGTCCTTTTCCTGGGGAAGCGATTGTCACAAGGCGTGGATGGACTAGGATGCGGCATGGACAGAAAAGGGTGCCGCAATGGATGATGGATATTCGAAATTAGGAAGAAAATGTTCAAGGACAGCAAGAGAACAGGAATAGAGAGGAGAGAATGGAAATAAAAATTAAAAAGAATGGAAGGAAAACAATAGATACAAAATTTTGTAAAGGGAGAGAGGAAGAAGGGATTGAAGGGAAGGGAAGAGAATGTGTAAAAAAAAAAAAAGACAATATGTACAGTATAGACCGTGGGCCCACCCTGCCACTGGGAACTTAGCAGAAGCCTGCTTCAGGGGTAAGCTGCCCGGAACCTCCACCAAGGGCCTGCCCTGCCACCGGGAACATCGAGGAGGCCCGCCCAAGACTGAAAACTGACCTGGACTGCTTCAGCTGGGCCCGCCCTCCCACCTGGAACATCAGAAGATCTCATTGGGATTCAGTTAGTGTGAGAAAATTTGGAACTTTGCTACCAGGTGGTGAACTTTGGACTACACTGGACTGACTGTATCAATGTGGTGAGTATACCCCTAAAATAGAGGTGTACAGGGGATAAATAGGGCCAGTAGTAAAACCCCCTACAACTAACCGTATGACTTTGTTGTGTCTGAAAATATTTGTGTGTGTGATCCCCTCCTACGCATAGAAAACACCAGGCAGAGTGAAAATGACAAAACAAAAAAGCAAAATGCAGTCTCAAACATATAGTTCACCAGAAGCAAGTATAGGAGACATTGAAATAGAGGACCCCAAAAGTAACACACCGGGAATCTCTGAAAAGATAGCGAGTGAAATAAAAAAACAACTGCATCAGGCTATAGAGGAAATCAAATTAGAAGTAGTCTCCCATGTAAAGATAGAAATAACAACTTTAGTAAAGGAATTGTTGAATGCAGCTAAAGAAGAACTAGAGAAAAAAGTACATGAGCATGGGAAACTGATTGAAACTTTGAATGAACAATATAGAAAACAAGCAGAATTCATGAAACAAAGAGACATCCAAAAAACAAAAAATTCTATTGAAAGTGTGCAAAACCGCCTAAAGGAAGCTGAGGATAGGATTTCAGACCTTGAGGACAGGATCACAGTTAGTGATCAGGAAAGGATAGAACTTTTAAAAATAACAAAGCAGCATGAAATGACAATCCAGAAGCTTCATGATGATGCCAAGAGCAACAATATAAGAATAATGGGCATGAGTGAAGATACAGGAGTCCAGGCAAATGACATATGTAAAGTATTTACAGAAATAATAGCAGAAAATTTCCCAAACATGGGGAAAAAATCTGATATACAAATAAGTGAGGCATATAGAACACCAAACAGTCACAATCAACATAAATCCACACCCAGACACATAATAATTAAGATCTCAGGCATACAGCATAAAAACAGAATATTAAAAGCTGCCAGAGAAAAGACACAACTCACCTGTCAAGGAAAGCCTGTTAGAATCACAGCAGACTTTTCAGCACAAACCCTCAAGTCAAGAAGAGCTTGGAGTGAGGTATTTCAAGGCCTGAAAGAAAACAACCTTCAACCCAGACTGATGTACCCAGCAAAACTTTCATTCAAATTTAATGGAGAAACAAGATACTTCCATGACAAAGAACAACTGAAGAAATTCATGTCCACAAAACCAACCCTAGAAAGAGTACTAAAAGACATACTAGACAGAGATAAAAATGACCACAATCCCCAAAACAACAACAGAAAGACACCACCAGGTAGGATAAGGAATTAAATAAGAGGAAAAGCAGAAAGAAACAACTGGAACATAACATGGCAAAGTCGAGCCAGTACATGGAAATCCATATGGAGAATTCTCAGATGACTAGGATTGAAAGCCCCATTCAATCCAGCTATCCCCCTCCTGGGTATTTTCCCCAAAGAACTGAAAAGTTCATATCACAGTGATATATGTGCACCCATGTTCACAGCTGCACAACTTGTGATAGCTAAATCCTGGAAATAACCAAGATGCCCATCAACTGCAGAGTGGATGAAAAAGATGTGGCATTTTTATACAATGGAATATTACTCAGCTATAAAAAAGGATGACCTTGAGGCTTTCATAGGCAAATGGAAACAACTTGAGACTATCCTCATTAGTGAAATAAATAGGAATCAGATTTATAAATATCATATTGTGTCTCTAGTGTAAAAAGTAAATAAGAACTACAAGAGTAATAAAACCAAAATGTGTAATTGCTATTGTAAAAAAGAGAGGACAAGAAAGTGCTCTAAGGGATATAACTGCAAGTATGTTTGAGTGTGTAAAATAGATGACCATATTGCTGAATCTTTGTTGGATCTTTGAGCAGAACTGTTTGTAGTCTGACTGTTTGAATATTTACTATGTACCCTTTAACTTTGTAACTTGAACAACTACATCCAGGATGACAGTGTGTAATTTATAAATTACTGATTTCTTAGTGGGACTTTTTCTCATTCTCCTTTTTCTTTCTTTCTTTTAGAATTCTGTATTGTTGCTACCCTTTTTTCTGTTTTTTACTTTTCTTTAAATAAAATTTTAAAAATGTATAATTGCTATTGTAAAAAAAGAGAAAATAGGAAGTGCTATAAAAGATATAGCTGTATGTAAGTTTAGATATGTGGGATTGATGACCATATTTCTAGGTTCTTGTTGGATTGCTGAACAGATCTGTTTGCACTCTCACTGCTTTAGTGTCTACTTTGTGTGCTTTAATTCTGTAACTTGAATAACTATTTCTAAAAGAACAATATGTAATGTATCAACTAGTTATTTTTTACTGTTTATCTTCTTTTCTTGAAATTCTGTAATATTTCTACCTTTTTCCTGTTTTTTTCCTCTTTAAATAAAAAAAATGTATAATTGCTATTGTAAAAAAGAGAAAATAGGAAGTGCTATAAAAGATATAACTGCATGTATATTTATGTGTGCAGGATTGTTACCCATATTTCTTAGTTCTTGTTTGACTGTTGAACAGATCTGTTGGCAGTCTCACTGCTTGAGTGTCTATTTTGTGTGCTTTAATTTTGTAACTTGAAAAACTATTCCTAAAAGAGCAATATATAATTTATCAACTAGTGATTTCTTACTGTTTATATTTTTTGAAATTCTGTAATATTTCTTTTTCTGATTTATCCCTTTAAATAAAAAATTAAAAAATATATATACAGTATAAATTCCCTGTGATGAATGTGATCATTATGTATGTCGACTGTACCAATAAAATTAATTTTAAAAAGAATAACAGGGATAGCAGAGGTTATCACATTTTCTTACATGGATCAGCATAACCATTAAACAGTACTGTTATGGATTAAAAACTGGTGGTCAACTTAACGCCAGCTGGATTACATCACCATGGTGCTGAGCATAGATGTTTCACCTGAGAAAAGTTGCCAGCATAAATAGAGACGTGGAGAAGGAGATGCTGTGTGTCACATTAATGCATTGAGGTGTTGTGGTTCTCCTACATGTTGCTGTTTGAGCCATTGGTTCTCCTGGAGAGGCTCTGGTCCTCACATCGAGCATTGCTTCCTGGCTCCAGAGGGGAAGACATGTGCTGCTTGGTCTCCAGGATAAACTCGTCATGCTGGCTTCCTGGCATGTACTCAACTGTGTTTGTCATTGGAGGAGCTCTGGGCCTCTGTGTCACTGAGGATGGCTGTGGTGCTTTGCAGAACAGCCCTGGTCTTTGTTGTGAGTGTGACTTCTTGGCTGCAGCATAGAACCCTCAACCTACCAGCACAGCTCCTTCACCCCGCTGGCATAGACTTCCTGGCTTCCACCACTGACCTTTGGGCCTTCCCAGCATGGATCCATAAAAGAGACTGGCGGGAGTCCTTGTGGGCTTTAGACCTCCAGTTGGAGTCATGGGAGGTATTGTCGTGAGCACTGGGTCTTCATTTGGATTCATGTGGGACACTGCTGTGGGATGCAGGCCCTTGGCTAAATATTCTATGTCTTTAGTGATGTGGATAGATTTCCTGCATTTTCTTGTGTTAACTCTAGGTGACTATCCTAAAATAATATTATAAACTCCATGTCCTGACTCTAATTGTTCTCTCTACAACCCCTGACTACAACAAATACAATATATTAACTTTGCAGATTTCTGTTTTGCTTTGGCTTGAAAGCCATATGGTTTAGAACGCGGAGGGTCTGTTAACCTTGAGATCTGAACAGAAGGAGAATTTCTGTTAACTCTTGCATTTAATATTTAGCTCCCAGGCTCACCCTTTGTGCTCCCATTAGAAGGTTCAGATGTGTTTATCATGTCCCCTGGTAACCAGTGCAGGGCCTCTGTTACCTTTTCTACTCTTCCTGGTTCCCCTGTCTTACCCCAAATCCGTCATAGTCTTCTTCTAGAAATTTCTCTTGCTGGTTCTGGGTGTGTTTTCTCACTCCCACAAGCCTAGAGAACTTTGCTTTTTCCTTCTATGTGACCCTTAACTCTTCTAACACATTACTAAAGGGCCTTGTCTACCAGACGAGACACTTCTTAAAGAAAGAAGAAGCTTTGTTCGGCCCATCTATCGTGTCTCCTAGTGTCTCAGAGCTTTGCTGTTGCTGGGTGCTCATAACCCTCTTGCTGAGCTGAGGAACCCCCATCTCTTGGGGAGAGGGATCCATGGGTAGTGCTGTCAGGAGCTCCCCAGGAGGGATACGCAGACTAGTGACTGGTGGAATGCCCAAAAGTGACCTCATAAAGCAGAGGTTCCCATGGTGGGCCCTCTCTGCTGCTGCCTGGAATGCAGATGCAGAGAAAATCCCTAAGTAAAGTATTTTTAGTTGGATGATAAAAGTGAGGAATAAAATTTAAAAAATTGGAAAATGTCTGAGCCCTTTCAGGAGGACTCCAAAGTCTTTCCTAGTTCACTGTTTGGCTTTGCATCAGATGTGCTCTGTGAGAAATACAGGAAATTGAAGTAAGTATTCTCTATTCCCCTGTTAAGGTACCTCTGAAGGGCACTCTGGCAGCACGGTGTCAGGCTTTCCCACAGACTCTCAACTGCTTCTCAGAAGGAGGAACACATCCCTGGAAGTCTGGTTTCTCTGGCTGATGGGCTTTCGCACTGTTACCGATCCATAGACTGAGTGACTGGTTTGATTTAGTGCTGTCTTTTTCTACTGGATGCTGTATTCATAATTTGAAGGTTTTTTTTTAATTGGTACTGGGGATCGAATTCACGATCACACGCTTGCAAGGCAGGTGCTTATGCCACTGAGCTAAATCCCCAGCCCATTGAAGGGTTTTTAAAATGGGTCCTGTCTCAAGTCAGACAATGAAAAGTATACATCATGGTTTTATAGATTGTAAAGGTAGATGATTCTGTTTGTTTCATTTTCTTTTGTTGTTCTGTTGAGATGGCTGTCGTAGTTATGTTGCTCAGGCTGGTCTTGAACTTCTGGCTTCAAGCAATCCTCCTCCTCAGCCTCCTGTGAGACTGGGACTCTAAGCACAGAGCAGTGTGCCCAGCTACTATATATATATATATATATATATGTAAAACCTTTATGAGATTGGGTTCATTTGTTATGTACAATAGGAAAAATAATATTCTTTTGAGAAAGTTTGTAAGGCATACATAAATATAAGTAAGTTGCAGAATGACTTGTAATCTCAGCATCCATAGGCTGTTTTAGCATATTTCCTGCTGAGCTATTTCTAATCACTTTTGCACAGACAAGACTACTTTAAACTGCAAACTTTGTGTTTTACTTTGCTTTTGTGTTTTGCTCTTGACCAGGTCAAACACTTTCCCAAAACATTAAAAAATGCATAGAGGGGCCGGACATATAGCTCAGTGGCATGATGCCTACCTGCTAAGTATAAGGTCTTGAGTTCAATTCCCATACCAAAAAGAAAATGCATAGACATATGTTAGTATCTATATTTCATGAGATAGATGTGCCATGGTTTATTTAACAAGTTCTTTTTGTTAGATTTAAATTGGTCTTAAGTTCTTGTTACTATAACTAATTCTAGGATAAACATCTCTAGCCAAAGTTACTGTCTGCATTCAGATTGTATTCTTGGGGTGGATTCTGTGGGAAAGAGGAAATGAATAATTCTGAGGTTTTTAAGAGAAGCTGATCAATTTAGATTTCTCTGGTGAGTTTTGAAAATGCCTTACCCCACTCTACTCTTGCCAGGATTAAATATTTCCATGTTTAATTTTTTGCTAATTTTATAAATTAAAAATAATGGTAGTATTTTGCATCCCCCTGATATTTTAGGGGAAGTATTAGCTATTTGTATGTTTTTCATGAATTAACTATGCACCCATTTTCGAGGTTGTTCAGTTTTTTAAAAGATCACTGATTTGTAGCATTTACATTAATGTTTATTTGATTATTATCAGTTTTTCCTACCAGACTGACCGTATTTAGTTTTGTTCATCATGTCTCCAGTGCTTGTCTGCATATGATTAGTTGCACAATAAAAATTTGTTGAATAAATAGATGATAATAATCCTTTTCTTTGGCTTTTCATAGGCCAGGGCGAGGGAACTGAATGGGAACAGGCCTTCCATATCATCATGCATATTTCATTCATTACTATTCAAAAGTATATGTAAATTTATATTTATAGAAGGGGGAAAACGGATACTTGCCTCCCCCAATAAGTGTTTATTGTGTGGGAATCTACCTCTGTCAGGTGATATCCATATCTCTTATTTACCTTTTTGACAGGAGGAAAGATGTAAAATGTCAAGCATTTGTGAAGAAAATCATAACAAGTCATCTCTTTAAGATAATTATGATTAGCACCATTTCAATGAATGCCTTTTTTATGGTCTTGTGGACTAATTATGAAATAAGATACCACTTGTTCAGACTTTTTGAGGTAAGCAGGAAAAAAATTGGTACTTTTTTCTATTTTACTTGTTTTATTTCTGAAAAAGCTGTAAGATTTTGAAGGTATTTTTTTTCAAAAATTTTCTTCATAGAAAGAATTCTCATGACCTTTAAAATATACTCCAGGACCGGGAATATAGCTCAGCAGCACAGTGCCTGCCTGGCAAGTGCAAGGCCCTGAGTTTGATTCCCAGTACCAAAAGCAACAAACAAACAAACTTTGGACTATATATTCCAAGTCTAGGCAGGTAGTGGCAGGAGCAGCTGAGATGACATGGTTTTTAAGTCTCTCTGAATTCTGTCCTAAAAACAGAGCAACTAGAGGGCAATGCCAAAAACCAGTGGCAGCATTTACAGCAAAATGAGTTACTATGCGCCATCAGAAAGCCATGGTATCAGCCTCTATAGGGGAGGAAGCCAGTGCGTATTCACTGGAATGTGTGATGGGCTGATAGGAGAACAGCAGCTGACGCTGGGCATGGTGTTGCCTAATCCAGTAGTGGGTGAGGACGAAACTTTCTGAAGGAGCTGGAGAGGAACAGAATCAGAAACTCTCAAAATCAAGTCACCATATTTTAAAACTGAACATGAAGACAGAAGATAGCTCAGTGAAGTTAGAACAATATCTTCTTCTAAGAGTTCAGGAAAAGCAATTTCTTATTCTTGAATGCAATAGAAAAGGATTCAGGTAAACCAGTGTACATGCTTATTGTAAGAAAAAACAAAACAAAGCAAAACAAACAGGTAAAAATCTCCCTGTGGATAATGAAAGCCCATTACAAACAGATGAAACTGTAGCATGTCATTTAACAAGGTAAATATTTAAGAAAATAATCAAGTTAAAAACTACAAAAATGAGGTGATAAATTTCAGGAAAAAAAATAGAAATCAAAGAAAAATAAATTAGACTAAGAACAATTAAATGCAACAGTAAATAGATTAAAAGCAATAAATGTAGGGTTACACATAGGACTAAATGGAGATTTTTTTTAATTATAAGAAATGAAGAGGTGAAAAGGGCGAACTTTGTTAATAGAAAAAATAAAAGATCTAATGGAGTGATAATAGCCCTGGATTTGAAACAAAGCAAAGGATCAAAACTATGAACCTGTGTGTTGAAATTATACATCGAATACCTGAAAATATGGACTTAAAATACCAATACCAAAACATCCTAGTAACATTGTTGGACTTTAAATGAAAAGTAGAGGAAACTGCAAACATCTAGGCAATTTAGCTTATAGCAGAAGAAAATTATAACTAAACTTTACTATTGTAATGCTTTCTGCCAAAAGACAATGGAGGAACATAATTAATATATTTCAGCAACGAAAATGGGAACATGAATTTTAGATAAGCAAAACTGACTTTCAAGTATAAAGGGCAAAAACGGTCACTGATATTTGAATATTTGAGGAATATTCTTCCCATGAGCCATTTCCTTAGGAATCTAATGAAAATTAGGTGACAACTAACCAAAATGACTAGAGAAACATCAGTATTAATGATTCTGGTGATGAACATTGAATGCATAGTTGTTTGTATAACTAACGTTAATTGTGTAACTGGGGAAAGTATGAATATATCCTCTGACACGAACATATTAGAGCATGACTAAAATATGAAAGACAATAGTGAAAGCCAATGCAAAAATTTTAAACCATTTCTATTAATCAAATTAGTGTTCAAACTATTAGTTGTGTTATTTTGGGACTGCTTATGGGTAATTTAGGATAAAACACATGAGTACTTTGATAATTATGCAATTGCTTATTTTTCTCCCCACTTTAGTGCTGATGATTGAACTCAGGGCCTCATATGTGCTAACCAAGTACTCTATGACTGAGCTACATACATTTCAGGCCCAAGATAGTTTACTTCTGTTTCCTGTGTTCTTGAGAGCCAGGATGCTCATGGAAGAAGGAAATGCAGATTTATAGACAAAGTTAAAATCCTATAGTTCCACATTTGGATTGAAAGTATCAATGTAAACTAGTAACGTACTTCATTTTACTCACTGAATAACCTAGAAGGTTGACCAAGTCAGAAATTTTGCATTCTTGGTGCCCATGATGTGATGCTGAAGTACTATTTCTCATTAAAAGAAACATGAGCTTTGAGAGACAACTGATTCCAGGTCTAAGGCAAGAAATTCAGACATTTCAAACAGACAGAATCATAGAGGTTGTTGCCATAGACCTGCAGTAAAAGAAATGCTAAAAGTAGTTTTAGGCAGAAGTAAAGTAAGACAGTAAGTTGAAATCATATGAAGAAATAACAGTAATAAAGGACAATATACAGATAAATACAGGGGCCAATATTATATATTTCATTTTTAATTTTTATATAATTTAAAATACCAGTGTATACATCATTATGGGCCTATGATGTATACAATTGAGGCTCATAACAACAAGAAAGAGAGAGAGAGAGACAGAGAGAGACAGAGAGAGCACGCTATGTAAGAGCAGAATTGCTATAATTAGTGAAACTAGGTTGTATTAATTTAAGAATAGACTGTTTATAAACACCTGCCTGGCAAGCATGAGGTCATGAGTTCAATCCCTGGTACAAAAAAAAGAAAGAAAGAAAAGAAAAGAAAAAGGAAAAGAAAAAAAATAGACTGTTTAACAGATTAATTGTAATCACAAGGGTGACCACTAAGAAATAACAAAAAACTAGCTAGGCATGGTCATGCACATCTGTAATCCTCACATTCTGGGAAGCTAAAGTGAGAGAATTACAAGTTTAAGCCCAGTCTAGGCAACTTAGTGACTTAGCAAGGCCCTGTTTCAAAATAAAATACATGATGAATGGCTGGAACTGTAGCTCAATGTGAAATCCTTAGGTTCAATATCCAGTATTGCAAAAACAAAACAGAACAACTCCAGCCTCTACAGAAAATCAGAAGGAATAAAAATGAAACCCTACAAAAAGATTAATTAACACACAAAGAGCAGTAATAGAGAAATTGGAGAGGAAGTTATATGACATCCAGAAAACCAAGCAAAATAATCAGTAATTAAATGTAAGTTGATTGAACTCTCCAATTAAAAGGCAGAGACTGGGAGAGTGGATATTTTAAATCCAAGTGTTTGCTGTCTACAAGAAACTTATTTTAGATCTTTGGGAGGCTGATGTAGGAGTGCCATAATTTTGAGGCCAGTCTTAACTGCATAGTAAAACACTATCTCAAAAACAAAAGCAAACAAAACAAAAACTAACCAGCCAGCCAAGCAAACAAACAAATGCAAAAGCCTTGAGATCTTATGATGCAAATAGGTTAAATGTGAAAGGATGGAAAAAGATACTCCAAACAAGAGAAAGATTGAAGCTGGAGAGTGGGAATGGCTATACTCAGACAGAATGGGAAGTAATACAAAAACTGCTACAAGGAATTTAGAAGGATATGGTATGCTAACAAAAGGGTCAGTTCACTGAGAAGACATAACAGCTTTTCTCTAGTACATATGGACCATTCTCCAGTATAGACTACTTGTTAAGTGATAAAATAAATCTCAATACATTTTAAAAACATTGAAACTGTAAAAAATATCTGACAATAGTTGAATGAAATTAGGAATCAAAAGCAGAAGAAAAGGTGAATATTTGTTAAATATGTATAAATTAATACTGTTTTAAACAAATAGGTCAAAGAAGAAAGCACAAGGCAATTACAAAGTAGGATGAATGAAAATAAAAACAGTGTAACAAAACTTACAGGATGCTGTGGAAGTAGTACTGAGAGAGACATTCATATTTTAAAATCTGAACATTGGAAAAGGAGGATCTAGCTGGGTGTGGTGGCACATGCCTGCAATCCCAGCACTTGGGAGGGTGAGCAGGAGGATCACTGCAAGTTTGAGGCCAGGCTGGGCTACATAGAGAGCTCAAAGCCATCCTGAGCTACATAGTGACACCCTGTCTTAGTTACTTTTTGTTTGCTGAGACAAAATAACTGATGCCCAAAGTTAAAAGAGGGAAGGTTTATTTACCTGAGTTTGTAGAGGTTTCAGTCCATAATCCACTAGCTCCAAGACAGGGTGGCACATGGCAGAGGAGCAACTATTCATGGTGGCAGAGGACAACAAGAGCAACAATGGCGGACAGACAATCCTCTTTCTGTCCCTCACATTGTATCCACTCCACTGGGCTTAGAATGGTGTCCATCCAGTGAGTGGACTGATAAAGCAGTTACTCACCCTTAAGTCCAACACTCTTAATCCTAGCATTGCATGAAGAATAGATCACACATCCTAGATTCAGTCAGTTGTGAAAAAGCCCCATCTAAAACTGCCTGAGGCTTTGGGGAACATCAAGACACAAACCATAACAGACTGCCCCCAAAAAAAAAAAAAAAAAATCTCAAATCAGTAAACTTTACACATTAAGGAATTTGAAAAAGAAGACAATCTAGACCCTTAATTAGCAGAAATAAGGAAATAAATTAAAAGAGGATAAACAAAATAGAGAAACAATAGAGAAAATCAAGAAAAAAATGTTAGTTGTTTGACAAGGCTTTTTCTTTTTTTCTCACTTCCTACCCCTTTCTTCAACACTTCTTCCTTTCCCCATTTACAAAACTTTGTTTCCACGTTTTTCTTATCTCTTTTTTCTTTTCCCTTTGTCCTCTGTTCCTCCCTTCACCTTCCCATTTGAACATGTTATTCATACTTCAAGACAACTATCATCCATTATGCTCCTTGTTTGGCCTATGGGTTTCTCATGCAAGAGAAACAATTAAATATTTAAATATGTGTGTCTGATTTATTTCTCTTAAAATTATGGTCTCAAGGTGCATCCCATTTCCTACAATGACTAAAGTTTATCCTTTATGGCAGAGTAGTTCTCCATTGTACATAAATACTATGTTTTCTTTATTCATCTGTTGATGGGCATATGGGTTGTTTCTAAGATTTACCTATTATAAATTGTGCTGCTACAAAAATGGGTGTGCATATATCACTGTGGTATGATGCTTTTAACTCTTTTAGGAAGATACTTAGGAGGGAACAGCTGGGTCAAATGGAACTTCTAGTTTACATTTTCAAAGAATTTCTATACTGACTTCCATAATTGTTGTACCAGTTTGCACTCCCACCAACAATGGAAAAGTGTTCCTTTTCCCACAGGATTACCAGCATGGCTGCTGATGGCTCACAGGAAGGGCGAATTGGCTTCTTGTTTCTCAGGAAGGGCGAATTGGCTTCTTGTTTCTCTTCTGGCCCTGCATGGCTGCTGCTGCTTGTGTGATTTTTCATGTCCATTAGTATTCATTTTATGTAGTTGAGTGCACTTGTATTTGGTGCATATATATTTATGATTCTTATCTCTTTTTCTTTTATTGTTTTCTTAGCAATTGGTTTCTTCTTATCAGTCTTCTCTTGAAACCTACTTTGTCTGCAAATAGAATAGCTATCCCTGTTTTTTTCTGGGTTTTTGTTACATGGAGTATTGTCCATCCTTTACACTTCTGGCCATGAATTTAATTTTGTGTTAAATGTGCTTCTTGTATGAAAAATGTGGTAGGATCATATTTCTTGATCCATTCTACCAATCCATTTCTTTTGGTTAGTGAACTGAGACTGTTTACATTGATCGTTATAACTGATACGTATTGACTTATCCTTGTCTTGTTATCTTTGTCTTGTTATTGGTTCCTTTTTCCTTCTCCCTCTGTTTATTTGCTTACCTTGCCTGGTGGGTTCATTCTGTTGGGGTTCATGGAGTTGTAGTCCTCATTATCTCTTTCTAGAATATTGTTCAGAATATTTTGGCATGCTGGTTTGGTGATCATGAATTTCTTCATTTATTCTTTGTCGTGGAGGTATATGATTTCTCTGTCAGTTTTGAAAGATAATTTTGCAGGGTACATTGTTCTTGGTTGGAGGTTGTTTTCTTGTTTTATTTTGTTTTGAGACATGGTCTTGCTATGAAGGTCACACTGGTCTTGAAACTCACTGTGTAGCCCAGGGTGGTCTTAACGTCATGGCATTCCTCCTAGCTTGGCTTCCCAAGTGCTGAGATTAAGTTGTGTGCCACCATGCCTGACCTGGAGGTTGTTTTCTTTTTGGGCTTGAAATACTTCACTCCAAGATCTCTTGACTTGAGAGTTTGTGTTGAAAAGTGTGCTGTGATTCCGATCTGCTTTCCTTTAAGTGGTTTCTTTTTGTTTAGCAGCTTTTAATATTCAGCTCTTGTATTGAATTTCTGGAATCTTGACTATTATATTCCTTGGTGTAGAGTTCTTTGAGCATAACTAATTGAAGTTCTACATGCCTCATTTCTCTGTAAGCAAAATTTTTTTCCTGCATGTCAAGTTTTCTGCCATTACTTCTGTGAACAGGTTTTTTATGTCGTTTGTGCTATTTCCTGCTTTTTCATTGACTCTGATCAATCTTACGTTATTCTTTATATTATCTAGCAGCTGTTGGATTGATTTTTCATGGTCTCCTGCTGTTTTTAAGAAATCTTGCTTCTCATGATTGCTAACCAGATCTTCTATTTCTGATATTCAGTCCTCATGTTGGCTCATTCTACAGCTTACTTTTTCAATGAAATTTTTATTTCCTGGATATCTGTTTGAATTTGTTTCATGGATTACATTTCTTCCTTATGTTGTTTGTTCATGGTTTCCCTCATTTCTTAAGTACTTCTATTTTTTTAAATCTGTATCTGCTCTAGAGTCATTAATCATGTCTTTCATCATGCTCACCATCTCTGTAGTTATGTGAGAAATTATTTCTGATTTGATTTTCTGTAGACCCTCATTGATTTACTCCGTTACTTCTTCTGCTGCCACTTAACAGAGAGCAGATGGGTGGCTTTCCACTTGTTCCACTTCACTGCCCCCTGGGTTTGTATTTGTAAGTTGGAAATCTGGGGTTGCATCTTGCTTAAGTGTCTTCTCATTTTCTATTTTTTTTTAAAAAAAGTTTAATTCCTGGGTCAATACTTGTATATTACGTATGGCAGGTAGCTTCATTGATAGTATTTAGAACACTTAGGAAATGACTCCTTCTCAGAGACATCTTCTGAGTATAGCTGGCTTTTGGGTTTTGAGTCTGTTGCAACATCCTGCCTCTTCAGTTAATGGGGGATAAGTTGCTGCCTATTCAGCTTAGTTCCTTCTTCTTTGGCACTGACCTATAGTGTTGCCCTTAGGCAATCTCAGTCTTGTCATACCAGGAGAAACAATTGTTAGGATAATTACGTCACCTCTGCTAACTTGGTACGATCAGCAACAACAATAGCATCAAACACAGCTTAGAAAATGACAGACTTTGGTGACAATTAATTGTCCACTTTTACTTGTATGAACTATATTTGTGGTTATACAGTGAAATTTAAAACAAACCAGAAAATTTTATACCAGAAATATACCCTCAATATGGCAATTTTACCCTGAGGGGAGAAAATTTAAAATAGATAGACAGATAGCAGAATAAATGAAGAAGAGATTAGAAACAAGGTTGGAGAACAAAGGAAGATAATTTAAACTTTGAAAAACTCATGAAGGGGCTGGGGATTTAGCTCAGCGGCATAAGTGCCTGCCTGGCAAGTGTGAGGTCAGAGTTTGATCCCTGGTAACAACAACAAAAAAAAGAAAAACTCATGAAGAAGACAGGAGAGAAAGAGAAGGAAGAATTAAAAACAAGAATGGAAAAGAACAACAATAACCAGAAAAACTAAAAATAATGTTTGTACTGATAGAAAAACAAGAAACAACAAGTCAAGGGAAAAAAATCAAAATAGAAGAAAAAAAAGTCCATAATAAGGTGTGTTTCTGATATCACTGGTAGACAGGGTAGGTAGACAGAGTCTAGATCTGTGTTCATTAATTCCAGCAAGCTAGTTGTAGATTTATGGAGGGGTGGTGTATAATCCCAGCAAGCCTGCCCCTGTAGTTCCACTAAATTTCCAGCTGGTCTGGTTGTGAGACTGGGATCCAGTTTGTTCAGCTTGTAACATTTTGTGTGCCCCCTGTCAGCTTGAACTGAGCCCTGTGACAGCCTACCAATTTGAACTCAGTCCTACCTCACCCTGACACTGGGAGCTGCTGGATGGAACCAGCTGGTAAACTGCGCTGAGTTATGAGCTCAGTTAGCCTCTCTCCAAGATGGCTACTAGCCAACTGCCCTCTTCTGGCAGATATCTGAACTAAAATAACTCACCAGCCACTGCAGGCCACGGCATCCACTGCTCCATTCCACTAGTGCATTTCTCCGTGGAGGCCTCTGGGGTCACCATGTATCTGCAGGTCAGAGCTGCCCCTTCTACACAGTGGGAAGCAAGCTTACACTACATGGCAAGACTGTCTCAAAAAAAAGTTGATGGAGAAATAAAATACTTTCATGATAAAGAGCACTTAAAGAAATTCATGCCAGGTGTGATGGCACATGTCTTTAATCCCAACACTCCAGAGGCTGAGGCAAGAGGATCACTGTGAGTTTGAGGCCAGCCTGGGCTGCATAAGTGAGTTCAAGGCCAGCCTGGGCAACATAGTGAGACTCTGTCTCAAAAACCAAACCAAACCAAACCCAAAATAAAACAAAGCAAAACAAACCATCAAAAAAGAATAAGAAATTCATGACCACCAAACCAGTACTCCAAAAAATTTTCAAGGATATTCTAGAAAGACACACTAAAGCTAACCACGACAAAAAGGTCTAATAGAATAGAAACACCAGGTAGGCTGAGCAGTTAAGTAGAAGGCAAAGGCAGGCAATCAACAACAGGAAAATAAGGCAATGATAGTGATAAGTCAGTGCCTGCCAGTAATAACTCTCAGTGTGAATCAAAAAAGACAGACTGAGAGAATGGATTAAGAAACAGAATCCAGGAGTGTGCTGCATACAAGAAATATATTTAACCTCCAAAGAAATTTGTAGACTAAATATCTAAGGATGGAAAACAGTATTCTATGCAACAAGAACCTGAAAAAAAGGAGATGTAGCTATTTTTTATTCAGACAAAGGGAACTTCAAACCAAAACTGATCAAAAGAGGCAAAGAAGGTCACCACATATTAGTTAAAGAAACAATTCGACAGGAAGAGGTAACAATTATTAACATGTATACACTGAACAACAATGTACACAACTTTGTAAAACAAGTACTACTGAACAGAAAAGATCAGATAAACATAAAAACAGTTGTAGTATGGGAGCTCAGTACCCCATTATCATAAATAGACAGGTCAGTTAGACAAAATAATCAATAAAGAAATATCAGAGTTGAACAACATCTTTGAAAAAATGGACTTGATAGATATATAATAGAATATCCCACACAACAACAGAATACACATTTTTTTCTGCTGCACATGGAATTTTCTCCAAAACAAACCATAAACTTAGCCAATTACTCAACCTTCAGTAAGTATAAACATAAATATAAAATTTACTATGTACATGATCAAAGCAAAACAATGAATTAGAATTCAATGATAAAAGAAAACATGGAAATTATGCAAATGCATGGAAACTAAACAATACACTCTTATCTAAAAATGGGTTATAGAAGAAATCAAAGAAGAAATAAGATAGTTTCTAGAACTAAATGATAAAGCCAGTACCACATGCCAGAACTTTTAGGACATGATGAAAACAGTTCTAAAAGGAAAGCTTATAGCTGTGAATGCCTTGCCCCAGATTTAGAGACACAGGTAGGAAAGACACACTGAGAATTCCCTAGGTAGCAAGAACTCTGTCTCGGTTTCTCAGAACTTGAGTAACTGTGTAAGTCAGCTTTCTGTCACTATAACAAAATCCCCAAGAAAGTCAGTTGAAAGAAGGAAAGATTTATTTTGTCACACAGTTTCAGAGGTTCCTGGTCTAGCCAGAAAATGATGGTAACGAGTACATAGAAAAACAGATCTGTTCAGATAGAGACCCAGAGAGGAAGGGACTGGAAAGACATAGATGCTTCAAATGCATCCCCTAGTGACCTGACTCTCCAAGTAGGTCCCACTTCCTCACAGCCTAGTCAGCTAACGAACTCATCAGTGGATTAGTCCATATAATACAACAAAACAAGGCAGAACAAAGCCAGTTGAGACAATGCGATGAAATTGGTGCAGAGCTGCAGAGCAGGGGTTACTGGGATAACAGTAATAGGTACCATAGTATATCTCATTATCTTCACAATAGTTGTCTAGTCAATTAGGTATAGCAAAATCAAACCAAAGACAGAACATTATAAAAATCAATTGAAAGAGAATATTGAATAGAGTTAAAGCAATTAATCATAATGAAACAAAACTGAAAACACTTGCTTTCAAACAGAAGATAGAGGAGACCCCCCCCCCATATTTGCTATATTGCAAATGGTCATCCTCCCAAGAGATGCTCAGACCTCGGTCCCCAGGTCAGCATAATCAATCCAACATACAAGCATTTAGTTGCTTCATGTGCCTTAATTGCTATCAATTCTGGCTGTCTTCGACATCCAGTTGCTAACGGGGGTGGGGGAGTGTGGGGGGTCTGGGACAATCGATTCTCAGCTGGTGTGGCTTAAGGGAGATGCTGACTTGTTCTCTCCCTGGCTCGCCTGCTGCTTGCTTGCACTGCCACCACTTACCAGGAAGGAGGGCTTGTTGCTTTCTTGCTCTGACCCCTAAGTTCTAACATGGTTGGATCTTGGGAGACGCTGACTTGTTCTCTTCCCCGTGTGCCCCCTTCTCACTTGTGCCACCGCTGCTTACCAGGAAGGAGGGCTTTTTGCTTTCTTGCTCAGCCCCCCAAATCCCAACATGGCTGGATCTTGGGAGACGCTGGTTTGTTCTCAGGATTAGTTTATTTATTTAAGCTAAAGCCCTAATGATTCAGTCACTTCCCCAAAGCCCATCAGCTGACAACCAAGTTTTTAACACAAGCCTTTTGGGGAACAATTTGGATTCCAACCATAACAGTAGCTGAGGAACTACTCTTGCCCACATTGGATTGGGTGGCCCAGGCAGGGAGGGGGCAGGATTACAAGGCTCTGCATTTTGGTTTGACCTCTCTAAACCTTGCCACTCCTTCAGATCTCAGAGGTGGTCTTTGTGTCCATCTACACCTCTGAATTCTCCATGAAAGTCTATGTGGATCCTATCAGCTACTGGAAAAATGGCTATAACCTGCTGGATGTGGTCATCCTCATCATTATCTTCATCCCCTATGTGCTCCATGAGGTCAAGGGTAGACGCATGTATCTCAACATTGCTGATGGCCTGCAGTCCCTGCGCATCCTCAAGCTTATCACCTATACCCAAGCCATCAGAGTGAGTGGGCTGGGAGCTGGGAAGGAAGGCTGTAAACACACCTGCCCAGGAAATAATGTTTGACTGCTATCTTAATGTCAATGAGCCCTACTGTGTGACAACTTGATCTGTATTGATATTGTCTTAACCAATCTAAACCAATCATAAGAAAGACATTATTAGCTCTATTTTACAGATGAATAAATTGAGACCCAAGGTCATTTAGCAATTAAATGTCAAGGCTGAGGTTTAATAGGCATGTCTGATGGAAGAGGCCATCTGAAAGTTTATTCTCTCCCTGCTGCAGAGTAATTGATGTCTGATGGTATAGATCACTTGTACTATATGCCCAGAGGTCTCTAGCTTTTTGGCAGCTTTGACCACTCAATGCTTCTCCCAGTGGTTGGTAGCCTGCTTCTCTTCTCTGTGGAACACATGAGTTTTCTCACTTTAAGGAAGCCCTGAAGTATTGCTGAGGTCACAGAGTGACCAGCCTTGCCTTGGCTCAGAAGGTTCCAGGACAAGCCTCAGAGCTGATCCCTTACTCTCAGACAGGTCTGTAGGCATGTGTCCTGGACACGGTGTGTTTCCCCTGTGTACTGCTCTCCAGGAAGAGGCTGGGCCTATTTGTCCAGTTAGAGCGTGTTGCATGTTCTATTGCTATTGCTCCTAGCTCCAGTCAGGAAGTGTGAGAAAACCCCTAATGCCTGCTACCACACACCCAATCTCTCATTTCTTGTTCTCATGCAGTTACTTGCTACTTTCTTGACTCTCACAGTGCCCTAGCTTCTCTCCTCCCTCCAAAGTAACTTTTCTCCCTGAAGTTGCCAACAATATTCTTGTCACTAGATCCAGTGACTATTTCTAGTATTCTTGTCACTGGTCTCTTTTTCCATATTCACTCTGGGTGGAGTGTGTGTGTGTGTGTGCGCGTGCATTGGGGATTAAATCCAGGGCCTAATGCTTATAGATAAGCACTCTGCCATTAGATTGTACCCCTAGTCCTTTTAAGGAAAAAAATTTTAAATTTTGAGGCAAGGTGTCACAAAGTTACTCAGGCTGGCTTTGAACTCATGATTCTTTGTCTCAACCTCCTGAGTAGCTTGGATAACAGATGTGTGTCCCTGGGTCTGGCTCTGGGCAACATTTTCCACTTTCATGTGTGTGTGTGTGTGTGTGTGTGTGTATGTGTGTGTGTGTTTCCACCTGGATTGAACTCACAACCTCACGGTTACCAGGCGGACCCTTAGCCAGCTAAGCTAAACCCTGGAGCTATTTTCCACTTTCCAGGGCTCTTCACTTATTCACATCTCACTCTATGACCTTCTGACTCAGCTACCTCCTGGACACCTTGTGTTCTGCAAACATGTGTGTGTCAACTGCACACACACCAGGCTCCCTCACTCCTACCTGCAGATCCCCAACGCTGACTCTTCCTTCACTTTTTTGGTGAAGAGTGCCCCCCCCAACCCCCATTTAGTCAAGTCTTGTCTGGGTGTCCACTTTGATTCTTTTTGTCCAAAGTCTTGTTGTGTAGCCTCCTAAATAGTTATTCACTTGTCCACATCTTTTTACCCTTGCCACCTCCAGGCTTTGCCTGGATTTCTGCAGCAGTATCCTGTGCTACCGAGAGCCCTGGAACAGAAATGCATTAGAAGCTTGGGGGCATCTTCCAGAGGCCCATCAAATCACAACACCTCTTGTTAGTAGGCTAGGGACAGGCCCTGTAGAGTGCCCCAGCAGGAACGGAGGGGAGTGTGAGGTGCTGGGGATCAGAGTTGGTCTCAGGTAGGGATGGACAAACAGAAGGTGGATAGACAGAAAAGATGACTAGATGCCCCTGGGGGTTAGCATCAGGTGGTGGGCACTGCAGAATGAGGGCCCATCAGGCAGAGAGCTGGGGCCTGGAGTGGCTCAAGGGTCACTAAGATGAGCAAGTCTGGGCATGAAGAGGCCTGATAGGTGGTGTGTCATCCATAAAGGTGCTGAAGCAACCTAGGCTGACAGCATGTTAGGGCGGGGAAGGGAATGGTAAATGTGGAGGCAGAGATTGCAAGGCATTTTGATCAGATTTCAAGGGA
Organism: Hydrochoerus hydrochaeris; assembly: GCA_004027455.1. Taxonomy (NCBI): domain Eukaryota; kingdom Metazoa; phylum Chordata; class Mammalia; order Rodentia; family Hydrochaeridae; genus Hydrochoerus; species Hydrochoerus hydrochaeris. The sequence continues at coordinate 319,803 of PVLA01001610.1, read as the reverse complement.
TGGAAAACTGGAAGTTTGTCCCTTCTCAGAAGCAGGGACTTTTCCCATGAGGGAGGAGCTCCAAGGGAAAAGGCAGAGAACCCCTTTTCTCCTGAGGTACATGAAGGATTGGCAGCCTCTCTTGAGAAGGCTGCTGGGGCATGAGTCTGGTAAGAAAGGACTTTCAGGTGAGGCCAAGGAGATGACACCATGATATGAAGGTTCCAGACACCTGTGGGAGTCATGAGGAAAGAGGCAGTGGCCTCTGGCCTAAGGGAGAGGGGGCCCAGAGCTGTACAGAGAGGGGGAAAGCAGGAAGAACTGGTGGCAGGAAGGATTTCATCTTGGAAGGAAGGTGTAGTGACCCTGCTTGGCACGTTGTGAGGCTGGGGACACTAACTGCCTGCCAAGGGCACCAGTCTTGGCTGTGTTGTGGTAGCCTGGTCAGAAAACAAAAGCCAGAAGGAACTTGGTGCTGAGGGCATGGCAGAGACAGACACCAGTCCTTCTTCCCTGAGAATCTCAGAGCTGTATCCCAGAGCAAGCCTGGCAGTGATTTGAAGCTTCTGCTTAATCTTTGGTCCTTGTAGACATAGAGCTATGAGCAAGTGGATATTATGTACACTTGTGTCCCAGGTTTGGTCTCAGAGTTTTCTTGTTCCTAAGCTGAACCTTGTATCCCAAAGTGGCCCCCAGGGGATCACCAGCTGCCTCAGCTAAGGCTGTGCTGTAGCCTTTGGGGTGTCATGGGCCCCTTCATTCCCAGGGATGCAGAAGTGATCCAGATTATATGCCTCTGTGCACTTGTCTTGCTAGCTGGGCAAGGGGAACTAGAGCTGCCAAAGATGGGACCTGACACCCCTCTGCTGATTTATGTTCATTAAAGTTTAAAGGAGCCCTAACTAAGCTTCAGTCTCAGTGTCCAGAGCTGGCATTCTGGTACATTCTTGGTTCTTGACCCCTGATTCATGAAGATGACACCCTGCCCTCCACTAATAGCAAAAAACCTGCTCTATAAGGAAATAGTAGTTTGTTTTGCACGTAGAGAAGTTCTGTTAGCTGGGCATCCAGGGGCCACACTGCTCCTGTTCATCCGTGTTCATCCTAGCCACAACCTTCAATGCCGGGCTGTGAACAGTAGCCTCCCCTGCCTCCCTGTCTCCTCCTTGCAGAGCCCCATCATTTCTCTTAGGAGCTGCAGCAGGGCTTCCTCAGAGACCTGACCCTGGCCTCTTGGCCTGTGTGGAGGTCCTTTTCTGTTCCCAGAATGTCCCAGGGTGGAGAAGGAGAGGCCAAGAGAGCTGAACTAGGCGCTGGTAATTGCTTCCTCAAATCATCTGGGAGTTCAGAACTAGGCATCTACTTGGGGCCAAGCTGTAGATCTTGAAAAGCAGGATTTCCCTTGATAAGGAGCTCCTGGCCTATGGGGTTCTGGACAGTCTTTCCCAGAATGGGATTTCTGCACCTTTCTGAACTGTGCACTAATGGAACCTGCCTTGATATGCTTGGAGAACCATAAAAATCGGTCAGGGTCCTACAGGAGAGTGCAACCTCGCTCCCACCGCCACTCTCAAGACTGTTCAGCTCTGACTTCAGGTGGCACTGGCCCATGAGCTGATGTGAAGTTGGGAGACCCAGCCCCACCTCCCCCAATCCTTTCTGCATGTGCTTTAGGCTCAGACCTGGAATGCAGACTGCATCCCAATGCTGCTTTTCTATAAGGGCTTACTGCTTCAGTGTGACTAGTCCTTTGGAAAGATGTCCTATCGCTGTCTAGCAGAGAGAAAGGCACTCTTTTTTACCTCTCAACTTTTAGAATTAATCTGAAAACAGATTAATTGATTTTCTTCCCCCAGAAGGCTGAAGGTGGCATGGACATGTACTCACCCCTATTGCAGCTGTCAAATCAGTCCACACACTGGGCAACCTGGTACTTTGGGGTAGTCCTGTCTCCCAGAGCACCCCAAGCTGTCCAGACTCTACTGTTTTGTGTACAGACCCATGTACCTGTTTTTTAGTGCTAAACTTGGAAAGCATTGTTGTACTCAGGGTCACTGGTGGTTGGAGGTGGTGACCTGGGTCAAAGGGCTGGGGAATTAGTCCCAGCTCTGCTGTTGTTTTGGAGTATAACCCTGACTAAGACAGTCTGCTCCTCTGAGCCTCTGACCCCTCATCCTAGAAAGCTGCTACTCCCTACCTGCCCCGCAGTAATGCCTGTGAAAGCAGGTAGCAGAACACATGTGGAGCCTCTGCTGCATGTCAGCCTCCAGGGCCCAGAGAATGAATGGATGAAGAGCTGTGCCTTGTGCTCCCTTGGACTGGGGAACGCGGAGGAAGACAGGACAATTGTCTGTTTCATGTGGGAAGGCTAAGGTCACAAGACCTGCCTGTGAAGGCTGGGCCCAGGAAAAATGGGGAGCCATAGTTGTCTGGCTGGCTCCGTTCTCACACTCAGGGTAGCTCCCGTACTCCTCTTGCACTGGAGCGAGGAGCATTCAGGGATGGACCTCATCAATGTGGATTAAGTTAAAAATGATCCATGTCATATAGCATAGGACATCCTGGGGTGACCCATAGAGTCAGGGTGCTTAGTAATGAGAATAGGGATGCCACCCAGACCTGAGATGGTGGCATCTAGCTGCCCACAGGTAGCTGAGGATGGTGCCAAATGGTGGTAAACCACTTTTAGATTGGTATAACCCTCAGTCCGGGTATAGTTCTGACTCACTTCATTGATTCACTCAACCGACTCCTATGTACTGTGTGCCAGGTGTGGCACCAGGTGCTATGAGCAGCTGTCCTCTGAGCCCACCCAATGAGGTGTCCTGACCCAGCTGCCGTTTCCCTGCCTCGCAGACACTCATCACTGCCATGGGGCAGATCGTCTACACTGTGGCCTCTGTGCTCATCCTCTTCTTCATCCTGTTGTACATCTTCGCTATCTTGGGCTTCTACTTGTTTGGAGTTTTAGAGAGCCGCGACATGAACAGATGGGGGAGCCTGGAAACGATTTTCTTGACCCTTTTCAGCTTGGCCACGGTACTGTGTTTGGGAACAGTAGAGTCAGGGGTCTACTGTTCAAAAGGGACTGCCTGGGTGGTATGAACGCGTGGGTGTGCTGGGCCTCATGCAGGGCCTTACCTGGGTCCCTGGAAGTCGGGAGCCAGCACTAGTCAGGTGTCCTAGCACTAGTCAAGAGGCCAGTGGCCTGGAGAAGAATTCATCTTTCTCTTTAATCTTATGATTCTTTAGACAATTCTCATATGTACCACAGGGCCATAAAACTTGTCAATATGGATTAAGTTAAAAATGAAGTCCATGTCATATAGCCTTTTTAGAAACAGGGTGTTGTACAAATCACCCAGATTAAGCATGGTACTGACTGTAGTCTAGACTGTTGAATTCTAAAAGGGACTATGTAGTGAGACACTGTTTCAAGAAAAAAAAAATTAAAAAAAAATAGAGTGGGCTCCTTTTAAAGGTGGGCTTGGCAAGAGGCAGTGTCCTTGCAGAGAAAACGGGAGACCTTAAGAGAAGAGACCCCAGGGTATATTGGCTCCAATCCAGTAGTGTTATGCATTTCCAGACCCCCACAGACTGGGGAGGTGTTGAAAGGCTGAAGCAGAGACAGAGATCATGTGCTCCTCAGTGGGGCTGGGGCTCCCTAGCATAGGGGAGGTAGGCTTCTCCTTGGCTAGGTCTTGGCACTCATGACCCTGCTCTGCCTGACCAGGTTGAAGGCTGGACAGATATTCAGCAACAGTTGGAAGAGCACAATTTTATTGTGAGCCGAGTATTCACCATTGTTTTCATCTTGCTTGCCTCCTTCATCTTCCTCAGCGTGTTTGTGGGTGTCATAATCACGCCAACCGAGGTAAGGCTGTGCTTGTGAGGAGAGGGGATCCATCAGGTGTGGCAGGTGGTGGTGAGGACCAGGTATCAAGGAGAATCCAGAGATGTATCTCTCTCCCGAAGTGGAGTGGAGGTCACAAGCTAGGCCCTTCCTGTACCTCTCAACTCTTCTCCCTGAGATTGTGCCTTTTTCTTTCCTTATGATGGTAGCTGATGAGACCCCATCATGGAGTTTGCTAAGATACTGCATCAGCTTGAGTTGGGGGCTGGCTCTGTATGGGGTGTGCCCTCCTGCTGAGAACCTAAGCAGCAGGGCAAGGTAAGGCAGGGAGGAAGACTGCAGAGGGGAGAGTATATTGAGAGCCTTCCCTTGCCTTCCACCTCTGACTAGGTCTCCATCAAGAAGTTTGAGCAAGACCAGGTATGGAAGAAGCACATAGAGGAGAAGAAGCAGATGATCCTGAAACCACAAAAGGAGGAGGTCAGTAGGCAGATGCAGATACGGGTAGGTAGTCCCACAGGCAGGCAGTGGACTGATGGACTCAGAGATAAAGGATTGGCCTCGAGGCCCATGGAGGGAGCAAGTATCTTTGGGCATGTGTGGTCTTAGGTAAGTGAGGTGTACTTTCCTCTTTATATCTGCCAAAGCTAACCTTTTCTTTCTATAGTTTTGTGTTTCTCTGAACTATTTGAAGTGGTGTGTGCTGTGATTAGAACATATGCTCCTTTGTGGGCAGAGCTGTACTACAGGGTCCTTTGGACCAGGTAGTCTATGCCAGAGCTTTTGACTAAGGGCTAGCAGAGCCAGGCAGCACAGCCCCAGACCAGTGGGTGGATGAGGACAAAGTGGTTCATATAGGTGACCCAGCCTCAATTTTTTCACACTTCTAAAACCAAAGCAAGAGCCGGGCATGGTGGCACATATCTGTACTCCCAGAACTCCAGAGACGTGAGGCAGGAGGATGGCTGTGAGTTCAAGGCCAGCCTGGGCTACATAGAAAGAACTTGTCTCAAAAACACAAGACAAGACAAAAGAAAATAAAACAGAGCAGGAGTGAGCATAACAGGTGGTTTTGATACAGCTGTGCAAGCTGGGGTTTTTACTTTTCTGCTCTTGGCTCAGATGCCTTTTAGAGGTCTTCATCTATTTTTATGTCCCCCTCTAGCCTCTTCTCTGAGGCGGAGACATTTTCCCATTCGAATTGTGCCCAAAGGTTGTCCAGGGCTGGGGGAGGCTACACTGGGCCACACTGAAGCTCACCGGTTCCTTTGTGTGTCCCTGACCTCCATCAGTGATTGTGGGTTATGAAGCCTCCTCATCCACAGGGCCCAGGCTCAGAGGGGTCAGGATGACCTTGTGACGAGGGTTAAGACATCCTGGGGCCAGGGATAGGCCTCTCTGTGTAGCTTGGTTGTCGCCTTTCTGTCATTGTTCTCTTTTTTTACTCCCCTCTCTAGAAAACTGGAACTGTTGAAAAGAATCTCAGTGATTTGATGGAGAAACTCAAGAAGACCCCGCAGGATACTCACCCCATGGTCTTGGGTGATTTTGGCAGTAGCTTGCTCTTCATCAACATATACTTGTCCATTTTGGACCAACAGGATGACACTGTCAAAGAGTCAGTTCCTATCCCAACATTTCCTGGTCCCCAGGGCTGGAGACTGGGCTATACTGGGGGCTCCAGTAGGGTTGTTAGCTGATATATGGGTGCACCAAGGCCCCTTGGCTGGGTGGTTAAGGGTCCCATGTATGCACATAGGCTGTTCTGCTTCACAGAGAGACCCATGGCTTGGGGGAATTTGTACTCCCTGTCCTTCCTTTCCCCTGCTTGACTTTGACAGATGTTGGCTTATTCAACCTTCCAGATCCCCCCTCACTCTCCAGGGAAACTGTAACGGGTGGCAAGTCAGAAGCTGAGACTTCTGGCCTGATTCTGCCACTACCTTCTTGTGTGACCTTGTGCAAATCTCTGTCCCTTTCTCTGCTGTCACACAGGGAATTGGAAGGCTGATTAAATAACAATCTATGTGAAGCATTGAGTCTGGCCTGGCCCACATACTTTGTGCTCAAAATATGCTAGCTAGGATTATAAGTGGCCATTACTAAGCCGGAAGGATGTAAACACCCGGCAGAGGGGCTCTGGGAACTAGGGAGCCAGTGGGCTCTGGAGCAAGGACAGACACAGTTACCCTGGCTTCTCAATGAAGGACCCTAGAGGGCTTCCGAGACTGGAGATACTAAGAAGGAAGGGGCCAAAGAATGCCTACGTTTGGCCCAAGAGTGAGCGAGGCACTGTCTGGGGACCCCCCCCCCCCCACAGTTCCTGCTCTTACAGCCCAGCGGTTCCTCTCCAACCTGTTGGATGAAGTGAAATAATTTACTCTAGGAGGCCCCAGGCAGTTTGGAAGACCTAGGATTCCAACTCACCTGATCTGGTTCTGAACTCCTTGTTCATCTCTGACTGCACACCTGCCAGGTGTGGTGAATGTGGAGGTGACAGTGTATGATGGATTCCAGATTGGGTGGTGTGAAGCCTCCCACATCCTCAGATCCCCTGTCTTCCCTTTTTGCTTTCCAGGCTTCAGGAGCTGTACCAAAAGACTATGCACGTGTTGGGCCTGATGCTCAAAGACTTGGCACAGGAGAAGAATCCTGAATCCTTAGAAAATATCTATAAGAAGTAGATGGGCACGCGGGGAAGCACCCAGGCGCTGGGGTCCTTGCAGGCTGTAACATTACCTATTAAATGCAGGATTTTGGAACTGGTCTCTCTAGAGTTGCTGTGATCTTGGTGCTTCCTCACCTTTGGGGGTTGGCCTGGATAGATATCCATGAAGCCTGAGAACCCCATGACACAGAAGACCTAGGGAGTAGGAGGAAAAGAGGGTTAAAACTAGCTCTGGTCAAGCGCCACATCCAGGAACCACAATGGCTCTAGCCTTCTGGACCTAACAGGAAGAACCCGGTGGGTCCAGGACCACAGGCACAGAGACTTGTCCAAGTGTGTGGCCATCCCATGTGGGAGCCTTGGATGGCTAATCTTTGCAGGCCCCATCCCTGGCAGGACTGCAGCTCTCTCTGTGCCCACTGCTGCGGAGACCCTTTTGGAAGTGTACTCTGGTTTTCCCCAAGCTAAACCCCAGCTGTGAGTGCCAGGAGCCTGTCATATGGGCTAGAGCTCTGCCTGGGTCACTGACAATGTCAGGACAATTTGTACCCTGGCCCAGGGCAGCAGTAGCAGATGCCTTAGATTGTTTCCCTCCTGTGGCTAGTTAGAAATATTCACTTAAAGTACCATTTTCTCCATCATTATGATGGCCAAACAAGTACCAGGCCCTGGCATCACTTTGGCCCAGCCACAATAGAGCCAGCAGCAGGTCTCTGTAGGGCAGAGTGACTGTCGCCCCTTGCTCCAGACTGGCTGGCTCAGACCCCTGGCAGCACCTGCTCTGCTTCCACTGCTGGGGCATATACCTGAGGCCTGCCACCTTGGTCATGGCACCTCAGACAGGGGATAAGATATGTTCTGGCTAGAGCTTGGCAGGAGGACTGGCACCCATAGCTGGGTAAAGAAAGGCCTCGGATATACAATGAGTCAGACCAACAAAAAATACAAGGGGTAGAGTGCGGGGCTGGAACAAAGGTTTTTGTGGTCAGGCCCATGGGCTCCTAGCCTGGGTGATGGTACACGGAGGCAGGGGACTGGGCAGCCAGGCAGGAACCCTCCTCACAGGCTTAGCCATATATGCCCCACTGTCTGCCGACTTGTGCTGAGTACAGATTGTTCAGAGATAAGAAACCTACAGTCCCTCTTGGTGAGCGCCTTCCTCTGGCATGAGCCAGGAAGAGAACCAGAGAGCAGCCCCCAAGACCCGGCCACGGCCATGGTGGAACCCAGGGGGCTGCATAAAGAAGCAATTTGCCTGCCTCCCTCTTGGTAAGTGCCTTCCTCCAGCATGAGCCAGGAGGAGAACCAGTAATGTCTCCTGTGAGTCTACCGGTGCACAGGCTTGGAATCAACACCCCCCCGCCCCCAGTTAGCAAGTGGGGATAGAGGTCTGAGCATCTCTTGTGAGGATGACTGTATGCAATATAGCAAATAGGGGGCAGTCTCCTCTATCTTCTGTTTGAAAGCAAATGTTGTTTTCAGTTTTGTTTCATTACAATTAATTGCTTTGCTCTATTCAATATTCTCTTTCAATTGGTTTTATAAAGTTCTGTCTTTGGTTTGATTTTGTTCTACCTAATTAACTAGACAACTATTGTGAAGATAATGAGATATACTATGAGACCTATTACTGTTATCTCAGTAACCTGCTGTGAAGTTCTGTACCCAATTCACTGCACTGTCTCAACTGGGTTTGTTCTGTCTTGTTCTGTTGTATTTCTACTACCTTCAAAACAAAACAACAACAACAAAAAAGAAACCTGCAGTCCAGTCTTGGTCCACTTGGTACTCATAGTTGCATTTGGGCGTCAGTAATCCAGCCAATTTGTGACAGTTTGAACGCAGACAGCGCCTTTCTTAAAAGATATCGGGGTCATTTCCATTTACCACTGTGCACACTGTCTCGGCCACAGTAAGAGTGGTGGAAACATTTCCAAACAACTGCTTGTGAGTGTGAGACACATTGCCATGCTGGAGAAGGCTCTCCAGAGGGTACTTTGCCAGTTCCTGGGGTGCCAGTTCTCCCTGTGGAAGGAAGAGAAGCTCACAGTCTTCTGCCTGCCTAGTGACTCCACACCAGAGCTTCTGAGGGATTCTGATGAGAGCAGCCCAGTTGGCAGGGTACAGGCAATGGCTCCAGTTCGTTCACTGATGCCCAGGGCTGGAGCAAAGTAGGTGGTTGTGAGATGTTAACAACTCACACCCATCTGTTCCCACTGGAGACCCTGGAAATTTCTTTAGCCATCCAGAAGTGAATAAAAGATTTAAAAACTTGCCTCTGGTGGGCAAGAGAGAAAGTGCTATGGTTTTAGTCAGGAGACCTGAATTCCTTAATCTAATGACCTTGGGAAAGGTGTCTGGTCTTTTTTTTTTTTTTTTTTTTTGAGACAAGGTCTGTCTGCATAGCCTGGGCTGGTCTTGAACTGATAGCAATCCTTCTGCCTCAGCCTCCAAGCTAGAACTATAGGCATGTGCCACCACACTCAGCTGTGTTTGGTCTTTTGAAGCCTCAGTTATTTCCTCTGAGGAATGGGATGATAAAAGTGACCAGCTACAAAGATCAAGAAGAATACATGTAGAAGTGTGAAAAAGATGTTGTCAATTCATGATTGATGCTTTCTGGCCATTGGCCCTCATTTGCAGGGGACAACTTCTAAGAGCTGTGCTGATTAGGAGCCAAGAGGGCCAACAGTGAGGTGGCAGAGAAGAAAGGCTGGAGCTGAGAGCACAGCAGAGGTCAGGGGCTGAAGGAGAGTGTGAGTGGGTCTACAGATGCAGAGGGCCAAGAATGAACAGACAGATGTCAGACATGGAGACCTTGGTCTCAGGCTCAGCAAGGTGGCCCTTACCCACTGGGCAGTGGGAGGGGAGGAGTCAACTCTAAAGGCCTAAGAGGAGGTTTGCAGAGAGTGGAAACTGAAAGAGTGACGTGCGCAGGGCTGGCCCAGCACTGTGGCAGTACCCATGCATATTTGGCATAAAATCCCAAAGCAACATTCCTGTTTGCCTCTGCTGGCCTGCAGAACAAACGCTGGCAGATTGGAATTCCCACTTGGGCTGTCACCAACTCAAACAGGCTTGACCGAGACCTTCAAATGATTTACTTGGGGTAGAAGTGACTCTGTTTGCTCCAGCCTGGCTATAGAAAGCAGGACCTTCTCCCCACTCCCCAGTCCTGGTGTCCAGCAAGGTGGTCTTCAGTGGCGAGCTCACCTCTAGCCTACGAGCTGATACTTAGAACTGCATGGGATGCAGGAATCATGGCCCTGAGTGCTCAGTTTTTGCTGAGACCCTTTGCTAGCTCTAGTGGGAAAGACCCCAAATCAAAGGCTGGAGGTATTTGGAGAGTGGCCATTTTCTTCTCCTCCCCTTGCCTGCCTCTCTCTCCTCCCCTCATTTCCCCTCCCCTCCCCTCTACTTTCCTCTCTTTTTCTCTCCTTTTTTCCCCATCTGCTTATTGATTCCACCAGTGGGGAGCAGTCCCTATAAGTGTGGAAGAGCAGATGGTGACTGAGAATACAAGTTCTGTTTATTCCAACAACTCCTGGAAACCTGATTCTGAGATGCTAGAAACTGCACATCCTGATGGCCTCACAGGCTGATGAGCTAGGATGTCCTTAAATCCAACTAGCTTTCAACAGGTCAGGTTTTTTTTCTAGGTGGTATCTCTACCTATTTCAGGCTCTGCCCTGGGCCCCAGTGTCCTGCTCCATCTCTTGCAAGAGAGAAGATAGTCAGAATTCCGAAGCAACTTCTTCAGAAAGAAGAGGTGATTGCAGCTGATTCTAGATGGAGGGAAGGAGATAAATGTGAGGATGCAGGATTTATCAACACACGAGTATCCCCCCTCTTTCCCAAAAGATAATTTTCTCTGTGCTACCCCTTCCCCAGACCTTGTTCTGGGTTCAACTGAGGTTTTGTGTAATGTCACTGGGCAAAGGTACAGCGCAGAACTGGAGCTGGAGGGAGAACCAAGTGTTCTTGCTTCCTGAACTCTTGGGTTTTCCTCCATGTTGGGGAATCAGAGTAATAGGCAAACCAGAGAGAAAGCTGAGAGGCCAGTAGCTTGACAAGGACCTGGGATGAGGGAGGGAAAGAGGTGAAAGCTAGGAGTCCAGGACTTCTGGACATCAGCTCTAACACAGTTGGCCTGAAAAACCTGGGATAGAAAGAAGGGGCGAATCTCATGCATGCTAGGGACTAAGAATTGGATTGGTGGTGTTGGTGTTTTCTGGGAAAGGTAAGTAATAGTGGAAATTATTTAAAAATTAGTTGCTTTATTGTATCTTTTAAAACTGGATCATGAATAATAGATTGTACCATGTGGAGTCCAGATATTATTTAGGTTACATAAAAGATCCTTCCTAGAATTTGGGGGTGTGGCTGAGTAGTAGAGTATGTGCCTAGCATGCACGAGGCCCTGGGTTCTATCCTCAGCACCCACCTGCCTTAGACAACAGACCTTTCAGGCCAAAATGTGGAAATGTTAAGGGGGCTTTGCAACTCATGCACTGAGCCCCTAGCTGGACCGGAGGGCTTTAGGTGATGATATCCCAAAGGGTGGTAGCAACAGATGTGACTGATGTTTTGCAAAATGAAACTGAAGTCTCAAATAGAAGAGGCCAGCAGGAGATGAAGTCCTGTTTTGAAATGTGGACCTGAGGATTGGCTGTGGCCTGTGTAGGCTGGCAATGGGACAGCGGGCTTCTCACAGCAGATGTACTCCCTGACCTGCAGTCCAGGATCCCAGGGACGCCATTGCTCCTTACTCTTTCCTTTCCTGGGGTAACTTTAATTCCTGGGATAAGAGCTGGAATTTATGTAAAAGACCTCTGCAGAACTTGATGCTGGGCCAGAGGAGGAGGACCTCAAGTTGAGGTCAGCCCACAACTCCAATTCTGTTCTTATTATTAACCATGGAAATACCACCTTCTGTTTTTCCAGCATTTCCATTTACCAGTTGCTTGTGTGTGTACATGACTTCAATTGCATTAATAACACTTAACAGATATTTTGTTATTCCCATTACACAGGTGGCAAAGCTGAGGTTGAAAGAGGTAATATAATAATCCCAAAGTTGGTGAATAAAAGAGGAAGAAGCCAACCAAGTGTGTCTAGCTCTTTAGCCTCTCTGCTCTAATGCCAATCTCTCCTGAGGAATTGTTATCCTCTTTTTATAGGTGGGGAAGCTGGCATCCAGAGAGGCTAACATGGCCAAGATCAGCACTAAAGAGCAGAGTCAGTGTTTGAATGCAGGCCACACACGTACCCCTCTGCTGGCTCATAGAAAACTTGTTCTTTCTTGTTAAAGTTATTTGTTGAAGTTTAAAAATCAAGTCACGATTCCTTACTGAGCAGGGCCTAACTGTGGAAGGAAGGAGGGGAGTTGCTCAAGTAGGCTTTGGTCGGCCAGTTACTTGGCACCTCCTCACTGCCTGGTTAAGGCTCTGAAGCTTGCTGGCTCTGGGAGCCCCAGAGCCTTAGAGATTGAGAGGACGGCAGGAAGCAATCAGTGTGTGCAGAAAGGGTGGTGACTGCGGTGCCTAATCAGGAAATTACAGCCTGGGCAGAGAGAGGGTTTGGCTTGAATACTGCCTTTCCCTGGGCTTCCATACAGCAGGCCCACATGGGAGGCTTGGCTGCAGTCAAGGGGAACCACCAACCTTCACACGCACTGACTGCTCATTTGCGGGTGGGAGCTGTGGCCCCTGGAGGGGCACTTTGAGAGGTTCTTTTGCAAAGGAAGTAGATTTCTGCCTGACCCTTGAAAGAACAAGTGGAAAAAGAGAAAAGAAATTGTCAGGTGGGAAAAGCCAGTTGGAAAACTATACATGTATGCCACCCCTTGTATTTGAGAAAACAAATCAAAAAGGAGGAATAGAACTATACTCATAAAGTGGCAGGAAGACATTTTTTTCCCCTTTTGAAATGACAAAAATGACAGACAAAACCTGTTCTGGCTGGGGTCTGGAGAATGGGCACCTTGTCAATATTTGGCAAAATGGATACATGTGGCCTTGGCCTAAGGCAACGTGAACTAGATTTTTCATATGCATTTCTAAGGCCTCACAGCTCCACTTCTTAAAAATATTTTAAGGAGCGAAAGACAAATACACCTGGATTATGACATCTATTGTGACTGGTTATAATAAAAGTAAAACAAAAACGAGGAGTTACCTAATATTCATTGGTGAAAGAAGAGGTTGAATTGTTATGAATGCATACATGTGGCCATTAGAAGTAATGGCTTATTGATAAGAAGAGATGATATTGATATTTTATTGAATAATCAAAATGGCTTCTAGAGCAACGTGTGATACTGTAACTCATCATTCTAACAGAGGGCATATATGCAGGTGAATGCTAAGGGACATTTGATAGGATGATCATGGAAATATTCAGGGGTTTGGGTCATCCTGATTTTTGCTCTCATGTTTCACTGAATTTTTTAAATTTTAAGAATGATCAGGTAAAGCGACACAATTTTCACTTGAAAAGATGCTTAGAAGTGTGTATGTGGGCGTGTGTTGTGTATGCATTCCTGTGTTGGACAGGAGGGACCTTCGGGCTGAGGGGGCCACTGGCACAGAGGCAAGAGGGCAGGAACTTGAAGAGGGCTTAAGGAGTTATCAGAGCTGGTGAAGCTGTGGCTTACAGTTTGGGGGTGCCCGTGGGGGTTTGGGGTGGACTAGAGCAGGATCCTGAGGACCTTGGACATTCAAGTGAGCAGTTTAGATTTTAAGGGATGGGAAGGACTAGAAGCAGGATGGTGATTTGCCAGGATTGAGGGTTTTTTGTTTTTGTTTTTGGTCTTTTTGAGACAGAGTTTTGCTATGCAGTTCAGTGTGGCCTTGAACTCACTTTGGAGTCCAGGCTGGTCTTGAACTCATGACCATCCTCCTACCTCAGCCTCCCAAATGCTGGGATTACAGGTGTGCACCACCACACCTGGCTGAGAGGCGGGGTTGATTCTTGGTGTCTCTCTGAAAGTGTCTGTATCTCTCTCATCTGGCATTTAAGGCTCCCTGACTCCGGGGGCTCCCCTTTGCTTGGCTCAGACTCTACTCCTCCACATATTTACGTCTGTACACCCATCCAACCTTGCCTGTCCTTCAAGGCTCAGAAAAAGCCCTCTCTACCAAGATGCCCTCCTGGATTGCTCCCATTAGCCATAATTTCTGCTTTCTCACATTTTCACCCTTGACCTTTCTTACTTCACCTTAAATGAGATCTTAATTATTCTCCAGTAGACATTTCTTCTCCTAGTATCAGTTGGGAATGGCTAGATACTGGGAGGTCATGCCCTAACATCTGGATGCCAGTGACAAGGCTGCCTGAGACATGCCACCTTTGGAATCTTGATGGAGGGAAGAGAATGTGGGCAGGAAAGAGAGCCAGTGCTTATTTTGAACCTATTATGTCACAGGCATGGTGCCAAACACGACATATCTTTTCACATTTATACCTGTTTTACAGGTGTGAAAACTGAATTTCAGGTGATATGGAGGTGCTATTTGGCTGAGCTTGAGCTCAGCACCTCTGTGATCATGTGGTCTCTGCCCTCAGCCTTTGGAGGCTGGCTGGTGGGCCAGGGTGGGGCCTTCCTGTGACTTGCTGCTCAGGGCCCTATGGAAACATCAGAGACTGGTGGAAATCCAGGACTCAGGTGACTTCATAGAGAAGGTGATTCCATCTCAGCCCAGTGGTAGCTCCTGGTCCATGGAGGATAAAGGGGCAGCACAACATCTATGCTCTAGCCGTGGGAGAGCATCCCTGGCAGGGGGCATGTCTGGCGGGGAGGCAGGTTGTACATGTTGACCAAGAAAGAGCAGCTACACTCAGAAATCCTCCAGGCAGATCAGGGAGATGATGAAGAAGAATTTTGTACATCCGGATCAACAGCCTGCTGGAAAGTCACATACATTGGCTATACCCAGGGTCTCTCCAAACCTTGGCAGCAAATCCCAACAAGCAGGGATGTCCAATGCCCAAAAACTTGGTCTTTGTGAAGGAAAGTCATCTCAGGGACAGAGTGGACTCCACCCGTCCCTTGAGCAACCTTGGTTTAGTGGGTATCCTTTCCCCTAGGGGCTGGAAGAGTCTCTGGCAGCCTGAGGGGCAGAATAGATTTCATCAGCCCCATCTTGGTGTCTGGTCCAAGGAACAATGGAGACACTTTGAGAAGTGTCAGCAAGCTTAGAAGCAGCCAGGTGTCACCATGAATTGTGTGGGCTGCCTTCACAACAGCCTCAGTGACTCAACATCAGTGCCAGCTTGGGGGATGGAGGAGGTATCTTTGGCCACATTGTAGGGGTGCGTTTTTTTGGTGTAAAATATCCTTTATTAAGTCGGATGTGTGTGAGCATGTGTGTGCACGAAAATGCCAGCGTCTGGGTGTGGATAAGTATCCATCTCAGTGTGTCCTGGAAAGTTCCCAGATAGGCCACAGGCGGGAACAGTCTGGGGAAACCCTCACTGGTCCTTCCACAGCCTGGCAGGCGGCAGAATGGCCAGCTGCTCTGTGGCTACAATGTCTTAGAGAGTTTGCCAAGTACTTTCCGTGAAGTCACTGGGACATTAAACTCTTGGTTCAATTAAATGGGTTAATAAGCTTTGTCTGATTTTGATGACTAATAATAATATAATGTGATAATAGCAATAATGGTGCTATTAGCTGTGATTATCACACATACCGCACTGTCCAGGCACAAGGGGAGGTGTGGCACACATTCGCCATGTTCAGGCCCCATTTTCCACTCATAAAACCCCATTCTTCAAAGCTGTTCCAGTCTAACTCCCTATATCCATTTTCAGGACAAATTACCAACACTTAAAAAAATTGGTCCATTTTGCATGAAAGCCAAGTCCAAATTACTGTTACTTTCCCCTTTATGTTTGAAATGTAAAAAAGGGTAGGGGCAGGGAGTGGAGGGGGACACAGGGGACAAGAGGGGGAAGAGAGAGAACTGTGTGTAAACGAGGAGGAAAAAAGTAAGTCTTCTTGTTTCACTAAAAATGTATTTCTGGAATGATGTTTGAGTTTACTCAGGCAGAAAAATTAGAAATGGTGTGCTTATTAAATAGGCTAAGTAAGCATTACTATTTTTAGTAGTGTAGTAAAATGCTGGTAATTTGGACCTCTTTAATAAAGATTCCATGATCATGCTGGCTGGCAGGCCAGTGTGTGTGTGTGTGTGTGTGTGTGTGTGTGTGTGTTTGTGTGTGTAGCAAGGCAGGAGTGCAGCTAGGTTGAGGAGTTGAGGAAGGGGTGCTGGAGGGGTGCACCAAGGGACAAAGGGAGAGAGAGAGGCACTCTCTGTTCAAAAAGCCCTTTTCAAACACTGAACTTGCTTTGCTTAGCAATCACATCATTACAAATTTTTCCTTCTCTCTGAACATTCTCATTGGTGCCTACTAGTTTGATCTCCATTTTTTAAAAAAAAGTGTATTTGGAAACAAAATTACATTTCTGTAAGCAAGTGTGGGGTTACTCCACACACACAACCCTGGCCTCCCCAGCTGGAGCCAAATCCCAAGGAGTCAGTAAATCCCACACTGGTGATGACTGACACCTGGGCTGATGAGCACACGGACACTGCAGGAAGGCGGGTGCTCCCTGTATTCGTATTTTTAAAATCTAATATTTATTGTTTTATTTTACCATTGCAAAAATACTACGTGCTAAGTGCAAAAAAAAAAAAAAACTTGGAAAGAGTAAGTGAAAGAAAAAAAATCTTCATTTTTCTCCTCCAGAGGTAGCTGGTGTTAATACTCTGTACACACCCAGACATTTCTCTAAGTATATAAAAGAACCAAAGTGATACTGTGCTTATAGACTTCTGTAGCTCACCTTGCTCAGTCTTGACAGAGAAGCGCATTTAACACTGCAATAGCAAACCTATTATCAATCATCTGCTAAACTTACAGAGAAAGGCGTCCATCGTGGATTGCTGTCCACGGCCGACACTCAGGGAAGAAAGTGACTTTAATGGGTTCCCACTGCTATCCTGCATGAGGAGTACAGACCTGTGCTGGGGATGCTGCGGAACTTGGCTGCTGTTAGGGCCCACGGGGCTGCCAGCTGAAGAGGGCCGTCAGGAAAGATTTGCTAACAGGCAGTGGCTAGTTCTGGCAGTGGACTGGGGCCTGGGAGTCCTGGGTACATTGCTTCTTTGGATATGGCAGGGGCATAAACACAGATATGCCTTTTGAAAAAAATATTCTGGTAAAATATACATAAAATTATCATTTTAATCTTGAATGCCATTAATTACATTCATGTTGTCATGCAATAGCCACCGCCATCCATCTCCAGAGTTTATTTTTTCCAACTGAAACTGCCCAAGAAACAGTAACTCCCCATTCCTCTTCCCTCATTCCCCAGCACCATGATTCTACTCTGTCTCTATGAATTTGCCTATTCTAAGTAGTTGATGTAAGTGGAATCATAATAATTGTTCTTTTGTACCTGGGTGATTTCATCTTACCGTATGTCATAGCTCCCTTCCTTTTTAAAGCTGAATAATATTCCATTATACGTAAATACTGTGTTTTGTTTATCCAGCCACCTGGTTTTAGACATTTGGGTTGCTTCCACTTCTTGACTATCATAATGAACATGTTCTGGCTATTGCTAGGGACATGGGATAGCTCCTCCAATTCCTGCTTTCATTTCTTTTAAGTATATACTCAGAAATAGAATTGCCGGATCATATGGTAATTCTGTTTAATTTTTTAAGGACTCATGCTATTTTCCCTGGCATCGACACCATTTTACATTCCCATCACAAACACACAAGAATTCCAATCCCCCCATATTCTCAATCTTTATCATATTGATATTTATTTATTTATTTGTCATGTTCATGGGTGTGTGAGGTGATATTTCATGTGCTTTCAATTTGCGTTTCTCTGATGATGAATGATGTTGAATGTTTTTTCATACTCTTTGGTCATTTGTGTATCATTTTTTTGAGAAATGTTTATTCAAGTCCTTTGCCCGTTTTTGAACTGAGTTTTTCCATTGGTCAGATATGCTTTTGAAAGCAGTGCCAAGAGCTGCTAAGCTGCGGACTGCAGGCGCATGTCACCGTGCTTGGCCTCTGGTCCTCGACACTGCTGTGCTGAAAGTGAAGAAAGAGTGAGTGGAGTAAGAAGGACAGAAGCAAGAGAAGGAAGGAGAAGGAGAGGGAGGAAGGGATGGAAAAAGCTTCTGCGATATGGGGAACAGGGAAGGAAGCCTTTTCATTTTTTATTCAGCAAATATATATGGCGCACGTGCTGAGTGGCCTGACTTCTCCAGCCGTGTGTTGCTGTCTACATGAGTGACCCAGTAGCCCATTCTGCAGTGGCCCTGTGGCCTTGAGGAGGCAGGGCTGGGAGTAGTTAAGTCCATAGGCTTGGTGGTGAGGCGGGGTAGGCTTTGAGTTCCTAAGTGGCATGAATGCCTTTGGATAAGTTATATCACCTCCCTGAGCCTTACCTTCCCCATTATAAAATGAAGCTAGGACTAGAAGTCAGATATGTAAAGTGCGTGGCAGGGGACAGCACTGAGACACGTGGCTGCCAGCCAGAGCAGCTTTTGTCCTCTGAGCGCATTCTACCCTCTCTCTCCACTTTCCTCCCATGCCACTTCAGTCTCAAACTAGACTTGCTCCTCTGACAGTCTGA
This sequence comes from Hydrochoerus hydrochaeris, assembly GCA_004027455.1. Taxonomy (NCBI): domain Eukaryota; kingdom Metazoa; phylum Chordata; class Mammalia; order Rodentia; family Hydrochaeridae; genus Hydrochoerus; species Hydrochoerus hydrochaeris. The sequence continues at coordinate 301,633 of PVLA01001610.1, read as the reverse complement.
TTCATGCAATCATGGCCCCTCCAACTGACTGGCCTCCAGAGGGCCCCGTCTCCTGAAGACCCTGCAGCTGCTTTCTAGGTAGACACTTGCTTTGGGCAATGCTAGCCAGTCAGGAGCCAAGATCTAGAGACCTACAAAAGCAGGGCAGGTGTGGAAAATGGGGTTTCCATGATGATGGACAAGAAGGCCGGACCTGAGGGGGCTGCAGGAGGACTGGGAGGGCTACCCGAGAGGCAGAGACTGCAACATCCAGCTGGGAAATGAGAAACTGCAGTAGTGACTGGTGGAATTCCAATTTCAGGGCTGATATCCCAGGGTCCTTTGTCACCAGGGCTTTCTCTGTCTTCCACTGGTCGTGCCCCACGCCCTCTCTGCTCTCACATAGTCCTGAGTTAGGAAGACAAGTCTTGAGGCCTAGGGCCTTTCCTTTCCCTCTGCTGGAGCCCAGCTAAACCCAGCAGTTTTTTGTTTTCCAAATTTCCGAGCCAGGCACAGTGGTGTACACCTGTCATCCCAGCTTCCCCAGAGTCTGGGGCAGGAAGATCATAATGCAAGTTCAGGCCCAGCCTGGCAAGTTAGTGAGACCTTGTCACAAAATAAATAAATAAGGTATGGGAATAGAGCTCAGTGGTAGAGTACTTGCTTCACATGTGTGAAGCCCTGAGTTCAATTCCTAGTATCATCAAAACCAAAAATTATTTCCTTTCTTTCCTGAATACAAATGGGATGCATTTCAGGTGAGCGTGTAGTGTAGTGGGTAGTAGCAGGTCCCTGGTCAGACAGCCTAAGTGCAAGGCCTGACTACCTCCCATTAACTCGTCTGCCTTGGGCAACCTATTGATCTCTGAGCTCCAGTTTCTTTCTGTGAAAAATAAAGATAATAAGTTCCTCCCTCATGAGGTTGCCATGAGGAGCAGAAGCTGTAATTCCTGCAAAGTACGTGCACGGGGGCCTGTGCTCAGTAAGAGCCTCCAGTTAGCAATTGACACCATGATATATAAACAGAAAGAGTTTAGGCATCTTCAACCCAGGCTGCCCAGAGCCTTTAGAGAACTATGGGGTGTGTCCATCTGCCCTTGTGACTCTTATCTGGGCCCTGACCAACCTGGTCTGCCTCTCCCCAGATGCTCAGCAAACAATAGGAATTGATTCCAATACCTTTTCCAGGGCCTGGGCCCTGGAGGAAAAGGGAACCCAAGACAATAGGCTCAGTTACTGAGGGCCCAAGGCTAGGATGTTTCCTGGGGTGAGGGGGAAAGTGTGGGGTAGGTGTGGTCAATAGACTGTCAATCATGACACATATGACAAGGCCTGGAGCTGGAGGAAGGAAAATCCGGTTGAACCTCAAATAATGTTTTCAGAAACAACTGTTGAGAAACTTTTGCAGAGAAGCCCTATTAATGCAGAAAGGTGGGAATAGTGCCCTTCAAGGGAGAACCAGGTCATTTCACCTTAATAATAAGTAGTATTGTCAATGGGAACCATCTATTGAATGCTTTCTATGTGGCAGCACCATCACTAAAGCCTTTTGTGCACTAGCTTACTGAAATCTTTAAACAGGGTAAAGTGATTATTTCCTTTTGTGGAAAAGGAAAGGAGGGGCTCAGAGATGTTAATTCTCTTGCCCAAGGCAACTCAGGGATCCAGAACTCACACACCTGCTCTCAAAAACAACAGCAAAAGTTCCTGTGGATTCTAGGTAACTAGCCCAGAAAATGGGGAGACTTAGGGACCTCAGACCACCACATCTCATTTCCACAGTGGCACTCTTGGTGACTGAAGCCCTGCTGCTCTATCAGCTAGCATAGGGTGCCGAAGGGCAACCCAAAGCCACCTCCAGGGCTGGCGCTTCTGGGCACTGTCCCTTCCAGGGCAGATCTTCCAGCCGTGGCTTCTCCACTCCCTCCAGACACCTCTGATAGTTAAGCCGAGGCATGTTATGGTCCACAGGGAGGACTCAGGCCTGACTAGGACTGCTATAGTGGCCCGGGATGTGACTTCATTCCCTTTTACATGACCAGGCTCTGTAAGGGTTGTGATCAGTGGTTGATCTCTCTTTCCTTTTGATGACCACAGTGCCTGGGGGGTCAACGTTCTTGCACTCCTATCTCCAACTTAGGACATTTCTAAACTTGTGGCCACATTTTGGGGTTCACTGTCAGAACCAGATAATACTCTGCTTGACTTTCTCGGGGGCTACAAGAAATTAGGATGTCATCAAGGTCAGAAACCAACCCCCGGTGGTTGGCATAGGGCAGCCCAGTGCGGAGGCAGAGTGGGCACTGACTACCTTTGAACTTGCCTCACTCAGCATTTCCTCCTGTGGACAAGTAACCTACTGTCTCTAAGCCTGGGACTTCATCAGGGAAAGCCAATGAGGACTCTTCGTCACAGGGTTACTGCACAGGTATAGAGGCCCATCCATGAGGTGTGCATGCCCTGGACCTTGCGTAGGTTCAGTAAATGTTACCGCTTGCTGTGGAGGACAGAGATGGAGTTACCCCAGCAGCACACCCTTCTTTGACCACCCTGCTGAAGGCAGGACTTCTGTTTATTCTTGCTCATGGCACTATTGTTTCTTCCGTTCAATTTGTCATTATAGTATGCACGTGTTTACTTGTCCAGGCACTGTGTCAGTTTTCCAGTGCCTGATCACTGGCACCAGTAACAGGAGTACTGTCAGTGTCGAGTGACAGCCCCTTTCCCAGTCTGCTCCAAGCAGAACAGCTCTTCTTTTAGAGGACATAGATTTGAGAGGTCTCTGTGTTCCCCAGGCCCCTCCAGAAATGACTGAGGTGGGGAATGGCTAAATGCCATGTCTGTACCAGCAAGAGAGTAGCTGGTAAGGAGCTGACTGTCGCCAAGGCTGGTTCTTACACTCACCTGGAAGGCCATGTTCAAGGTGGGCGATGGCATCATTCTGGAACTACTTCTGCCATCCACAGTCTGCAGCTGTCTGGCCTGTGTCCTCACAGCCACACTGCATCTTCACCAGCACCCTGCATGGTATTCTTTCACCTGGGACTGGGCCTGGTTTTGGGAAAAGTTACCTCTCTGTTTCCTACTTTCTGCTGACTCTATCTGCTAGGTCTCACCTACCTCCTGTCCTCAACTGAAACCAAGACCCCTCAGCATTGGTAGACCTGTGGGCCTGGGGGAAGAACTGCAAGTCCATATGTGATTCTGTTAATGCTTCCAGAGAGTGAGGGTCAGAGCACTGGACTGGAGCTGTTGCGGGAGGGGAGGTCAGGCTGTAGCCCAGGGTCCCTGCCTTCCCTCCCCCACTTTCCTTCTTCCAGTCTATGTTTCTGGTTCTCTCAATCAAATAACCCTGAAGTTCAAGTCCGAGAATCTCAGGCTGAACCGTGGTCCAGGGAGGGCCTCTCTTCATCACTCACTGGCAGGTGAGAAGGGCAATGGAAGACATTTGCCTTTGGAATCTCAAAGCCTGTTGGCTCAGTATGATCTTGGCCCAGTTAGTCTCATGGAGCCCAGGTTGGAGGTGTAAAATGGCTAACACCCCTGACTTCAGGTCGGTGTTGACATGGTTTGAGAATGTGTGCATAGGGCTCTCCAGCTCTTAGCTCATGAATGAGCCTGTAGTTGTGCACCTTCATAGCTCCAGCCTGGGTCCAGCTCTAGGGCAGTGCCAGTCCCCAACACAAGGTGACTGAAGCAGAACATCAATCCCTCCTTCCTCCCCTGCTGTAGTTGCACACATTTTGTTTTGCCATTAGAAGTGACTTACTTAAGGGAAGCAGAATTTTACAGGCAGTTTACAGGCTGGTCTTGTTCAGTAGTTTCCAAAAGCCAGGGAGGGGGAGGGCGACCAACAGCCCCCATAAGTTGGGATGGAAGGGAAGTGAAAAGTGAGTCCTGTGCGATGGCCACTTTCTCCAGCCCAGCCAGCCCAGGTGGGTGCTCCAGGGTAAGATCTAGGCACTGAGACATTAGGGTGAATGGCAGAGGGGAGCTCTGGGTAGGCTCCGATGATAAAAGGCCCAAAGGAGAAAAGGCAACCCTAGCCCAAAAGAGGCTATCAAGGCCCCCACTAACACATTCTGGACAGTGAAGGGCCCCATAATACTCTGGGGGCCTCGAAGATCATCGCAGACACAGCTTTCGAAAGCTTACAGAATTTGGAGCCCAAGTGTATGTGTGGGGAGTCTTTCCCGCTAGGCTGCGGGTGCAGCGGTCCAGGGGCTGTGCGGGGAACAGGGGAACTGGGAGACAGAGTGGAGAGAGAGCTCCGAAAGCAGGGGCTGGGCAAGTGAGGAAAGGTGGTGGGGAAGTGGGGGTCGGGAACCCTATGGAGGACTGCCTGGGTTCTTCCCAACTCCCCCTGAGCTTGGGTGACACAGTTCCATTTATCAGCTTCCCTTTTCAGCCAAATGAATTAGTCGGGGCCCAGCAGTGCTTCAGCACGCTCGGACTATGGTTTTAATAGACGTACATGGACAAGTCGATATAGACAGATTTATAATTCTATACAGTCAGTCCGACATACACAGGGACGCTGTAAACAGGGCGCGGGCCGGAGAGCGGGTGTGCAAAGTGGGCGCGGGGCCCTGGGGCCGCGCCCTGCGCGCTCCCGGCTCGACTCTTGCACGGATGCACGGAGGACAGGGAGGGGGCTGTTCGCCTGGGACAGGGGCCACCTACTGGACAGGGAGTGGGGCCCAGGGCCTCGGCCTGCGGCTAAGCTCCAGGCTGGGCTGCTCAGAGATGAGCACTCCCGGTCCTCCTGCCTAGTCCGCTCGGCCAGCTTCGGCTCCGCGGCATTAACATAGGCGCACGGGTGGCGAGGGCTCTTCGGGATGCGCCCGGGCCTGCGCCAGTTGACCGCAAGTGCCGGACCCGGGCCGCGGGGTAAGTCATCCCCAGCCCGAAACCTGCTCCAAGCCGAATCCGATTCGAGCTAAGGTGCGCTCGGCCGGGTTTGGTTCGTGTGGGGCCGAGGGGGAATCCCAGGCCCATCCAGGCTCCACATATTGCCGCTCAGGCCGGGCCGCGGGATGCGGGGCGTCCTCTCCGGCTGCCACGCTAGACGCTTGCTTTCGGTGCCGCGTAGGCTCCGCAGAGTGGGCTGCTGGGGCCTGTGGGAACGAACACACACCACCCGCGCCATCCCGAGGGAAATTGCAACTCATCCTTTTTTTTTTTTTCTCGGCACTTTGCTCCGATTTTTTTGTTTTGTTTTTTGTTTTTTTGGAGGGCAGAGTGGGGGCCCGGAAAAAGAAACACAAAACCAACCTGGAGGTGGGGAGGTGGAGAAAGGGGCTACGCAGGCGCGAGGTCGGCTGCGCGCGAGCCGAGCCCAGCCCAGCGTGCGTCCTCCGCGCCCGCCCCGCCCCGCGCGCCGGCGGCGGCTCTTGTGGTCCGGCCGGGCGGTCAGCTGTTGTACTGGCACGCATTGAGACCCGAGGCCGGGCCCTGCAGGCCGCCGTAGCCGAACGACGAGTGTTGCTTAGACTTGAGCCGGAGGCTGGCTAGGCTCGAGTTGCACGTGTCCCGGTAGACGCTGTAGGGCGAGGCGGGTGTGCCGTAGGGGCAGGCGCCGGGCGACATGGCCGAGTTGAGCGAGGAGCCGGTGAGGTTGTTGATGTTGTTGAGGCCCGAGTTGGGCATGCCGGGCACGGCGCCCGGGCCCATGCTGGACGGCATGGTCATGGAGGAGATGGAGCTGGGTGCCGAGAACATGGACTGCGACGACAGCGGGCTCATGGAGTTGAAAAAAGTGAAGCTCTTGGTGGAGAGTGGCGCTGGCGCCAGGCTCTTGGCAGCCCAATTGTTGTAGGAGTAGCCGGCGGCGTACACGTCCTCGTAGGGCTGCACCAAGCCGCTGAACTGCGGCACGTATCCGCCCTTGCACAGGTCCAGCTGCTGGTTACGCTCGCGCTTCCGCCACTTGGCTCGCCTGTTCTTGAACCAGACCTGGGAAGGGGTCGGGAGAAGGGTCAGGGCTGCCGAAGGCGGGAAGGGCCCCTCATCCCCCGCCTCCTCCCAGCCACCCGGAGCCCTCGAGCCTCCTTCTCTCTAAATACCGTTTCTTTTCTTCCACCGACGTTTCTACCCCCTACCTTCTCTCCATAATAGTTCCTCTCTTATCCCCAGGAAGTTTTTTTCTTTTTCTGATCTTTATCCTTTTCCCCAAATTAAATGGTTTCTTCTCCTTAGTAGGGATTCCTTTTTGCTTTAACACATACTTTGTCTTCCTCTTAGTCTGCTCTCTGCCTTCTCTCTCAAACCAGCTTCTTTCTGTAATCTCAATATTCCATCTATTTCTTCTTTCTCCGATACTAAAGGTATCTTGTTCTTCCCTGAAACATAGGACTCGCCCTCTCCAATCCTACAGTCTAATTTCATCACTCAAATAGCCGGTTCGCATCTTTATTGGCAATGTTTGATATTTTCATTTTGGCCCCAAATGTTTATCACTATCTGAACCTCTTTTCCTCAGTCTATTTTCTTCTTTATTTTTTTTATCTTTTCGATCCTCCCCACATATTTAGCTTTTTTCTTTTTTCCAAATATCTGACCTTCACCGTTTCTCTTAAATAGCTGATTCTTTTTCTAAATACTTGATCCTCTTGGTTCTCCCTTACATATTTAGTTCCTTTCCTGCCACCTAAACATATGCCAAATGTTTCTCAGAAAATACTTCATTATCTTTCGTTTACTCATTTCTCTCTAATCTTTGTTCTCTCCTAAAATTTGTTAAAAACCTCTTCTTTCCCAACTGCCAGATCCTTCGAGATCCTTACGTATTAACCCACCCAATGATGGTTCGCTGCTCCCCTTGACCCTTCTCCAGCCCAAGGCTGTTTCCCCTCAGTTCACTTTTAGGGGCCCTGCATCTCAGCTTTCCCCAAGCTCCAGGACAGACTGATGCCACCTCCTCTCCACCCTACCACCGTAAACCTCAGCAGGATTAGTGAGTTCAGGACTGCTGAGCAACGTCTTCACTCCATGCCCCACCACCATGGCTAGCCTGACCGGGAAAGGGTGAAGATGGGTTGTAGCAGGGAGTTCGTGGGCCAGGTGGGACTTTGGTCTGACTTTGGAGGTACGCCTAATATCTGATTAAATATTTGTTCACCCAGTGAAGAAACGATTCCCTTGCTCCTCTGTCAGGAAAATGTAGTGTTTACCAACAGCCAAATGGTGAGATGAAGGAGAATGCAGTCTGATCTTGGGTCTGAGACATATTCCAAAAGGGACTACTGGGAAAGCCACTTTGCTATCAGTCCCCACCCCACCCAGGGTACCCCCAGATTTACAGTAATAGCTAACATAAGGCCAAGGGTTCAGCTAGTGCTTGACTGGATGGCCAGGGAAGGTGGAAACTATCCTGAGATGCTGGAGAAGTGCAGAATAAAACCACTGCTCCAAGAAATTTTGGGACCCAAACTGAGGCATCTTTTGGGCCTCTTTGAGGCAACCAGGCAAACCTGTCTTTCCCTTTCGTTTTCAGAGGAAGGCTGCTGAACCAGAGGTCCTTTGCCCACTTTCTGGCCCTGAGTGTCCCGTAACATGCGAATGAGTCCTGGGCTCTTCAAGGCAGGAGTGGGAGAGTCCACCAGAGCCACAGCCTTTGGCAGGGGCTGCAGTAAAGTCCGAGGGCCAGGTGAGAAGAATTGGGAATTTGCAGCAGCCAGGGGCGCTAGCAGCCCAGGGGCCTAGCAGCCCAGGGGGTGGCCAGGATCTAAGGTGGGTGGGGGTCTTGAGTGGAGGGAGGAAGCAAGCTTGAGTAAGTGGGAGAGTGAAAGTGTGATTGCAGTCTTGGCTTCTGAGCTGCCTGCCTCTTGCCTGCCGCGCTCTACACAAGCCCTCTAACACGCGCGTCCTCGCTCACCCGCACACGCGGCTCGGTGAGGTTGGTCCATACGGCGATCTCCTCCCTCATGCTCATGTCTGGGTAGCGGTTCCTCTGGAACGTGGCCTCCAGCTCTTGCAACTGCTGGCTTGTGAAGTGCGTGCGTTGCCGCCGCTGTTTTTTCTTTTTGGCGGGGTCCTCAGCGCCGCCGCAACCCGTGCCGCCCGTGCCACTGTCTTCTGGCCCCTTGGCTTCCCCGCCGCGCTCCTTCTCTGCAGCAGGCAGGAACGGGCGCGGGTCACCTCGGGCTTATGCCCTGTTCTACCCGGTCCCGGCTCCACCGAAGCGGGAAGCGCCGGCGGTCTGTGCTGGCTGCCCTCCCTCCCGCCAGGGATCTTGGGAGAGGTCCCTATTTCCAAGAGCTGTCTGGGTGCCGGTGGCTGGTAGGCACCACAAGTCTGGCGTGCAGCAGAGAAGAACTCAGGAGCCAGAGCCGCCGGCCTGGGTTCCTGGCTCGGCAGGCCTGCTCCCACAGCTCAGCTCAGGCTCTGGCCCAGCTGCTGCTGTCACCCACAAATGCATAGTTTTTGCTGGCACTTTGGGTTGTAAATCTTAGGGAAGGTGGTGCCTGCTTTTTCTGAACTACAAATAGACCTTTCCAGACTGAAGATAGTGGTTAGTGGGGTCTGCACCAGGTGACCTGAAACTTCTCTACTTATTTTTCTCCCCCCGGGCTGAGTAGAAGCCCCAGCACAGAGGGTTTCCACCTAACTTGTAGGCCTCTCGTCCCAAGGCATTTGAAAACTTCCCAGCTGCAGTCTGGACAGAGGTCTCTAAGTGACTTTGGGCTTCAGCTTTTCTTTAAAGTTACACAAAACACATGCAGTCATAGAAACGTTGAAACATAAAGAAAAAGAATTTAAAAACAAAACATAGAAGCTCAGAAAAGCTTACAGCTCTGTCTAAAAACACAGAAAAGATCACAAATTCTCAAAAACAGGCAGGTAGAAACAAAGCAAATGTAAATGAAGAAGCCAGAAACCTCCATGCAAACACAGCTCTAAATACAAAGCGGTACGTGTATAAAGTTCACGCAGGCAGACACATTTATCTCTCTGGGATTAAAAAAAATCTGCCTATTATTGTGGATGAATTTTGAACCCCTTTCCAATAACACTCCTGTAGTCATAATTTTTAAATCTTGGAGAAATACAACATTCTATTTAGATGATTTAAATTCCCAAAATAACACCGCTGTAAATGAATTTTGAGAAAACCTCGGAGAAATACGCCATTTTGGATTGATTTTTAAAAATCTCTCCAGTTTTGCATGTAGATATTTTGAATTCCAGAGACATACATCTAAATTATTAATTCTTTCAAAATAAAAATACATTTAAAATTATTAGTTCATATTGATAAATTTGGTTTAAAAAAATCGAACTATAGCTATGTTTCTGTTTTTAAAATAACCAATTAAACACCACGCATAAAATTTTTGAAAACAAAAGTACAATCCAGCTTTTATTATCTCTTAACCAAAACAGGTAAGGTCACTTAGACATGCAAAACAGAAACAAATAGATTAAAAATGCGGAGAGAAGCATTCAGCGGCGGATTAAGAAATGAGTGCAAAAGAAACGCTCGCGGCCTGGGGAGCTGAGACGCCGAGTTAGGGCTGCGAGCGCGGGAGCCGCTCGGAGATTCCGGCGGCTCCGACTGGCCGGGGATTCGCCGTGTCACTGCCCGGCGTACCACCCGCTCGGTGGTTCAGCTCGCGGCTGGGGAAAAGGCTTGAGCTCTCGGTCAAAGAGCGCGAAGGGAGCCGTGCCCGAGCCGAGAAGGGCCCTGGTTGGATTGCTCTGCGCTCCGGCCGCGCACGTGGGCCGGGATCCCTGGATCCGGGTTCTGCCGGCTTTGCAGGGAGTCGGGACGCACCCCTTTTGGCCCGCTCCCTTTCGCTGTCCTCCGTATCTTCTCTTTACTTGAGGTCCCCCTCTCTACCCCTCAATTTGCTTTCCCCGCCCTCCCCTGCTCTCCCTCTCAATCTGCACCCCTCCCTAGTCCGATCCAGAGTCTGCCCCTTTTCCCTCTCTGGACACTTTCTCTGGTCCAGTCACCCACGTCCCCTAATCGGTCTGTTTCTCGCCTTCTGTCCAGCGGTTCCTCAGCGCGCCTCAAGCCAACTTTTCTTCCTCCCGTTCTCTTTGCCCCTGACCAAGATGGGCTGTCAGACCAGCCCTCCGGTTGTAGGCTGGTGCATCTGCCGGTCCCTTGGCGCCTGGGAACCGCGTGGAAGTGCTTTCGCATTTGTATTTCCACTTTCACCATCAAGTTGAGACCGGGGAAAAGCAAGGTCCTGACTTTCCCGGAGTGAAAAAGGAACCTGGCGCTCGCGGCGCAAGCGCCAGGCCCTCTCCTGGCTCCCGCATGGGCTCGGTGCGCGCCGCGCGGGACCCCGCGCTTACCTGGCAGCTCCGTATCCGACGACTCGCTGGCAGAGTTCTCGAGCGGCTCGCGGGGGTCTCCGGCGCGGGCCAAATGGAAGGTGGGCCCCATATCATGCGGTGGCTGCGGCGGTGGCGGCGGCCGGAGCCCCTCCGGCAGCCGCTCCAAGCTCATGCCCCCCTTGAAGGCGTCCATGGAGGTGGGGACCGCGGCGGGCGCTCCGGAGGCCGGAGCTGGGCGCGCCCGACCGCCCAGGCTGCGACCTGCGGGGACAAGAGCGTGGCGCCTAAGCGGCTGCCCCCCAGGGCTGCCAACGCCCGCAGCGACGCCGCGCCCGCTCCATGGACTTCCCTGGGCTGCGGGGCCGGGCGGGCGGCGGCGGATTTTCGTGACCGGGCGCCTGGCTCCGCGCTCCGCACTACGCTCCCGCCGCTCGGGCCTTAGCCGCCCGCCCGGCCCCGACTTGGGCTCAGGCTCCCGATCCGGGGCCGGTTTCTAAGGCTCCGGACCTCGCCGGCAGTGTCTGTCTTAAAGCGACAGCGCGCACCGCCAGGTTCCAGCAGTCCCTGCGCCAGGGGTGGTAGGTGGGTGGGGTGGGGTGGGGTGGGGTGGGGTGGGCTGGTGGGAGGGGGTTGGGGAGGGCGGGCGGCAGCGAGCGAGCGAGCGAGCGGAGCAGCCCGGGCGGAATCCAGCCCCGAGCCGTCCGCGCCGCCGCGCCCTCCGCGCCGCCCGCCGTCCCTCCCTCCCTCCGGCCTCGCCCGCGCCCTCCCCCTCCGCAGCCACCTCCCGCCGCCTCCCCGCCCCCCGCTGCCGCGCCGCGCCGCTCCCTCCTTCCCGGGTGACACACCGACTTCTCCCTCGGCCTCACAAAAGAAATGCATCTGGCCTGCAAGTCCGGCGCGGCTCGTGCCCACCTTAGGCCCCAAATGACTTGTTTCGCTTTGAGTCAACTCCCGTTTGGGCCTCCTCGAAGTCCCCAGCCGCAGTCAGAACCGGCCAGGGCTGCAGTGCGTTCGCTGAACAGGATCGCGCGGAGCGGGCTCCTTGGAGCCACAGCGGAGGGCGGGGGCAGAGCCCGGGCCCGTTCCGGCAGCTCCCGGCGGCCGTGTCCTCGTCGAGGGGCCTTCGGCCCCTCCTTCCCCGGCCTCTTCTCCCGGGAACTCAGCCCGGCTGAGTGACAGCAGCCTGCGCTCTAATGGGCCCCCGATGTTGCCTCCTAATTAGCTTGGACCCTCTCTCCCCTAGGGCCGCTGCTCCTCAGGCCTCCCTCTCTGCACCGCAGTCAATTTTCCGGGATTGGGATAGAAATGATGGATTCTAATCAACAAAACGTTTCTCCTGGCTCTAGGCCGCTGGCGAGTTCAGCAGGAGACCCCAAGAGCCCAGTCGGGCCCCACTGCCTTTTCTTCCTCCCTTGTTTTGTGCCTTCTCAGGCCAGTCAGGCGCTGGCGTTGGCAACCATAGAGTTGGCCTTGGCAGCTTCTTTGCTGGGGGTGGGGAGGGGAGTTGTGGTCCCACTTCCCAAGGGTTCAGCCATAGGCGTGATAGGCCAGGTTACTGCTGTCTCCCCAGGTCGGGGCGGCAGCTCAGGAAGGCTTCAGTCTTCCAGGTTCCATTACAGAGTGGTAGTAAGGTGTGGCTGGCTCCAGGAGGCCCTGGCTGGCTGCAGGTAGAGATATTACCCTTACAGCTCCCAGGAGTGATCCTTAAGTTCTCCCACTTCAGTGAAGTTTGTCAAAGGATTTTGCTCAACAATTGTTAACTGGCCCTGAGACCTCTGCATCTTGAGCAAACAGGCCATAGCTGGGGCCGCAGGGCGCGGCCCTGACCTGCTTCTCTGGCCACAGCCGGACTCTAGGTTGTCTCTACCCCTCACCTGCTGACCAGCTCCACCAGACATGGCAGGACAATGGCCTGGGGGAAGAACTTCCCTACTCTTTAGGCCTAATGCCCTGACCTCAGAAGGCAGGGCATCCTCATCTCCTGGAGTATCTGCTTGGACTGACTGTACTGTATAGTGTCAGCATCTGGGGGACTCTACAGGCTCTGTCTTCAAGACTTTCCCTAAACCCCTTCAGAAGGAGGCACCCAGGTCCCAGGCTGAGCTAGATGGTGAGGACTGTGGAGACACAGGCAGGCACACAGGGTGGAACTCCCTGGCCAGAGGAGCCCAGTTCCAGGCTTTGGAGAGAAGGGATAGCTCTTTAGGGCCTAGCCAGTGGTGGCACACCTATGGCATGCATGTGCCCACAGCAGGCTGTTATCACTCTAAGCAGTTTGTCACTGGCCTGGCCCATTTTCCCGGGTGTCTGTGACCACAGGAAGCAGAGGCTAAGACATACACAACAAGGATGCTTCCCAGGAAGTCCAGTTAGGTAGGCACAGGGACTCTTGCCTTCTCCTTCCAAGCTCAGATCCCTAGGGTGAAATTCATCTTGGTCAGGGGAAGAGGGACCTGGGGAAGTATCATTGTCCAGCAGTTGCCCTTAGCTCTACCTTTTACCACATTTCTTGGCTGAGTTTCAGGCAGCATCAGACACCTCCTTTCAAGAAGATATCCAGGTGCTGGGAGTGCCCCTTCACACACTATCCTCTTTGTGGTTCCTTACCCACGGGGGACAGCCTGGATGCACAAAGGCTGTGGGAGTGAGACTGTGCATATCCACACTGCGCTTCCACACAGGTACACTGTGAACACACGGACACGTGCTATGTGCTATCTGTTACAAAAACTGGCTCGTAGAGGGTAGGAGATGTGTTCTAAGACCACTGAATGTCAGGCCAAGGTGAGAAGCACAGTGCACCTTCTCTGGTGCACTGGGAGCCAACGGTCTGCCTACGGGGACTATGAGTCAGGCCTTTCAGGGACTACTTTGTGACTCTGCCCATGTCCAGCTGCTCAGTCTCACTATGATGCATTTAATGCAGTTATTGAGCACCTGCTGTGTGCCCCTCTAGGTTCAAGCCTCTGGCAATGCTCCAGGCAGGCACAGTAGTTCCTTTATTTGGAAATCTCGATGCCTGCTGTGTGGATAGCAAGGCCTTCATACCCTTTGGCAAAGCCCCTTGTCCCACTGGCCTTGAACACTGAAGAGAGGCTGAGGCTAGTGGGGACTGCCAGGGAGTCTGTTGTTCAGCAGTTCTGAATGATGCAGGGTAGGGAAGGGACTGACTGAGAGGAGGCTATGGCCTGGTTCTGGGTGTTGGCCAGAGAAGGGATCTGGAGAGCCTCTTGTTTTTCCCCAGTTACAGTCTCCCATTGCTCACTATCCTAGTTTGAGGCTGCTGGCAACCCCCCCCCCACATGTATGCATATGGAAGACAGGGGCCAGTTAGAGGCTCCATGTTCCCCTGGCTTTACTGTGTGACTTTGGACATGGCTTGACCAGCCTGTGCCTCAGGAAACTCAGTCCAACAGGGGACTGTGCCTGCTGCTTCAGCCTCCAGGTCCCTTGGTGATGGACCAGAGAAGAGAAGAGGAAGAAAGAGGGCCTACTGGTGTTGGGCCTATGTGCCCTATTTGGTACACGCCGCCCCCCAGCCCTCTCTAGCCACACAGAGCCGGCAACCATTCTGTGATTTTTTTCAAGAAATTTCAAGACCCCAGGCTCTTGACGGGTAGAGAGGAGCCCTGGCTGCTGTCAGGGTTGAAGTAGTTACCACAAGGAGCCTTTCTAAAAGCCGGCTGACTCAAAACAGACTTTAGGTCCAAGGATGATTTAGTAATTTAATTTGGGAAGGGTGGATGGAGGGCCCCCATGGAAGGAGACCCTTCTACCAACCCATGGGGGTACCCTGCTCTAATCCTTACTCCCAGAATCAAGGGATTTCAGGAAAAAGGAAGGAATGTGCCATGTCCTGCCCCAGGGCTATCTGTGACTCTCTGGGACATTCCAGTCCTAAGCTTCTTAGGCCGAGGAGAAGTTCAAACTAGAAAACCCAGTTTTGGGAGTGCAGCAGGACCACCTACCTCTGCCTGACCTAAGACACCCCTTCCACAATAAAAAAAGTCTTGTTTTTGGAAGAAGCGGTTACTGGGTGAGGGGGACAGGAGTGTTCAGGTAGAGGCCAGAACAACCCAGTTGGATTCTTTAGGCTTCTTGGAACCCTAGAGTGAAGCTTCCTGCTAGTTGGGGTTCCCCAGCTTGTCCAAAGGCAGAGCTGGGATACACTTGGGCTGGACAGCCGGCTGCCAGTGGCACACAATGAAAGTACGGAATGTGGAACTTTAGGGGCTGGTAGGGCCCATGGCTGTCCTGGCCCATAGCTCACTTTACCGAGATATCTGCAGGATATGGTCTGGCTCCTGAGAATGACTGAGCTGAGGGGAAGAAAAGGCTAGGAAGGTACTGTAGCAGCATCTAAGTCAAGACTGGGAGCAGAGGGCCAACTTTCGCTGCCTCGTGGCCTTCTCTTCCCAGTAGCTGCTTTCCTGGGAGAAGTGCACTCCAAGGTCTGTCTTGGAGGTCAACAAATGCTGCCTCTGCATCCTAGAATCTTGGCGGCCTGGTCACTGTGCTCCAGTCTCTTCTCCTTCCCTGGCAGAGATGTGGAAGCCCAAAGCAGCCTGGGGAAAGGGAAGGGGTACAGCAAGTCATGTCCAGTGCCGTCCCGCTGCCTGTAGCTTTTGTCCTGACCCTGGACTTGTGTCCTTTGTCATGGCTAGCAGCCATCTACCAAGGATGGACAGCAACCTGGGGTTTTCTTTCTCTGGCCCTGGTGGCTTTCATAGGTCACTGGGATGCCAAGAGAGCACCCAAAACTTAATTTCTCAAAGTGGGCTCAAATATTTTTCAGGTTCAGGGAATTCCTACAGGCCGGAAAATCTTGGAATTTGGATTCCAGCCTAAGATTCCCATTACTGCGATCTGGGCCTTGGGATCCTGGCTTTGCTACAGCATAAGCATCTCCAATTTAGGAGGCTGGTCATTTTTAGAATTTGGAGACCCGGTTCTAGAGTAGTGGCTGTGCTCTTAGAGAATCTGCATCAACAACCAAGCCCAGAGATAGCCACGGAACGTCTTTATTAGACTTTGAGAAGAGCACTTGGGTTTTGTTCTCAGGGGGAAGGAAAAGCCCAGATTGTGCCAGCGAGGGCAGGTAGCCCCGGGTTGCGGGCACCTCCGAGCGTGGCGGCAGGACGTCAGGGTCGGGGTGAAGACAGCCCGGGGCTATGGCTGATGTGCGCTGATTTTCTGCGGCTTTACTGCCCGAACGAACGAACGAACGAATGAAGCGGTTTCGTTTGGACAAAATACCCTCTTGACGCGAAGCTACGGTTAAAGTCCCAGGCCTTTCAGAGGGGCCAGGGTTTCCACCGGTGGTGGGGCCCCCGTTTCTTGGCGAAGAGCGGAGCGGAAGGAGGTCCTCTCGGGTCCCTTTCTCACCGAGGCCCCCTGCGTGTAGCGCCGCCGCTAGAGACTAAGGGCTTCCCGGGCTGCGCCTTCGCTGAGCCGAAGCCCGCGTCCCCGAGGCTGCTACTCTCGGGGTGCCAGGAGCCGAGGCGCGGGGTGGGCACGCAGGGTAGGGGAAGGAGCCAGTGACGCCGTACCCGGGGCGCAGGAACGAGCTCCTCGCGCTGCCTCGATGGCGCCTGACCTTTCGCGCGTCGCGCTCCGTCCTGCGCAGCTGGCTGGACCCCACACACGCCGGGAGCGAACTGTGCGGACTCAGCCGCCACTTCCCCGCACCCCTCCACCGCGGAGACCCTGCGCCCCTAGCTGAGGTTCTTACCCCACCTGGGTAGCGCTGCGTCTGCGGCTCGTCGGGTCCGGGCTCGCCCGCCGCGGACTCTGCCTCCCGTTTCGGCTCCGGCTGGGGCCCCTGAGTCAACTTGGCCTCCGGCTCTGCGCGCGGCCACGGGCCCCGCTGGTTCGCTACATCCCAGCGCGCAGGGTCGGGGCAGCCTCGGCCCGACCCGCTCCTCCCCGCCGCCGCCGCCGCCGCAGCGCCCTTCGCCCGCGGGGAAGGCGGGGACACCGGCCCGGGAGGCGGGAAGGGGGGAGGGGAAGCGAGGTACGGGCCGGGCCCCTCGGGGAGGGGGCGGCGCGCGGTCCCGCGGGCCAGGGGTCCCGCGATCCCTCCGGGCGCCGGCTCCGCTCTGCGCAGCTCGGGCCAGCCGGGGACCCGGGAGCGCGCCGGGGACTGCTGCGCAGGGAGGGACCCTGCGGCGGGCAGACGGAGCCGCTGCGGGTCCACGGCTCTTCACTTCCCGGGCTCAGTTTCCCACCTGGCACGTGTGGGGCCTGGCCCGGTTTCCGTTTGGTCAGGGTCTGGCCGGAATTTCCTGGGGTCCTGCCAGGTGACACTCAAACTGGGATTTTGAGAGTCTACCTTTCCCCCTTTCTGCTCAGCCCACGGGTGATTGGCAGGGAGAGTCCGTTGCGAAGAGCCTGGCAGCCGCACAGGATTGCGGACAGATCCCATGGTTTCTCTGTGTGTAAAGGTGGTGGTAGGAGCTAGAGAGGATCAGCTGCCGGCCCGCCATACTGGGGTGGGGATCCCCTCCTCTCCTCCTCTTCCAGCGCGGGACTCCGAGGAAAGGGAAGACCCACACCAGGAGTGCTGACCCCTCTCGCAGCCCCCTTGTCAGCCCTGATCGCGCTCCGGCGGTCTTGCCGCTCCCAGCTAGCGAACCGGGAGGCCTGACCCGCGTGGCACCGTAGGCCTGTGCCTGGCTGGCGGCTACTAGGACAGGCACAGGATGGAGGGGTCCAGAGAGCCTGCCCGCCACATACCCGCAGCCCACCGGGTGTCCAGCGTTGGTCAGTGGCCAGATAACTTTACTCGTGACGCCTCTCTGGGGAAAGCAGTTGACTGAACCTGTTCCTGCTTCCCCAGGCGCCCAGGCAGCTTCCCGCTGTTGGGATTGTGGGATGCCACGACAAATCGGGTTGTGGCCTGTCACTCTCAGGGACAAGAGTGGTCAACCCTGCCCGCCAATGGCCGCTTCTGTGCAAGGTGTCGGCCTCGGCAGCGCAGCGGGCCGGCATTAATGTTTCATGAGGCGCAGTCACCGTGGCGCCTCCTGCCTGCTTCTCCGACAGCTGCCGAGGTCGAGGCCATGGCTTCGCGCGCCCACAGGTGCCTTTGCTTGTCCGTGTCTCCAATGCCGCCTAGCTGGAGAATGCCGCCTGGGACCCCTGCCCCAGCCTCCAAAGCTGGAAGCCTGCCTAATCCAGACCCATGGAGGAGGCCTGGGCAGTCAGGCCCTGCGGGGTGCCCCTTTGCCCTGTGGTGGTCTTGGGCGGGGGAAGGGCATTCCACACTCTCCCCTGGAAGGCAGAAGCCTCTCTCTGGTGAGTGTGTGGAGCTCCACACATGCAGGATCTTTAGGTTAGGAGTACTGATGATCAAAGCACAAACAGACCTAGACCTGGGGACTGCCTGGCCGAAAAGCCATCTTCCACTTGAACCCTGTGCTGGGGGATTTTGGCACTCCCCCTCAAATCTCCTTTGGCTGTTTTACCTGTGAAAATGGCCCGGACTTTAGAACTGCCAAGCTCAGAGACTTCTATGACCACTACCAACAATGCCCAACATTTTTGGCCTTAAATACAACCTGTAGAATCTTACCACGGAAAAAAGGACATGTATTTACCTGGGGTGACATTCATTCTGATGTCTGCAGTGGGAAGCTGCACCTTCTTACCCTGCTGCGTCTCTAGCACATGATGGCTAGATTTGGAATCTTGGCAGTGTCTTTTATTGGTGTGTGGCAAGTCATGGAACCTCTTCCAGCCTCAACTTCTGCATCTGTGAAATGGGAGAATAGGAGCTCCCTCTTCCTGAGATGTGGATGGGAAGATGAAGGTGAAGGATTTGGCTTCTGCACTCAGTGCTAATGGTAACATCCTCCAGGTTGCTTTACTTTAATTTTTGTTTCCTCCTTTCTCCAGGGTGGTCATGCTGGTTGAGTCCAGGTGAGAACAGACCCCTTTTCTGATTTAGTGGACTTGCCTCTCTCCTGCTTAGCCACTCAGAAGTTTCTCCTTAAGAAAGCTGGGTAGAGTGGAGTGTGACCAGGGCCTGGAAACCTGGACATTCTTAGTGAATTGGGATGGGCCAAAATATACCTTTTATGATCTCATTTTCCCTTCTTCCAGAAAGAATGATTCACAGTTTGCTTTAGGTCTGACATCTTGGTGGATATGTGTGTCTGTTGTGATGGTAGAGGGTTCAGGAGTCAGAGAGAGGAATGTTGGGGCTGGATCCATTATGGACAGACCCCGAGTATCACTTTAGCATTGTCCTTCCAGGTGCTCAATCGGAGAAGGTCAGCACAGTTGGGTGACACATTTGCTTTGTTCCTTCTTCTGAACTAGCATGCTTCCTCTGATCAGAGTTTTTCTCCTACTACAGAATTCTAAGATGAGTTTATCATGTGGGTTCACACAAAACATAATGAGCCAAATGAACAAACAAACAAACAAGCAAACAAAAAACATAATGGGCAAATGTCTTCAGCCATAATTAGGTGGAAAGCCATAACAGTTCTTCAGACAGTATTTCTTATATCAATACCTAGTAAAAGTAGGGAGAGTGTCATTTTCCTTCATCTTTTTTATTGCCATAGTGTTGGCATTTGTTTGTGTAACAGTGATTAAAACCGGTTGCTCCTACCAATTATAAGTTCCTTGAGAACAGGATCAAGCCTCTTTTGCCAACCATAGAACCCCCTACACTGGGCAATCCACTTTTGAACCAGTCACTTTGGAGAGAAGAATGGCCAACAAGGTCTGTTGGCCAAGGTCACAGGCTTTTCTCCAGAAAAGGAGGCTTCAGTTATGGGAAGGAATATTCGCCACACTCCCCTAAGAGTCTTAGAGCTACTAGGAACAAGTTCTCTGAGCAGGTGTGGGGGCAGGGAAAGAAGCCCCTGCCCTGTGGGGGTTCTTGAGGCTGCTGATGTTATGGGTGGAGAGCACCCCAAAATGACAAGGAGGCAGAAGCTCTGTTGGCAGCCTTAAGTCAGTTGGAATTGTTCCTGCACTCAACTGTGGGTAGAGGTGGGGTTACAGGAAGGTCTCAGGGGAGGCTCAGTGTCTGTTAATACTAACAGAGATGAATTCATAGCACAAGGAAGGGTTTATTTGTATTCCCCTCTTCATTTTTGAGAAGGAGTGAATTGGAAGCTCTAAAAGTGAAGAGGTCCCACTAGGATCAGCTAAGATATTAATGTATTTCAGCATTATTTTATCACAAAAAGAGAAAAAATTCGGGCATCTCCAGCACTATTTTTCCATTGCAGTTCTCTGAGCACCCACATAGAATGGTGAGAGTCCTGGCCTGGAACCTTCTCAGGTTGGCAGAAGTTTCAAGAGAATATATTAGGTGCCTGTCATTCTGTGACCATGGTGGCTCCTGCTCATTTGGGTTGAGCCAAAGAGGCAGACTCACCAACCATTAACCACATTTGGAGCACAGTTTTGGGGAGCTAATCTTTCACCTGATGTTGAAGGATCTCAACTGACATTCTAAGGAGTTGCCTGGGATAGTTTTTCTACTCTGATACTCCTCTCGAGAAAGTGTCATCTGAAAAAAAAAGTAGTATGTGCAAAGGTTCTGTAGTTCTCTTGACAATCTAAAAAAAGTTGATAGTGGGCACCTGTCTACTGGAAACATGGGAGAAAGCAGAGTATGGGGGAAGAGGAAGTTGGAGAATTAAGTGGGAACCAGATGCCTCAGGGCTTCATAATTCCTCAGTTGAGAAAGTGAGATGTTGTCCTGAGGGCAAAGAGGAACAGATAAAGAGTTGGGATGGTGTCAGATTTGGTCAGATTTACACTGTAGAAAGGCTCTTCTTCTGGGACTGGGGTAGGGCACGTGCTTAGTATGTGCAAGGCCCTGGGCTTGATCCCCAGCATCAAAAGAAAAAAAAAAAAAAGAAAAGAAAGAAAAAAGACTACTCTGCTTGGACAGTGGAGGATGGACTTGGGGAGGTGGGTTAGGGATGGATCATTCTACTTCCCCCTTTTCCACTTGTCTGTCTGTTCATCAACTGTAAGCATAGGAGGACACAGTCTGACACGGGACATACAGAAAGAAGTTACAGTCCTGCTCTTTCTGGGGCTGCCCTGTTGGAGGGCCTTGGTTTAACCATCTTTAAGGTTAGGGTTAGGCTGTCTTGCTCACTGGCTCTGTGGCCAGCACCTTGGCAGCTGTCCAGGTGTCTGCTTCCAGGCAGGGAGCTTGGGGCCTGAAGGGGCACAGCCACTATTGAAGACAATTTGGGGAGCCAGCATAGTGCACAGTCCTGTCAGAAGCTTTTAAAATAATTATCTCAGCCTGTGCTGGCTGGCTGGCTGATGGCAGCCTATTAGCCCTGAGTTGGAAATTCTGAATTGTTTCATGACAATTGGAAACATGATTGGAGACCGACCAGGGGGGAATTGCCCATGAAATATTTATGTTTCCTCAGTACTGTGGGACTGTTTCCCTTCAGCCTGGGAACTCTGGATGCACAGAGGTGGTGGTGTTTGAGTGACTATCATTATGCTTAAGAGGTCGTATGGCTGATGCCCCTGAGAGGTTTTTTTTTGGAGGTACTGGGGGTTGAGCCCAGGTCCTTTGCAACAAGCTACAGTCCCAATCCTTTTTAATTATTTTGAGGCCAAGCCACTAAGTTAGTTGCCTAGGCTAGCTCAAACTTGCTGTCTTCCTGCCTCGGCCTTCCAGAATGCACCAGCACACCCAACTGAGAAGGATGTGTTTTTGTGCAGAGTTGAGGTTGGTTTGGGAATCCAAACCTACTGGTGCATGACTCCCAGTTGTGCACTTAGTACTCCAACCTCACTATCAGACTCTAGTGGGACAGAATTTGGGTCTAGAGAGGCTGTGTGTTTCCATCTGGTCCACATTTTTCCCAGTAGTGAAGGCTCATGGCAAGTCAGTCTGGGTGTGAATCCAGTTCTTCCCGTTAGCATTGTGAATCTCATTTCTCAGCCATTCACTGTGGGATGCTAAGTTCTTCCCTTGCAGGCTGTGAGACATGGGGATGCCCATATGTGGGAGGCCTGGCCCTCAGCCACAGGTTCAAGTGTCCATCAAGAACAGCCTGTGGTAGACCCTGGAGTCATCCCACCACTGGCTGTGGCAGCCCCAAGTGGATCCCCAGGGTTACAGAATCCCTTTTCCTCTGCTAAGTGCTTTGAAGTACTTTGTATTTTTCCCACCTTTCAAATCCTAAATAAATGTTCATGCCAGAGGGTATGTGCTGGTCTGGAAAGCACCTTTGATGGGTGAAGTGTCCTGGGATCTTGGTAAGGGTCCTCACATGCCCAGCTGAGGCCTCTGCTCATCTGATTGAGCTCCTGCCAGAGCAGAGAAAACTGATGGGCAGCACCAGCCTGGCTTCCTGATCTTACTACCTACTCAGCATGGCAGGGGCCTGGTGTGTGTCATTCCTTTTAAATTTCTCATTGGCCGTTTGTGGCCCAAGTCAGCAGGTATCTTTGGAATGTCTCCTCTGGATGTAGGCAGAGGGGCAATCTTTTAAAACACCAGCTGTGTGCCTATGACCTAGCCAGGCTCTTTGTCAGGCCATTTCTTCATCATGGCCAACTGTCAGCCTTGTTGTCAAGCAAGGCAAGGCTCAGTGACTGGCACAAGATTCCAAACCATAGTAATCATAGCACCAGCTCCTGTGGATTAAGGCTGCACATGTGGGCCGGACCTTTGCCAGCATATTCCTGTGTGTTTGCTCCTTTAGTTTTTGAAGCAAATGTGTAGAACAGGGACCATTTTGAGTCCCAATCGAGGCCCAGGAAGTGACAGAGCTCTGCCAGGCCCCTGGACTCTTTGTCTGCTCCCCTCAACCCCTGCCAGTGTGCTATAAAGTCAGACACAACCATATCATGCAAAATGGGTTCCTCTTTGTGTTCCCACTACTTACACAGTGAAACTGAGATCCAGAGACCTGCTCTCTTTTCCCCTCAAGCATCTCTGTCCTTTGGGCCTCATGTGGCACAGGCAGTTGCCTATCTCCTCCCTGATACTGACTGTGAAATCAAAGACTGACATCTCCCCAGAGAACCCACCTTGCTGGGGGCTGTCTACCTGTCCACCAGCAGCATTCATGGGGGCATCTTGACCTGCCTAGCTGGGCAGGACCATCCTAGGCAGCCCAGGCTGTGGGGTGGGGCCAGCCCTTCCTACAGAGGTTGGAGCTGTTTGCAAGCCAGTAATGGATACTCTTGCCTACTCTTCCTACTCCTCCTGGTGTGGTCTAGCTCCCACTCAGTCCCCCCACATCAAATCTTTGATCCTTACAGGATTCCCCCTTTTCTCCCCTTCAAAACATGCTCAAACTCACTGCCATTTAGGAGTGACTAACCGATGATCTGGATATAATTCTTGTCCCAGGGGGATGCCTGATTTCAAGGCACCGTAGTGGCATGTCAGACAGGGTGCAAGGAGGCTGGACTTCTGGTGGGTAGACAGACCTCCACCTGGGTACACCTGCAGGTGGAGCATGGGGCCACCGAGGATGGGGGCTGCCTCTGAGCCTTAGGGGTGAGGCTTATTTGTGCAAAGAGCCCAGATCTCTGCCGAGTAGATAAACACAGGGTGAGGGGACGAGTCTTGACAAATGTTTGCCAAGTCCCTGGCTGACTTGGGAGTCAGGAGCAAGCTTGTTTGGCAGAACAAAGGGGAGAACAGCTCCAAGGGGCCATAAATAGTGAGGAAGGAGGAGTGGCCTGGGCCTGAAGGCTCCATGGGACCTTGCCCCCAGGGTTGTCTTTGCCAAAGCATACCAGCATCCTGTCCCATCTGCTTTGGACCAGAATGCTAGAGCCTGGATCATACTGGTGGCAAATTTTCTCCCTGCTAAGCTACGGCTCCCTAGGAGCCCCTGGGTACTAGGTCATTAGATGCTGCTGGGGCAATGGGCAGGCTGGGAGGTCAGTGTGCTTTGAACATCCCAAGATTCCTATTTCTCTTAGAACCAGGAAGTTTGGCTAAACTTCAGTCAACAGTGGCGAAACTTTCAAGAGGCAGAACTGGTCTGGGACTGGAACCTGGAAGCTTGTGACA
The DNA here is from genome assembly GCA_004027455.1 of Hydrochoerus hydrochaeris. Lineage (NCBI taxonomy): Eukaryota > Metazoa > Chordata > Mammalia > Rodentia > Hydrochaeridae > Hydrochoerus > Hydrochoerus hydrochaeris. The sequence goes on along the minus strand of PVLA01001610.1, from coordinate 278,334 downwards.
CTCAGATATCCCTAGACTAAGAGGGGGTTCAATACCCCCAATCCAAACTGAGTAGCTCAAAGCAGACTCTCTGTGTGCCCATAGTTTAGACAAATATGGCTTCTTCAGAGGAGGAGGGGAGAACAAAAGTGGGGTGTGGTAAAACAAGACACTTTCCCCCACTTGGGTCTCAGTTTCTTCAATTGGAATATGGGTCTTCAGCCTTGGTCAGCACCTTTCACCTGCAAAGAAAGGGTTCTGGGTCCAGATGTCTGGGTTCCTACTTAAATTTCTGTTACAAATGCCTTGCTTCCTACTTACATTTCTGTTTTGCTTTCTGATCTTTGGGGCCTAGGATTGGTCTGGTAGCAGGAGAGTGAAAGAAGAGAAGCAAACTTCCAATCACCTTGCCTACTCCAAGCAATGTAGACTAACAAGCAAGTTGGATTCTAAATCTCTTGAGTTCTGTCTCCATTTCCCATCCTAATCTGATTTAAAATTTTTTTGTATATATTTAAAACAAGTCCATCTCAAAGACTTGGAAGTGGATGTAAATGTATAAACATGATTATATCATAAACATGAATTTTAAGAAGTGACATTTGGAAGAACATTTGAACGGTTTAAGAATAGGACAAGTACTTGGCCTCTTGACATGCTCAGGAGTTTTTGTAGCAGTTTTTCTTGGAATGGCTAGAAACTGGAAACAACTCACTTCCTATAACGGGTGAGTGGTTAAACTGTGGTGCATCCTTGCTGTAGCAATGAAAAGGAATGCACTACTGATTCCCATTGGCTGAATCTCGGTCTTGATTAAAAAGTGTCAGACTCAGAAGATCATGCCCTGTATAATTCTATTTATATAACATCTTCAAAAGTGGCAAAATTTCTCCTGCTTCTGGTGCTCAAACTCTGAGCCTTGAGCATGCTAAGGACATTCTACCACTGGGCTACAATCCTAGGAAAATGGCAAAATTTAAAATTTAAGAAATAGATTAGTAATTGCCAGGAGTTGGGGACTATAAGGGCATTAGGAGGGAGATCTTGGTGTTGATGAGCTGGTTCAGTGTCTTGATTTTAGCGGTGATTTCATGAACTCATGGGTGTTATGAAACAACACAAGATACACACACTTTACACTAGAGTCAATTTTTCTGGTCTTGATATTGTAAACTGAGTGAAGATAAACAGCTGGTTTGGTTGTGCTATCTTGGCAACTTCTATGAATCTATGTTATTTCAAAGTAAAATGTAAAACAAAACAAAACAAAACCCTAACATTAATAAAAGACCGGTTTGGCATTCTTAGTGCACCGCAGGACTCCATAGGCCAACAGGACCTGTTGGAGGGGCCCCTGGAAAGGCAGAAGAGCCAGGAGCTGGAGCTAGGAAGGCAGAGAGGAAAGCTTGCTGGGTCAAGGACCCAAGCAAGCATTTGGAGTCGTGCTGAATGGAGCCCATTCCAGGGCGCCTCAGACATGACTGATGGACCGATGGGTGATGTAAGTGTGTGCCCAGGAAGGAGAGTGCAGACGTGTTGGGTTTGCCCACTAACCCCGGTTCTGACCATCCAGGGACAGCGAAGGCAGTTAGAGAGCAGGGAAGGGGCAGTCGCGGGCTGTTGGTGCCGGCCTGGTTATCCCTCTACAGGCGGTGTTTGGATCGCCAGGTGAGTGCATCCAGGCTCTCGGGAGCGCACCAGAGTCCACTGTGTAACCCGGAGACCTGTGGAACAGCAGCGACAGCTCCCCATGTGGCCTCTCCTTTGCCCTAGAAAAGCGTTTGCACCAAAGAGCAAGCGGTGCACAGTGAACACACAGGGTGGTGGTGGTGGTGGTGGCCTTACCGGGAGGCAGCTCAGCGGCAGCCAAGAGGCTGACACTGAGGCCAATGAGAGCGCTCCCCTGACCTCCGCTTCATCTGATTTTCATTTCAGGTCCTTCCTCTTCGATCCAAAAGGCGTCCCCCAAAGCAGTCTAAACTCATGTGGTTGCCTTGCCCAGGTTGTTCTACAGCCCCAGGCTCCAAGCTCAGAGCTTTCAGTGGGCCCAGCCTACATTCAAAACTCTTGCCAATTGGATGCCAGTGCACACGCCCTCTCACCTTGCAGTCCTCCTCTGGGCTCCCTAAAGACCTGGTACCAGACTCTTCAGGAAATAGCTTTTTCCTGTTCCTTTCCTGTGGTAAACTTTTCTTCCAAGTCCAGCCTGCAGACCCCACCGTTGGTGCATCTTCTCCATGAGCCTTCTGCAGACTATGATTTTATCTACTCTCCTGCTTCCTCTGCCCAATACCAGGTTCTGTGCTGAACATGCCCTGTGTTTGTACAGGGTACATCATATGGGTTCATTTCTGGCCATGGTACCTGGCTCCCTGGGGTCAGGGCTGTGCCTTTCTCCACTTCTGACCCCTTCCCTTTTGCCCCAAGCTCAGTGACCCATGTAAGGAGCCAGATAAGGTTTGCCATAAATGTAGGGAAGGGGTTAGGACCCTGCTATTTAGGTGATGCTGATATGAAAATTTCAGGCTTCCAAGGCACAGCCAGGCTAGGAAAATGAGTCAAGAATGTTGGCATCTTGGCAACTTGATGAGCTCTCTCTGTGTGCCTGTTCCTTCAGGGTTAGTGACTTTTTTGTATGGCCCATTTTACAGATGAGATAACCAAGGTCTGAAAGAAGTTAGTGCATCAGGCAGTAAGGAAAGAAGCTGGGATTTAGATCTAGGTTGCCTGATGTAAACCACCCCCTCAACCCCCAGTGTTTTTAACCATGACACAGTCCTGATCAGTTAGGGGATCAGGATAGTAGAGCCTCAGCCCCAACCTAGGTGCCACCCCAGGCTCAGCAAAGAGCACTAGGGTTGTGCTGGGGAAGTCCCAGACTTTGGGATCCAGAGTGTCCAGATGGGGCTGCTGACTGGCCTTAGGAGAACCTGTCCTAACCTGGGCCCTCCTTTCATTTTCATGTAGCTTGAGCCAAGTCACGGTTTCCAGGAGAGCCCGGATCTGCTCATTTACTGCTGTGCTCAGGAATGTCGTGTCCACCGCAGATCTGAGTGTCTGGAGGCAGCTGTGTGGACTGGGAGGGACGCGGGTTATCTTGATTGCCAGATGAGGTAGTATCTGCTTTCGGAGTTGCTGGAGAAGGCTCTTTGCCTTGGATCTTGCTCACTCTCTCTTTCCGGCCCCTGATAAAGAGTCCCAAACACAGGGCCGTAAAGTTGGCCATAAAAACAGAAGAAATGCTGGCAGGGCTGGTGTATCAAAGCGCATCGAGGACACCCGCCAGGGCTTCCTACTTCAAGTTTATTTCTCTTCCTCTGCTTTCTCTCAGAAGGTGTCTCGTAAACAGCTAAGAGGGTCATTTATAAATGTCTTCTGCCTTTCCTTCTCAGTGCAGGCCCTGCTGCTCTGCTCTTTCGTTTCCTCCAGGTACAGAGATGGCAGAGATGGTCCAGGCATTGAGCAGGGTGACCTTTGTCTCCCTTCTCCCAGCAGAGATGAGAAGGAGAAGCTGGAGGGTCCCACATCCCCAGATAGGGAAAGGCTCCTGAAGGTGAGTGATGGTGACCTCTTTGATCCTGGTTCTGCCCAGTCCTTCTCCAACTTCCTCATGGTGTTGATGGGGAAAGGGACTCAAGGTGACCATTGGGGTATTTTGCTGGGAACTGGCCTCAGTAGTTAATCCATGCCACAGAGGCAGTCTCAGGGTATCAGAGCTGAATGGGCTCCAGAGAGACTGCTTCATGAAAGTTCTTCATTATTCCAGTGATGCCCAGGTGGTGGGGCTTTCCCTGAGGTCTCACTGCAAATCAGAAGTGGAACTAGAATTAGGCCCTGGCCTTCTTGCCTTCTTTCTGGGGGAAGAAATATAACCTTCAACCGTAAGAGCAGCAGTGCCTTCTGCTTGCAGAGCATGTTTCAGGGTACAAAAGGCTGTGATGGTCCTCATTTTGTGTGATCTTTGAAGTGACTCTGTAAGCAAAGGAAATGATTCTCATTTGACAGATAAGGGGTGCTAGATGCCTGGGGTCAGCTTACCAGGGGCCTCTGCCTACCTCAACACAGCTCTGTTCACTTCTTGCCCTTTGCATTCTTCACAGAGTTTTCCTTGTTGAGTTTCATCTCATTCATTTGCGAAGAGGCTCATGGGACATAATCCAAACACAGCCTGCAATGCCTTAGTCCGTCTTCTTTCACCTCCCAGCCTATCAAGCTGGTGGCTTCATAATCATGAGATGAAACAGAGTAAGGTACTTCCCTTGGCCTTTGTTACACTTCCGGGGTGTGTGTGTGTGTGTGTTTGGGCTCCCGCCAGGTCGGAGACTTGTGGATACATTGGGCAAAGCCCCCAGAAGGTGAGGGACACTGGAGACTCAGCCATGACTGAGAGGGCCCCGGATTTGGAAGGTGGGTGGTGGAGTGGTCATTGTGGGTATGGGAGAGGCTCTGGCTGTGGGATCTTGAGTCTTACATGAGTTCCACGTCTCTCTGGCAACAGCCCAGTGCTTGGCAAGCTGCAGACATTCAGGAAATGCAAATGCCACAAATTAGCCTGGCCTTCTGTGGCCACGGTGACTGTGTCCGCCTTGACCATAGAGTGGCTTTCTCTTTGTTGTATCACTTTTTCCAAAAGGTATGTAAGTATCATATCATATTTATTTAGAACACCCCTGTGAAATGTTTGCTTGCTGGGTGCTCCTCCCCATAGCAGGGCCCAGATGGTTTTTACTCTCTGCTCATTCATCTCCTGTGCTGGTAGGAATTCAGGTTTCTTTCCTCCACTTCCTGGGTTATCACTTTCCAAAGCAGATCCCTTCATGTGGTCTGAGTTGATACATGACTCACCTTCCAAAAGGACACTCTCTGTGTTTCTGGGCTGAGTCTCCCTTCATCTGGAGAAAACAGAGGCTCCTCATCGTCGTCTGACTTTGTTGGAGCTGTGCAGAGCTGGGGTTATCCTGGCCCGGTGTTTCCTTGCAGCCCTCCTCTCTGCCCTTGTCCTGCTAAAGTTGCTGCCTGGTTGGGCGGCGTGTAGGCTGCAGTTGTGGAGATCCTTGGGAGGCCATGCAGGGGAGGCCCTCCTGTCTGCCTGGTGCCTGTAATATATTTGAATTATCTCTGCAGATGAGCCCTGATTTAGCAAACAGTCTAGAGTAAACCTCAGCTCGAAGACAAATACAATTGACACTGGGCTTGAGTGGTTCAAAGGTTATTGGCACAAAGCTGTCGGCTTTGTTTAGCAGAGGGGCTGTATTTATGACGGGTGATACGGCAGTGCCATCCATAACTGGCCGGCAAGGGAGCTGACGTCGGACCAGAGACAGCCTATTTACACTGGGCGGGGACTTTAGTTTCTCTGCTGGGAAATGCAAAGGCAATTCTATTCTGGGCCAAGTTGCTTTATGGGATGCTGGCTGAGGTCTGGTGTCATAATTTGGGTCATCAGTTAACCTTGCTGGGGCTGGATAGCACCCCTGAAAGGAATTGTTTCCTGGGTGTGTGTGTGTGTGGATCAGAGTGAGCTGGGGTGAGGGGGAGAAGAAGGAGAGGGCCTTGGGGATGTTTGCCGGAGGGATCATTGGGTTTCACTTTGACCCTAAGTAAGGGCCCAGGCATCCTGGAGTGGCAGCAACTCTGAGACTCTGGGTCTGGGGACTTCAATCCTGCCTGTGTCTCCTAAATGCTGAGGTTAGTTTAGTTTGAGGAAAAAGGCTGTCAGCCTTATGCTCAAGAGAGGTGAGTGTGGGAGGCTGAGGCAGGAGGACCATGAGTTTCAGTCCAGCCTGGATAACTTATCATACCCTAAATCAGAATTTAAAAGTTTTTAAAAAGGGCTGGGGTGTAGCTCAGTGTGAAAGCCCTAGATTCAACCTGCAGTTCTACACATACATACACAAAATAAAAAGAGAAAAGAAGGAAGTGAGATCAAGAGAGAAACAGAGCGATATAGCTACAGTGTTACACAGGTATGTTTCATAGACACTACTTTAGGGGAGAAATCACCCCAGGGATTAATACACTGTCTGTGAGGAGCTATGGCCAGAGCTGGTACAAGGAGGTTGGGTGATTCCCAAAGGCTGGTGTCTGGCTCGGCTCTTCGGAGGGAAGAAGGCAGGGCTGGCTGTTTAAGATCTTGCACTGTGCTTCTGCCACTGCTCACTGTCTCTGCTGTGCAGAATCCATCCTGATGGAGAGAAGAGCATCGCAGCTGTGGGCAAAATTCATGAACTTAGGTTCACTGAGGTGCTATTTATAATAGCACAAAAGAGGAAGCAAATGATCACCAGGTTTTTATTATAACTATGCCATATTAATAACGCGAAGTGTTGTACCTTGATTTGGATGGATGTATATGAAGACTATCTAATGTTTTGTCAAAATGATCCCAAGTAGGAGAAAAGAACATTTTTTAAGTTGTAAAGCATGCGTTTTGTTGTGTAAAAAATCTGAAAGGAGGAAAATTCACAGGAATGTAAGTGGGTGCCAGATCAAGTGATAAGACTGATTTTTAAAAAAGTTCTGTTACCTCTTTGTGGAGTATATTTTAAATTTCTACTAGAGGAATGAACTCTTTTTCATCCATAGGAGCAGTTATTAAATGAATAAACAAAAATTCACATTTTGCAAACCCCAGTTTTCCTGGGCAGGGCAGAAGATACCGGGTTGCTCTATTTTGCCTGGGCTGGAGTTCTGGGCTGGGAGGACTAGTTCTCTGGGACGGTGCTGGCAACCTGCCTGCCATCCCTGTGTCCTGGACCTGAGGGGTCACCTAATTTTAGTGTCTGCTGGGGCAACTGCCTAAGTGTGGCCCCAGCCACTGGGCACATGGTCAGAATGATGTTGACAATGTCACAATGTCATCTCTGCCAGGCTGGTGAGGTCAGAACACAGCTTGGGACCCAGCTGGGTACATCACAGTGCCGTGTGGATGTGTGTATGTGTGTGTGTGTGTGATTCTCAAGTGTTATGACACAGAACATCACAACCTGCATTTGGAAAGAAATTTTCTAGCCAGGATCCCTAGACTAAGAAGAGGAGAAGGGGGCACCCTTGGGCAGTGAAAGAAAAGAAAGGACTGAAGGCTCAAAGAGAAGTGTAAGTTTGGTGAAATTCCAGAAGCAAGCCTGCCCCTCCAGGGTTTCCAATTTATGGCTTGAACTTATGTCTCAGCACAAACCCGTTTCCTAGTGGAGAGCTGCACGGAAGCAGGGGCGTCTCCTCCTACAGATCTTAGACATGTTCTGATGTCAGGCAGCTGTGGGTACTGCGTCCTTAACCGGAAGAGCTCTGCGTGTGGGTCTCTGGGGGTGTGAACTTGAGAACATCTCTACAACAAAGGAGAGTCAAGGGCAAATGGAGAACAGGGCTCACGCAGGTGGTGAGGGAAGACTGAGCCACTGTGGCCACCTCCTCCCTGGTCTCCTTTAGCCTCATGCCAGCTGCTTTGCGAGTCAAGCCATCTTTTTAAACTCAACCCTTATTTGTCACTCCTTGCTGACTTGACTTGGCAGAGCCTGTGAATAAGATGTCACCTTTGAATATGCTATTTAAGACCTTTCCCAACATGGCTTCAACCTACTTCCCTGTTTTTCTGCTCACATGCTCTCTGCCCTCACTAAACCATATCTTGTCCCTTCTTTATCCTTTAACACACTTTAAATGCTCAGTTCCCTGAGCCTGGAATGCTCCTACTTTATTCTGCACCAGTTAGTCACTAACTATTTATGGAAAATCTGCTATGGACAGGGTAAGACTTACCTGGTAAACTCCTATTCAAACCTCAAAACCTGTATTTCTCTTGATTTGATATGCCTTCACTGGCATGACCTCCCAGGTACTCCTCCTCTATTAATGAGGATGTCTTGTATCTCATATTCTTGGAGTGTTGTGTCTGCTTTTCCCACTGGGCTTTGGTAACTTTCCTCTATGTTCTTGGCGCAAGGCATAATTCTCTGTAAATAGCTGCTGGGTATCGTCATATGGAGATGAGCCATTAGCGAATGCCAGCAAAGAAAGAGGAAGGACCTATTCCCTAGAGTTGTAAGGATAATGATAGAAAATAGTGTCAGTTTACACTTAACAAGAACATGCTGTGTGCCAGGAACTGTTTGGGGTGTTTTCCATGTTTTAACTGTTGGAACCTCCTAAATCAAGAGGCAGGGGCATTCACCTTCCTTTTACAGATAAGGAAACTGAGGCACAGGAATGGTAAGTTTCTTGTTCAGGCTCATATTGCCAGGAAGCAGATGAGCTGGGTTTTGAACCTATATAGCCAGGCTGTCCTGCTCACACCCTACACTTCTTTCCTATAGGTACGGTGATATTTGTCCCTGGAGGAAAAGGGCAGCTCCATTCCTGGAGGTCCTAGAAATGCTGGATGGCTACTGGCAATCATGCATGGGTACATGGTTGGCAGGGGCGGTGGGAATGTCTTCAGAGGGCAAGGCTCTCCTGGATCTGTCCTAGTGGTCCATTCAGCATATTTTTTTGCGTACCCTGCTCCTGTCTGCCACACACGGAGTGGGAGTACCTTGTCCTTTGCCTTCTTCCAGCATGACACATTTATATGTGCATTTATGAAGCATCTGCCAAGCCTGTGCTGGGCCTAGGACGTAGAGACCCCTGCTTCAGTGGAGCACGGGTTGGTCAGCTTGCTTGGTTTTCATGCCCAGTCCAACAGGGAAGCTCTGGCCCAGGTCCTAGACTCTGGTACCCATCCCTGCTTGTACTTGTCTTAGTTCTTGGGGTGGCCGGAGGCATTCCTGATGGCTACATGCCTTCTCCTCCTTCCTCTGTCTGGGTTCTCTGTTGCCTAGTGTCTAGACAGTGGACCAGGAAGTCCAATCTGTGCCTTGGTGATACTCTGAGCACCGAGTCTTCAGAGAACATACTGTATGCCATGCAGAGGGCAGAACTGGGGGCGGTTGATTCTTTAATGAGTTAACAGGAGTAGTGGGGAGCACTGTAGTGCGCTGAGGGCTCCGTCTGGTTCTTGAGACTCACCACAGAGCTTCTCTGTGCTCAGTTTGCAATATCCATGTCCTTACATGGGCCACAGGAGAGGTGCCTTAGATAAGGGATGGTGAATTCAGAGAAAAGGGCCCAAACTGCACCCCAAACCCCACTTATTTATTGCAAAGTGCCAACACTGCAATTAAACTTGAATTCTGAGGTCATAATTTAGAGAAAAAACAACTCATACATTAACATCTTTTTTTTTTGTCTTTTTGAGACAGGGTCTTGCTATGCATTTCAGGCTGGCCTTGGGCTCACTTTGCAGTGATTCTCCTGCTTCAGCCTCCCACTTGCTGGGGTTACAGGAGTGCACCCCTGCCTGGCTAATATTTTTTGTCTTAAAAACAAAACACGGGAAATAACACATGTGTTGTAGGTTCGCCACCACTGCCCTGGGTGAAGGAGCTGGGATAGCTGTGGACTGGGTACTAGCATGCCAGGGCTGCCATGCCAAGACTGCACAAAATTTAGGGGCTAAGCAGCAGAATTGGTTCACAATTCTGAGGGCTGAAAGGCCAAAGTCAGTGTGGCCCAGGGTTAGCTCCTTGCTGGGGCTTCTCTGGAAGAATGCTCCAGGTCTTCTTCCCTAGCTGCTGGCTCCGACTGGAAACCCTTGGCATTGCTTGGCTTGCAGAGCTGTCGTGTCAGCCTGTCTTCCTCTTCACGTGGCATTCTCTGTGTGTCTGCCTCCAACTTTCTCCTTTCTCATAAGAACTCTCGTATTAGATTAAGGGCCTAGCCTGCTGCAGTATATCTCAGGGAGTTACATCTACAACGACCTTACTTCCAGATAGGGTCACATTCTGAAGTCCTGGGGGTTAGCACTTCAACATGTCTTTTTCGGGGCACAATTCAGCTTTGCCAAAGATTCCCAATGGGAATCCTTGAGAGTCATTTTTTGGAATTGCTGGGCACAGTTGCTCCTTTCTCTTGAGGGGCTCAGAAAAACAGGTGTTGGTCCCAAGCCCACCCCAGCCTCTGCCGGAGGGGTTTCCAGTGTGGCCTTGAGAGGCAGAGATGAGGGAAAATGGCTGAGGGGCTGGGGCAGCAGTGAGTCTCTGAGTTGCCTTATTTTCTGCCCTTCCTCTTAGAAATGCAAGTGGCTTCTGGAGGAGGAATCCTTTTAAGGGATGAAAGCAGTTTTTAAAAAGACATTAATCTCCTCACTCACTTCCTTCTGATGGCTGGAGATGAGTGACAAGCCTCGTAATTGAAGATGGTGGGGCTGATAAATTGGCAGTAGCCTGGGGAGGGATGTCTCGGGCTGTGAATCACTGTGCAATACACAGATCGGAGTGTCTCCCTGATAGTATCTCACAGGCCCTGGGAGCTTACGTTGGAATCCGTGTACCACTTGAAGGCTTGAGTTGAGCCTATTGTCAGGATGTTGGTTGCAGCTTCCTGGCAGAGGGAAGTTTCCTAGGGAGCAGCTGCTGCAGCAGAGAGTGGAATTGAGTGCCTACTGTGCACTGACGTCCTGCCAGCACAGTGCCCAGGGAATAGTAGGTGTTTGATAAATATCTGTTGAGTGGGAGCATAAAGGTTCAGAGCAGGCACCTTGGGTGCTTGGAGCAAGCTGTGCCTGAGTCCTCCCTGAGGTGTTCTTCTCATTGTTCCCCCTCGTAGCAGCCTTCCCTAGCCTGTGTGTGTGTGTGTGTGCGCGTGTGTTGCAGTCATGCATGTGGGTAGGTAGAAGGGGGCATCCTCTTATTCATTCATACACTCATTCATCTATTTGTTCACTCCAAAGTACTAGACATCATGCCTAGGTGGGAACAAAACTGTCACATGTCCTGCCCTCATGGTGTGCGTAGTCTGAGGAGGCAGACAGATGTGGACCCAACAGTTACATCAGTGTACATGCAGGTCCTGATGCTACTGAGCATGGCAGGTCTGAAGTGTCTGACTCTGCTGCTTTGTGACCTTCACTTCATGTGAGGGCATCACACCCTGTTTATCTGGATTGAGTGACAGCAGGACAGTAGGGGTCTTTCAAATTCCCTTTCACTTGTCATCTAGACCAAGACCATTGTCAGGGCTCTGGAGAACCTGGTGGGGGCCGGAGCTGAGCTGGTATAGGGACTCACAGCTCCTGAGCCCCCAGCATGGGCTTTTCCGAGAGGAGAAAGGGCTTAGCACTGAGTGACATGTGTGCCAAGGTGCACCTTCCCCCTGCCCCCTGCCCGCATGCCAGCTGCCTCCTGTGGGTCTGGGGTGCCTGCTCCCCCAGGGAAGGGACAGCAGTGCCCTTCTCTAAGAATCCTTCCTTAGGGAGGGGCTGTTGATCTGTGGCATAGCTGTGGCATTGTGAAAGTTCTTCCAGTGCAGAGGACAAGAACTGGAGTAGCCCTGCTGGTCCAAGTGGCCTTGTTGAATTATATCATAGCCAGAGGACAAAGGGAAAGTCAGTAATACTGATTCTGTATTTAAAATGTGGGTATCTCTTATCATGGAGTTTGGTGTTAATTCTGATTTTAAAAAATATTGCATAGAAATATTATTTGCCTTGATTCCTCAGTTTTGGGCTGCTTTTACCTTTTGTTCCTCACCTGCTAACTTGGGTCTGGCCCTCAGCGTGGTGCCACAGGGGATGGGCCACTTGTCAAATGCCATTGTTTAATTTTCTTCGCTCAGACTCTACTTGTTGTAACACCCTGCAATGACACGGGTGTTAACCTCGGGGTCAGGACAGACCCGGAGCATCCTTCCTGCTCAGGGACTCGAGCTGCCCTCTGATCCTTTCTTTTGAGGAGCAGGGCAAGAACAAGCTGTGAGCCCAGGGCAGGAGGGGCTGTGATGTAACTGTGCTGGTTTTCCTGAGCATCTACAAAGAAAGCCACCTGCAGACATGAGCTGAGGAGGCCACAGTAGCCTGAGCCTGCTCAGCCCAAAGAGCCTGGAGTGAGTCCTCCCACTCCTGGGGTGAGATCCCTTGCTAGAGCTGCCTGGGAGCTCCCATCCTGTTGGGGTAGGAGATAAGCCAAGACCATAGGCGGCTGGCACTGAAGACAAGAGAGGAGGCTCGAGGCTGGGATCCCGAGCAGCCAGCCCCAGCAGCTGGGCATGTATGTCACTGAGGAGCCCTGTTGTGCTGGCTGGCTGACTGCAAGCTGTGTTGGCAGGGCCTGGGCTCCTAGGCCTGATGCTCAGCACGCTGTCAGCACTCAGCAAATAATAAATAATAATAATATCTCCAGCATGTTTGGGGAGCCTGAGGCGGAAGGAACACAGAAAACATGTGTTTCATCTCATGGCGGGTGCTGGGAAGCTGAAGTCTGCTCAGCGCCTCTCTTTGGGCAACATATGAGGGGGAGCCAGACCCCTCCTTGCAGCTGCAGCCTGGGATGAGAGTTTGGTGAGCAAGCTGTGAGGGCTGTGCTGGGAACAGGGGGCTCAGCAGAGTTGTCTGGAGGGGCCCCTGGACTACTCTTTGGAAAAGCTTGAGTTGTCCTCAGATGTCCTCCAGGACTTGGAGATAGACTTGGATTTCAGAGCTGGATCTGTTACGTCAGGCAACTTACTGAGCCCCTGGGCTGCATTGGTTTTCTCTCTCATAAAATGGGTGGGAGGTGCAGCCACTGTGGGAGTGGGTGCAGACAGGTAGCCATGTGGCCTAAGGGCTCAGCCAGAGTGTCTTCAGTCCTCCAAGTGAGGCGCAGGTTGGCCCTGTGGAGAGACCATGAGAAACAGGACCATGTGGGCAGCACAAGTCTAGGGAAAGATTCTGCCAGCCCTTGGTCTGCTACTGGCTGCCCCAGTGACACTTTCACCTGTTACTATTTGTTAATTGACCTTGGAATCCAGGAGCTTTAATGGAACAGGGAAAGGAGGGGGAGCACTGTACTTGGTGTTGTAGCCCTCTGTGGATTAGATGACATGTGAGGATTCAGCACCAGCATCTTGTGTTGCAGCTTCTGAGGTGGCAGGACTGGAAAGGTGAACTGAGTCAGGCTGAGACACACAGGCTTGGGAAGGGCCCTGGCATAATCCTGCATGGTCCTCATCTCTCAGGAGGGTGGGCAGGAGCTGCAGGCTCACCCCATGGGATGCTACGGAGTGGGTGCTGCTTCCTCTCCAGCAAGGCTGGGTCCTTCTACTCAGCCCATGCAGCAAGGTTGGAGACTCAGGCCCTTGAGTCTGCCTTTGTGGCTGTAGCTTTTTGGGTGAGCAGGTCTCAGGGGAGCCAGTGTCCAGGTGAGTCCTCTTGCCTGCAGAAGCTGTGGGCCTGCCCAGCCTCCCTGGGAGGAGAGGTTTCTAGCACCTTCCTTTCAGGGCCTTGTACACCCCTCTTCCCACCCCTGGCTTCTCTAGCTGGGCTCCTTTTCCTGCTTACCAGGAGCCTCCTGTCTGCTCTGAGTTGCTGGCTTCTCCCGGGTGGGCCAGAGGTCTACCCACCGCGCTGGCCAGGCTCAGCGTGGTGCCACAGGGGACGGGCCACTTGTCAAATGCCATTGTTTAGTTTCTTCACTCAGACTCTACTTGTTCTAACACCCTGCAATGACACGGGTGTTACCCAAGCTCCAGGGACTATAATTATGGGGGGTTGAGGGACAAGAATCTCCTGGCGTTGTAGCAGCTACAGGCAGGAGCCACTGCTGATTCTGCCCCCAGAGAGAAGCCGCTTAAGTCCACCTCGTGTCTGAAGAGCTGAAGGGTTCATGCCCTTCGCCCTTGCATTTGTTTGACCACTGCCCCATGGGGATTTGGCCTTCTGGTCTGGTAGTGCGGCTTCTCTTGGTGGGGTGGATTCATGTACCTTACTGGTATGTAGTGTGGCTGGCGCTGCTGGCGAGTGCCTGAGAGGAAGGATCAGCACCTTGTGTGGTCTTGCAGCCTCGCTGAGGCTGCCTGCTGGGGGCTGCGGTGCAGATCTGACTGCATGGGTGCTGAGGGAAGGGATGGGCTGCAGCCAGCGAAGGGGCTTTTCTTAGGACACATGTGAACTCTTGCAGGTAGGCTGAGGAAATCATTTTCCTTGAGTCTGTGGTGGGACAGACCAGACCAAACAGCAAGGCTTTTAAATTGGTGTCAGTGGTCACATGCTATGGTCACCTAATAAATATCTATGAAGGCCACCTCCAGATGTGTAACTGATGTTTAGTGTCTTGGTTGGGTGATGGGATAGGGTGCTCTTCTGGAGGTGGCCCAAGCATCCTGGAGCTGTGAGAACCTGGCCCTTTGTCCCGTCAAGGGGAAGGCTCTGGGATCTAGCGTGAGTCTAGGAAAGGGTGCTTATCTGTGAGAATGTGAGAGGAGGAGGCAGCAGCTGGCTGGGCTCATCCCTGGGGAGGAAGGTTGGGGCTCAGCTGCTGACCACTGGACGATCCAGAAGGGAGAGGAGTGGGTTGTCAGGGACTGAGTCCCTGATCACTGGCATCCCTGACAGGCAGAGGTAGAGTAGATGGTGTGGACCCTGGAGAGGAGATTCATGCTTGTGGAGGGGCTCAGGCTAGACTTCTTGTCCTGGCCATGGGGCATGGGGTCTCCAGCCCTGAGGTTAGCCCTAGTTCTTACCAACTGGCACCTGCCCTCTGGGAAAGTTTTTTTCCCTCTCTGTGCCTCTGGGTTCTAGGACAGGATCTAAAGCTGATTCCTTTGCAATTTTGCCCTGTGGTGACATAAATGTGGTGTGGGTAGTAGGGTGCAGATTGGGGCTTTGTTGATACAGAGTAGAGACACCCTAAGCCATGGTCCCCTGAGTTGTGGAAGTCAGTAGTTATGGCTGGATCACATTCTACTAAGACATCTGGTTCCCCGGTGGGACCCTGTGGTGACCTGCCACATGTCTGTACTGCTGGGGCTGGAATCCAGGAGCATGGGAACCATCTGAAGTTGTAGAGCTGTGGAAGATAGAGGCCTTCATGGAGTGCTCCTCTTGGCCAAGTTCCCATGAGCTCTACCATCTGCTGAGCACACAGTAGGCCCTTTCTTGGTGAGTGTACTTAGTGGGCTCTGTCAATGGCATAGACATGGATGGAAATGGGTGAGTCTAATTTCTGGGAGCCAAAGATGGGCTTCCTGAGGGCACCCTGGCCTTCTGGGCTTGCTCAGGGGCAAAGAGATGGGGTCTGGGGAGGAAGGAGAAACTGGAGCTCACAGGGAGCATCAAAGGGCTGGTGCGAGGTTTATAGGGGCCTTTACTGCCCTAGTTTTCATTATTTACACCCTGTTGGTTCTAGGAGCTCCCGTTAAACGTATAATAAATATAAAAATATTTTACAGGCCAGTGAAAATTCCACAGCAAAAATAACTCTATAAAGAGGGATTTCACCCTGCCCTGCCCGTTGCCAAAGTCTGTGTGGCATTGCTCTGAGCCTGTTGGCTGGCAGCAGGATGGTAAGGTGCTGGCTCCCCATTTGTGAAGGGGTGTACAGGCCCGTGTTTCATCAGTCCCTTTCTAATCTGTGAACGGAGTCACTCCTTCCAGGACTGAGCCTGCCCATGATCCCATGTGGCCACAGGTGAGAGTAGCTGGAGTTGAACCTAGGTCCCAGGTTGGGCTGTGGAGGTTTGGGGACCCCTGAGGTGCGGGGAGGATGGGAGCAGGCTAGAGTTGTTCTCTTGGCATCTCCTGCTTTCCTTGGGAAGTCTGAGATGTCAGAGGGCAGGCAGGAAGGTTGGGGTTGAAAAGACTCTGCGGAGCAATGATTTGGAATAAAGGCTCTGGCTCAGACTGCCTAGGTACCAGCCAGGCCTCTACCCTTTGTGCTGTGACCTTGGGCAGATGACCTGCTCTTTTGTGCCTCAGATTTTGCCTGTGTAAAATCCCATCTCATGTGATCATGGTGAAGCTGATCTAACTTAGGATGCTTATCCTCCCTGCCTCCTGCCTCTTGGAACTCTGGATCCTTCTCCTGCAGGCTTGGTCCCTCCTGTTGGGACCAGATCCTTTGACCTACTACTTTTTGGAGAGGGACAGTTCTAGGGCTCTCATACCTACCTGCTTTCGCCTCTGCTTTCTCCGGTTTCCCTGATTCTATCCATTCTGACCCTCAAAAGTTCCCCAGATATGTGTGTAGGGGGTGCTGGTGTAGTGGGGGCCAGGGTGGGAAAGTGTGGGGGTGGCAGCTTTATCCCCTGCTGTGGCTCTGGGAACCTGTGTGCTGCCAGCCTTCCTGCAGCTGTTCTGGGGAGCTGTCAGGGGTGGCTATGATGGAAAGGCTGATGCATGAGCTGGTGTTTGCTTTATGCCTGGGCTTCCCGCACATGGCCCTAGGAGGTGGGAGTAATTGTAATTCCCATTTTAGAGATGAGAATACTGAGACCAGGGAGGTCTAGCAACTTTCCCACTGTGATGCTGCAGGGGAGCAGTGGGCCTACAATTGGAAACCAGTGGTTGGAGCAGACCAGGCTCTTAGCACCAGGCAGCCCTGCCTGGCAGTGCCTGGGTGCTCTGTGTTCCCATGAGTGCTTGCCTGTGAGAGGCCTCCTTCTGTCCCTCCTCCCTTGATGCTCTGCCTTGTCTGTGCCACTAGAGAAAGCAAATCAGAAAACCAGTCATGAAAGGGATAGGAAACCTCCTGAAATCTGTTCTAAACTTACAGAAGTGGCAAATTAGTCCCCAGATTTGTTATTTAATGTTAGCCACAGACTGGACACATATGTGAGATTAGAGTCTGGATGGAAGGGGCCCCAGAGTGAAAGTCAGACGCAGTGTGTTGAGCAAGGTGCTCCATGGCGTTGCCTGCTCCCTTCCCTTGAAGCAGGCTCCAACAGGACCATTTCACCAATGAGGAAACAGAGGCACGGTGAGGGGATGATGGTTTGCTGTGGTCTCCAGTGAAAGGGGTCACTGGGTGCCTCTGGAGCTGCCGTGGCTCTCAGAGTGGCCCCCGGAGAGCTCCTCTTCTTGCCAAGCAGGCGTCTGCCAGCAGGGCTAGCAGTGTGTACCGAGTTTGGGATGTGAGGGGGGCTGACTGTGTAACTCAAGCTCTCCCCTTGGGCTTGATGTGTCCAGGGAGGGGGGTCAGATTGGGGTGCACACTGTGCTGGTCACTGGCACCCACTGTGCTCTACATCAACACAGTGCAGTGCTGGGACCTTGGCAGGCCAGGAAATGCAGAGAAAGGCTCAAGGCTGCTGGACTGGTGGGCACCATCAAAGGTGGCCTGGGTATCCAGTAGTACTTAGGGGCTGAGGGGTCCAAGCCCCCTTAATATGGGGTCCTCTCTTCTCCAGAGTCCCTGCCACTGGTCCATAGGCCTCTTGGTCACATCCACAGTTCAGGCCTTATGCCTTCCCCTTCCTGAGGGACAGCACCTCATGTTTTGTGACTGCAAGACAGGGATGGGTGTGCTGCACACTGAACCCCCACCTTCCTGACCTCCTGGTCTATTTGCTTCTTCATGGCAAGGCAGGGCAGGGCTTCTGCCCTGGTAGACTTTTGTTGACTTTTCAGGCCTGCTTTGCTCCCTCCTTTCTGCCTACACAGACATACCTTTGGAGCCATCTGCCTTGCTATGAGAGATTGTGCTTCCATTGCTGTGAGTATACTGGGTCAGGTCCTCGGAGGTTGGAAATCTATCTTTTCCCTAAGCACAAGGGCTGGGTTGGGGGTGCACATTTTAGGGCATTGGGGTGAAATGACCTATATGGAACTCCCAGTTTACAGTGACAGTAGCCTTTGCCATAGCTTTTACCTGGGGCCAGCATGCCTCAGCACAGGGCTGCTCGGTGGGACTCCCCATCCCAGTGAGTTCCAGTGGTAGAGCATGGACCTCTGGCTTTACAGATGGACATGGGTGTCCTGTTCACAACTGCACATTGTGTCTACATGTGGCCTACTGCCAAGCGTTTTTAGGAATTGATCACAGGTTTTCCCAGATATAGCACAGGAGGCCCAGGAAGTTCGGCGTGGTAGGTGCGGATGAGCAGCATAGTGTGAGAGCCACTCTCATTAGGTCATGGTATCTGCCTCATCCTGCTTAGCTGAAAGGAGAGGAAGGTATTATCTCTCAGACATCCTGGGCCTTGGCAGGCTGGAAAGGACCTCACTCTCTGGGGAGGGATCTTCCTGTGGCTGTATTTTCCTATCTAATGGAGATAGTAACCATGTTTTCTTCCCCAAAACTCCACTTCCCCATTGCTTCTCCCAAGACTTGGTTTTGCAGCATCATCTTGGAGGATACTGGGAGCGACTCTGTGGCCCTGCAGAGTGGAGATTTTAGGTCAGTGCAGTGGCTGACTCAGCCCGAAAATGTCCCTTGGCTGCAGAGAGGACTGCAGTGTGAGCTGTGGTGGCATCTTGTGGGCCTGTGACTACCATGCAGAGTGGGCTGCTCTGGGCTAGAGGGACATAGATACTGTCCCTTCTCTCTATCCTGGAGGGCTGATGTACTTGTAAGGTGTTGCAGAAGCAGCCCAGAATTTGATGTAGGTCATGGCTACTGAATACCTGATCATCTTCTTTGTCTCTTGTGGGAGCCCCTGAAGGGCCACTCCTCTCCACTCTGGTGTAGCTTGCAGCAGCCTTGCTAGCATGCTAGGAGGATACAGGCTTGGCCTCACTGGCCCTTGGCAGGCAGCCTTTAATCCTTCCTTTGTGTTGTCACTGGCTAGGGTGAGAGTTCACGGGAGAACAGAGTACCTGGGCTGTGTAATTAAGTTGTACACTTGGCACGGCGACCTGATTATAATGCACATATCCCGTTTGCTGGCTTTTCCAGGCCATTGTCCTCTGCCTGGGCCCATGGACTAATTACAAGGTATAGAGCTCTGCAGTGATTCTGGGGCCCCAGCTTGTTGCACTGTGTTGTGTGCTGCGGGCTCTGGCCTGGCTGTGTTGGGAAGGGACATTGCTCACCCATCAGAGACAGCCTCACTGATGACTGTGTTGTAACCAGGCAGGTCACAGGCCCCCTTGGGGATTGCCCTGCTAAGGGACGCATGGGACTTCCAGGCAGTGGAGGGCCCTATTTTGGGGGAATGTCTGAATTCTAAGCACTATCAGGTTGGATGGGCCTCTGCAGCTGGAAAAGGCAGTGAGGTAGAGTGAGAACCAGAGCTCCCTCTGGGGCCCTCTGGGGCATGTGGAGAACGTGCATTCTATGAACCACAGTGCAGTTTCCAGCAGTGCTGTGAAGCCCTTGCTGCTGATGCACCCGCTGGGCCCATCTGTGTTGGGCTTTGAGGTCTTGGTCTCCATGGATCCCTAGAAAGAGATATGGAGAAGTGAGGACATTAGCCTCAGTCAACACAGTATCCCAGACGAAGAGCCTCAGCCCCGTCACAGTGAGTTACAGTGGTAAAGTGTAGATCCCTGGCTTTACGGTGGATGTGGATGCGCTGTCCACAGTCATTACACACAGGAAGCCCCAGTAGAACATGAGTGTGTACAGTGCCCCAAAACAGCTCCTTTGGGGTCCATATTTTGTTCCAAATGGGTGCCTGCTATTTATCTGGACTTAGATTTCAGGTAGATATGAGGGGATGGATTGTCTGGCTCAAGTCTCTTCAAAACAGTATCCATAAAATTTAATTGGTTAAATTTTTTTCTTTTCCTTAGAGTTGTCTCCAGTAAACAGGAAGTATTCAGGAGTATTTCCGTCTGCCCCTTAGCATACCTGAAGTGGAGGAGGATAAGAAATGCTACTTGGAGATGCCAAAAACACTTTTTTCATTGGGTTTCCCCTCCACCAAAGAATTGGAGTTAATAAGTGAGCAGTACCTACAGATTGCATCAGGTTCTCTTGGTCCTTTAATGTGCATTATTTTAATCCTCAAACAATATCTTGAGGTCTGTGATAATAATAAATCTAATTTTGAGGAAACTGAGGTATAAAGAAGGTGTGCAGCATGGCTCCAGTCATACACTGAGGAAGTGATGATTCAAGATTGGAAACCAGGCTGCCAGCTACCAGGTCCTCTCCCATCTCCATCAGAAGGGCTGGCCAGCATCCTTACCTGGTTTAACTTGGCTAGCTTAGAGCCACACAGGGAGTGGCTCAGGGTCAGATTCTGGTCATATCTTCCAGAATGGGTGTTGGTGGCCTCAGTGAAAAAGCCTAAGCAGACCCCTACCTTGCAAGCCATCTGCTTGTCAGGCCTGGCCTTCCTGCCCTGTTCCCAGGCTGCCTATACCTTGTAAGGTCAGTTACGGTAAGACATTCACTTACTCTGAGAAGTCCTTAGGGTGGAATCTAACACTATTTTAAAAACATAAACCTCACACCTCAAGCCAGCAAAGAGTAGCTGGACCCAAAAACTTGTAGCAGGCATCCTTGCTTATGAAGTGTGTGTCAGAGGATGCCAATGTTGGTTCATTGTTGTTGTGGGGTGCCCTGAGAACTGTCAGCTCCACAGTAGGCTGCTATGTGTCTCAGAGAAGGGCCACAGACATAAGGCACCTGGTGAGCAGTGAGTCTCACAGCTGTGAGTGCCTTGGCTGAAGTGAGCAGGCTCTGCCTGAGCTCTGGGCTTAGGGTGGGGGCTCTGCAATTGCTGAACCAGGCACAGGTTCTTACTCAGGTCATCTGGACCCAGCCCAGGGTCCCCTTAAGACCACTAGGGCTTCCTCTTGGAGTTTAATGAAAGAGCCTATGGATAATCCCTTCATTGCCGTATAGTGGCCAAGCTCTTAGTACCCTTCAGTGGACAAAGCCCTGCATTTCCTCACTAGCCAGCCAGAGTACCCACCTTATCTGCCTCTCTGCAGTCCACCCTGCACCTTCTGGGCTCTGCAGCTCTGCAGATACTGTTCCCCGTCTGGACTGCCTCCTACCCTGTTCTTTGGCCTGGTCTGGCTCATACCTGCCAGTTGTCCACCAGGATATCCTTCTTTGGGGGTGGAAAGGACAGTTTTTGACCTCTACCAAGATGGGGCTTGGATTCTCAAGGATCCAATGATCTCACTGTGCAAAACGAGCAAACAGACAGTCCCACCATCTCAGTGACAAGGGCTGTCTTGTCCTCACTGTGGCATCCCAGTGCCATGTGTGGTAATATATTGAGTGATAATAATGATAACAATAGTGACAAGTGCTCAGTAAACATCAGCCATGTACCAGGTATTGCTTTAAGCATCTGGTAGCTGCTTACGTATTTTCTTCTTACACCAGCCCTGTGAGGTAACTATGTGCTATTTTCATTCTGGGCATTAATACTAGGGTTTCAAGCATAGTAGGCAAGCACTCTGCCACGGACCCCTCCCTCCCAGCCCCCTCACTCTCATTTTGGTCACTTAGCACATAGGACTAGGCACAAATATATGCCTAATGCTTCTGGGTACACAGCTAGCAAGGGGTGGAGCTGGGATCTGAACTCAGAGGGGTGCTCGTAACCACTCTGCCAGTGGCCTCTCCTAGGTGGCCTCTGGAAATGCTTAATCAGTATCTGGTCATTCTGAAAGAATCTTCGTGCAGCTCTTCAAATGGCAGCTTAGGCTAACAGGTGAAAGATGGATCATGTGACTGACACAGCCGATGGTGGGATGCAACCCATACTGGCTGGCGGTCAAATAAGGGAAAGGGGCCTCGGCCACCTTGTCTCACATTCTCCTGTGCCATGGGCTTTTGGCTAGGGGTCTGGGGGACAAAAGGTGCTTATCTCTGTGAAGGATACCTTATGAGTTTTCTATCACTTGTCACTATCACTGGGATGAGGCCTTGCATACAACGAATGTCTGTAAAGAGGGCTTGGGGTGATGGCAGAAGTGCCTTGGCAGGCAGGCAGGGTGGCAGCGTGAGGCGGAGGGAGGGCCTCAATGGATGCACCTGTGTGCTGTGTGCTGCCTGCTCAGACCCTGTGAGGTAACTCTGGCTCTCTGGTGGGGCCCTGCATTTTCTCCTGGTGTGAGAGTGGCATGGCCTGGGGCTGGAGACCTCTGTGCAGCCCTGAGCGGGAAAGGCGGTGCCTGTCTGAAAAGTAAGGCTTTGTTTTTCCTGCCCACTGGAGTGAGCACCTCCTGGGCCATGGAGGCCCCGCCCACCTGCCTGCCGTGGTGAGCAAACATGGGCTCTGTAGGTGGTAGCAGCGCCCAGCCTTTTGTTGGGCACACCTGGTTCAAACATCTCAGGGCTGGGAGTGACTCTCGTCCCTCCTCTCTGCATAGCAGCACGGAGTCAGAGTCCCACCAAGGATTCTCCTGAGGGCTGACAGGTCTGCTGCTGGCTCACTCAGTCTCAGCAGCAAAAGGCTTGTTGAAAATAAAGTTTAAACCTGTCGCTTGCTGCTGTCCGGTCTTGCAGGGTCTGGCTGCACTGGCCCCAGCTGCAAGTCTGTTCTCCACCTGCTTTTGCACCAGCATCCATGGCCCATCTCCCTGCAGGTTTCTTGACAGTCCCCAGATGCAGAACAATGCCCTGTGTTGTACACGCTCATCTCCAGAGGAGTCCAGAGCTCTCTTTAAATAGGGGTTAAATTAGCAGTCACTGGGTTGAGTCAGTAATACTCAGCTGCTCCAAGGGGGACACTGACCACAGCAAGTTCGGGTTTTCTTATCATTTGTGCTGCGGTCAGCAGCAAGCCAGAGAAAGGACAGATCAAAAGTTGCTCTCTTTGGTCTTTGAGCCCAGAATTGAGAAATTCACAATTAAGCTGGCCCCCCAAAATGATTTTCCGTAATTCTTTTTTGTGCTAGTATCACGTCACCCTCTGAAAACTCAGGCCTTTTTCACCTCAGGCTTGTTATTAAAATATTAATTGGAGGTATTGGTTCTTTGTAAACTACCAGCACAATGGCTATGAAATAGCAAAGGGAACTGTAATTTATTCTAAGATTCAGGGATTTTGTATTTGCAAATAGGCAGCAATTATGAAATGAATACTATAATTATAACTACTCTGGACAGATGAATGAGGTGGTAACTTGCTGAGATGTGTTTTCTGGTTAGAAAATACATTATCTCAGTTCTGAACACACTCAGCGAGACTTCCTGCCCTTGGGTTCTTGGGAGCTGAATGAGAGAATGATTAAAAGCCTGGAAAAACTCCACCTCCACCTGGCTGGCTGGCGGTTTTCTGAGGCTGGCCTTTCCTTGAGGAGCAGGCAGGTCAGGGGCTCAGGCAGCAAGACTACTGCCAAAGCTGGCAAGGGCAGTGCCAGCGCTGCCCTCCTCGTTTTTCTCTGCTACCTGTGCCTGACAGGAGGGAGGCACGGGTTTCTCCCTCCTCCTCCATCCGTCTGGGCTCTGGCCTTTGAGCTGTGCGCAGCTGCCCCTCCATTTGTGGCTGCCTCGACCTTGGCAGGTCCAGCTCTTCTGCCGTGGTCCTTGTGCGGGAAAGTATGGTGCTTCTTCCTTGTTTTCCTTTTTGAGAACCTACTTGGGAGCCCACAATGAACACTCACAAAAAGCCTTATCTTTATCTGGTGAGCTGCTTTCCCGAGAAACAGTTTTATCTCTGGGTATGACTTTCCGGAGGGCACCGCAGTCCCATCATGGCATAGGCTGTTTTGTTTGCTCCTCTGAGGTCGTGTTGTATATGTAACCAAGAACATGTAACTCATTTTCAGGGGTGCAAATGGGGCTCGCCTGTTTTTGTTGATGTGTAAAGCCAAAGCGCTGGATGTGATACCAGTAAATCATCCTCTGAATGAGGAATGGGAGTGGGTGTGGTGCATGATCTTAAGCCCTTGGTCCAAGAAAACTGCGCTGTGACGATGGCCGAGTTCAATCCCAGTCACCCTTTCCCAAGAAAACAGAAAAGACCGGGTCTCCCGTGGGTGTGGCTGACTCTGGGTGTGAACGTGGGTGTCTCTTCTGGCTGAGCCAGATCCCCCCCACCACTTAACGGTGTTTACCTGGGGGTCTTAGGGTCACAAGGCCCCATGAGCTTTGCGAGCAGACACTAAGGTTGCCAAGCCTTCACCCTCTTTGTCGTCCTCTCTCTGGGTCGGCACAAATGCTTCCTGTGAGACTTCTAAGACCTATGGTCTTTTCCTCTCCAGAGCACATGCACTGCAGAGGAATCTTTTCTGAGCCCCCAAGCCTTGGCTGGGCTGAAAGATGAAAATCAACACACACATCCTCTCTATCACCCGGATCTTTTTCTTTCCCCCGGGTGTTTCACCATTCCTAATGCAGCTACTGTGGGCCTGATAAATGGAAAAGAGGCATCTACAGGCCACAAGGCCTTGCGGTGATAGAAGCTGCCTGTCGAATGTGCCACACGGGTTTGGCCTGGGGTGAGTCATTGCCAGCCTGGGAAATGCACTGGTGATGATGGATGGCCAGGGTGCTCGGATGTGCCCCTGACACTATTTGCACAAACAGGGAACTCAAACGAATGGGGTTTTTCATGAGCTTACATAAGTCAGTTGGCAATGCACGGCGGCCCAGCTGTGTGGCATGACAGGACAGAGCTTTGCGTTCCTGCTCAGGAACAGGTGACTTTCAGAACCAGTTTGCCTGTGTCAGGACTTGAAATGGTTTGCTCTGCCTTTCTGTTGTCATAACCCCCCTTTCTCTTTGCCTTTCTCTTTGTGAAAACTTTCTTTGCAAAGGGATTCTCATAACTGGGACAGTAGGGCTACTGTTGCTTCCAGCAGCTGCCCAAGGGGTTTACTTTTCTTTGGGACTCTGACTTCCTTGAAAGATGTGGTGGGGAGGGAGCAGCAGGTGTGTGTGGCTGGGTGCTCTGGGAAGTGGCAGGGGGATGGTGGAGGGGTGGAGGGGGCGTCTAGAAATAGCCCTCGGCACATTCCTGGGGCCATCTCCAGGTGTCTGTTCTGGCTTTGGCGTGTCAGCCACGTGACAGGCAAGGAACTTCGTATTCACAAAGTACTTTGCCAGTGCCTGACACGGGCATCTCCTCTGTACCTTCTGTCACCCTGCTGTGGGGTGGGCAGGACAGAGGTTATCATTAGATATAAAGATAACAGGTACCCAGAGAGGGGGTGGGGCACTTTGGAGGCATCCAGAAGGCCAGCGCTGGGCTGGGCTCCCCAACTCTAACCCTAACCCTAATCCTACTGTAAAAGTCTCATTTCCCAGCAGGCTTGTGCTCAGCCTGGCCGTTAGCTCTCTCTCCTCCTGGAGGCTCAAGTGGCAGCAAGGGATGGGCTTCTGGACTATGGAGCCTGTGCTTTGAGACCATGCCCAGGTGTGGACCGCACCCTACTATCAAAGCTACAGCGCCAGTCACTTATTTCTTTGAGGCTGGGGACATATTGGCAGGGAGCCAAATCTGATGGTATCCCACGATTGATTTGATGTGATTGTTCCTGAGATTATGGACATTATTCAGTGACAAGCATCTCATCTCACCCAAGCCTTTGTACTAGATTTATCATTTATTTATAAGACAAAGTTTGCTTTCCTTATGAAAAGTAGGCTTATTATAGAAAGTGAGAAAATACAAAACATTCTAATCATTTCACCACCTTTGTATGTGAAAAAAAAAAACGAGGTTATGTTAACTGTGTAACAGTTTTGGAATTCAAACATTTCCTTTGTTTTATTGTAAATGCCTGTAACTGTCACTGAATATCCATATCCCACATCTTCTGAAGGATAGCTGAAGAGCTATCCTTTGTGGATAGCATATATTTGCTTTTCTCAGCACTATGGAAGTGAATATCACCATACCCAAATCTGCATTCATACTTATTATTTAACAAATATTTATTGAGTGAAAGGCACATTTTCCTTGTAAGAAATTCCTACAACTGGGTTTGCTGGGCTAAATCATGTGTGTGTGTATACCTTTTTAATATAAATTGATCTACAGCATTCATAACAGCATGAATAGTAAATTTTCTCATTCATGTATTCTGGGCAACTTCTCACTTTAACACAACAGCTTCATGGTATACTTGGAACAGACTCTTATCAATAGACTTTTAAAAAAATTGCAGATCATTAAAAAATGCTTCTGTGGGTGTCCTTATGTCTTGGTTGGGCTCGGTAGTATAATGGGAGGGGTGGAAAAGCTGAGCTGGACAGTTAGATACATGTTTGACTTTCCAGGACTTCAGACATGCTAGACAAGTGCTCTACTGCTGAGTCAGGTCCTCAGCCCTTTTTATTTTCAGACAGGTTCTTGCTAAGGCTGACCTTGAACTTGTGATGCTTCTGCCTAAGCTTCATGATTAGCTGCAGTTGCAGTGTATCCCACCTACCCTGGTTCCATTACAGTTTCTGTTGCTACTGACAAATCAGTATACATGTTTTACATTGTCATATTCATCAACTAATTATTTTTCAGAAAGGCTGTTCCTCTTGACATTGTTACCAGTGGAGTCTGAGAATGTTTGTTTCCCAACATCTTTTGCTAACACATGGACTATAAATTTAGAAATGTCTATTTATTAGGAAAGATAACCCATTTGGCATTTGCATATTTATCTACATTTCTTCTTATCATCATCATCATCATCATCTTCTTCTTTTTCTTCATCTTCCTCCTCCTCCTTCCTTCCCCTTTCCCTTTTTCTTCATCACTATCATCTTATTCCTCCCCTTCCCTTTTTCTTCCTTCACTCCTCCTCTTCCTTCCTTCCTTCTTTTATTTTCTTCTTTTTCCTCTTCCTTTTCCTTTTCACTTTCCCTCCTCCTTCTCTTCCCTTTCTTCTTCTTCCTCCTCCTCCTCCTCCTCCTCC
>PVLA01001610.1:0-251704 GCA_004027455.1 Hydrochoerus hydrochaeris | reverse complement strand
CTGGAAGGACATTCTGGTAAGAACCTTTGTCTTTCTGGTAAGAGACCTTCTGGCAGTATAGTTTTGCTCAGGATCATCATCCTCTCAATTTGTTGGCTGCTCCACTTACCCCCATACCCTCCTGACTTCTCCACCCTTTGGTGCTGTTGGTCACGAGTAGTTTAGCTTTGCCTGGTTTTGAAGAAGGTTGCAAATGTGAGCTGGCTGCCAGAAGGTGAGTCTTGGGACCTTTTCTGAGAAGTGGGTAGGAATTTCCTGATCCCCTCAGCAGGCACCTTGCTTCCACCAGATCACTCCAGTCAGTCCTTCCCAGGGGCCTGGAAGGAGGGCAGCATTGTCGCAGCTCATACAGGTGCAGCATAGTTGAGGAACTTGCTATAAGCCACAAAGCCGGTCAGTGGCATAGACTGAGCTGACTTATTCCAAGTTCTGTCCTTCCACATGCTGCACAAGACAGGCAGATCTTCAGGTAGATCCCACGAGGCATCTGGAAACCCATCACCAGGGAAGCTGTGTGACTCAGGATTAGAGGGCACCTAAGGCTTCATGCAGGATGCAAAGTACAGCTCCCAGGTGCCAGAGCATTTCTGCTTAACAACTGTGGTAACCCTCACTCCAGCCTTACTTGGTCCAGGCCAGTCCTTCTTCTCCAGCCTAGTACCCCACATTGAGTTCATATCATGTCTTGCTTCTTACGGGACCAACACTGTGAGTCACAAGTGTAGCCAAGGCTCTAGATCAGGTATTGCAACTTTTCAATCTTGTCAGTCTTACCAGCTGAAGGATCTACTCATGGACTCCCAGGTTTCTGAGAAGTCCCTCCCTGGTCTCGGGTGATGAGGCCCATATTCTTATATACCCCCTGGGTGACATCTTAATTTTAAAAATGAAAACATATTTCAAATAGCTATGTTAGTTTTTATATTTTTTCTTTTAAAGATCTTTATTCTTTCTGTTGATACTCACTGTGAAAATGCCAAACAATACAGTGTATAACATATTTAAGTGCTCAATAAATATTTGAAGAACAGATGCATATAATATATAAAGTATAAGTTCCTTTGGTCTGCCTCCCAGAAACAAACATTGTCAATAGTTGGCTAAATAAACTTTTATTATCTTTTTCTAGGCATGTGCGCATGCATGCATGTGTATATATTTTCACACAAATGGATTCGCACAATACATATTGTCCTGCATTCATTTAACACTGTGTCTTGGTCATCTTACCATGTCATCAGCACACAGAGCTCCACTTCCTTTGAGATATCTGCTTTGGATTTTATTATATGGATGCTCTACAATTTATTTAACAAGTCTTGTATGGATGAACATTTGGGTTGTTTCCAACTTTTCATTTTTAAAAACAATATTATAAGTAGCATAATATTTTGAAAGGCCTCTTTGAGATGGACAGAAAAATTCTGAAGCACACTAACTCCTTGCTGGACATGATTGATCACCCACTGTTCAGAGATCTTGCTGATCCAGCTACTCAGAATTAAACTCCCTTCCCCCCAACTCTGTTGCCAGCCATTTGTTCCTTCATCCTCTTCTTGTCACTGGCATGGAAAAGTTTCTTAGCTACTTGCTTCTGAGATCTTGATTGTGGCTAGCAGATTATTTTTCTATCCTTCCTTTTTTCTTCCCAGAATGGACATTTAAAATATTTTTGCTTTTCATAGTTAGTTTTTGTTACCATTGTAGTTACTTTCTCATCACTGGGACAAAATATTTGACATACATAACTTAAAGGAGGAGAGGTGTATGTTGGCTCATGGTTTTGAGGGACTCAGTCCATAATCATCTTGCTCCAAGGCAGAAAGAGCATGACAGAAGGGTCAGGCAGAGGAAACCTGCTCACATCATGGCACCAGGAAGCAGAGAGTGAGGGAGGTAGAAAGTAATGGGACCAAAGCAAGACCAAAACCCAGCAGAGAAAGCATTCAATCTTGTAGTTCCATGTCTAGAACCCTCAACAAGTTACGGAGAGATGTGAATTCCAAATGGCTTGGGTGTTCCTGCCCCAATGACATTGCCAGTGGCAGCCCTGATGGCCTCTCTCTTGGTGTGACTCAGCTCACTACCTGAAGCTTTCCTCAGCAGATAGTCCATGTTCCTGGCAACTTCATCTTTCTGGGGTCTCCATGGCACTTTTGGCTTCACTTTTACAGCTTCATGCATTCCTCTTTCAGGAGCACACTGCATGGTCTTCTAGGCCTTCTGATATCTGGGCAGAAGCCTCCTGTAACTCTTGTATTCTATGTTCCTGTAAAACCAGCAACACATGAATGATGCCAGGGTTTGATGCCAGCTTGAGCAGTAGCCAAGCCCTCTTGGATCATGACTGCAGAACCTCTGAGTGCCTGGGTAGCTGAAAAAATCTCAGAGGAAAATTTTCTTCCAGAGCATACCATACATGGCTTTGAGTCTAATTGTCAGTTCAAATCCTTGTTTCCAACTGAAACCATCTGAACCTGGTCTTTGCTGCTGTTAGGATTCTTATGATTCTTCTGGTCCTCTAAACTCCAACCTGAATCTCTCATCAAGTTCAGTTTGCAGCATTCTAAGACTTCTCTAGCCAGCATCTCCCAACCTCTCCAAACTCCTGGAAACCAGTTCTAAAGTACTCTAAACTTCATAGGTGTCGTCAGAGCAACTACCCTACTTTTAGTACCCAAATCTGTCTTAGTCATCTTCTTGTCCCAGGGACAAAATACCCAACAACCACAACTTAAAGGAGGAGAGGTTTATTTTGGCTCATACTTTTGGTACATGGTTGGCTGGTTCCAAGGCAGAAATGGCATGGTAAAAGGAACTGGGTGGAGACCAGTTGTCTATCTCAAAGCGGGGGGGGGGCAGAGAGAGAGACAGAGACAGAGAGAGAGAGAGAAAAGAAGGATGACGAGGAAGAGGGAAGGGATGGGAGGAGGAAGGGAAGGGAAGGGTGGGGAAGGGAAAGGAAGGGAAGGGAAGGGAGTGGTGCCTGGGTCAAGCATATACTCTTCCAGATCACACCCCCAGCAGCCCACCTCCACTCAGGCCCCACCTCCTAACAGAAAGCCAGCTATAGCATCCTTATGATCCAATCACTTTCTACATACATGAAAATTTGGACAGATTTCTCTGTCACATTTGATTTGATAATTTGGCTGGGTATTGAATTTTAATCAGGAAAATATTTTCCTTATTTTTTTAATTTTAATTTTAATTTTTGGTACTGGGAATTGAACTCATGACCTCACACTTGCCAGCAGGCACTGCACCACTGAGCTATGTCCTCGGCCTCTTTCTTTATGAATTTTAAGGCTTTGTCCTGCTTTTGATGTGGTTGTTGAAAATTCTGATGCTGCATTGATTCTTACCTTTTGTGAGAAATGTGTTATATACTATGTACAGTTCTAGGAACCTTTTTTTGCTTTCATTATTGTGATGCTGATATTTGGTATTATTTTGGTACGATTTGATTTAGTTTTATTTGTTAGGGACTCAGTGGGTTATTCAGTTTAGAAACTAGTGTCTTCTATTTTAGAATATCTATTAGAATTCTTTATTTGCCTATCATTCCTCTTGATTACTGGCCTTCACTTGTGAACTCTCATGTGGCTTTTTACTCTCATGTTCCTTTTACCCCTGTCCTTTGCCATGTGAGTTAGCGCTCCCTCCTGTGCTGATGCTGGGCTCAGCCAGGTCTTGCTTTTGGCCAGTGGGATGTCTGTAATTGTGACTGATGATAAGCAATGTGATTGAGCTCCATTGCTCTTGCTTTCCCCAGAGCCAGGAGAAGAATGTGTCTAGCTTAGCGCACCAGGCCAGGAGGGGATGAAAGACAGGGGGAAGACAGCCAACTGCCAGCAACCACCCAGATTCATGAGGAATGAATTCTTCCTGTTGGTGCCCCTGAGATTTGCTTATTGTTCAGAATTGTTGATTCAATAACTGATATATCTGCTATTTGGATGGTAGACTTAGCATAATCCTTTGATTTTTCCTTTTACTGTTCTTGCTGGGAACCTTTTTATTTGTGTGTGTATGTGTGTGTGTGTGTGTGTGTGTTTGAGACAGGGGGTCACTATGTAGTCTAGCAGGCCAGCTTTGAGCTTTCTATGTAGCCCAGGCTGGGCCCAAACTTGCAGCGATCCTCCTGCCTCAGCCTTCTGAGTGCTGGGATTACAGGCATGCACCACCATGACCAGCCTCTTGGGGTGGGGGTTGTTAATGTCATCTTTCAGACATTCTATTGAGATTTTCATTTTTGTTAACCTATTTTTAAATTCCAGGAACTCTGTTTTTGGTTCATTGGATGTCATTTTTGCTCTGTAGCATTTTATTCCTGTTTCATAATAACAATTGCTTTTCTCTCCTCCTTTTCCTTCTTCTTCTTTTGGCTTTCAGGATTAAAATCTGGGTCTTATGCCCTGAAACCTTAATCTCCTCTTTTTTTAAATATCACTTCCTATTGCTTTAACTATTATTTAAACTTTTCCTTTCTTTGTATTGCCTTTACTCCAAAGTAGTATTTATTTTGGTACATATGTATGTACTTGGCAATACTGGGGTTTGAACCCAGGGTATTCACATTGAGTTATACCCCCAGACCTTGTTTTGCATTTTGACTCAGAGGCTTGCTAAGTCACTAAAATACCCAGGTTGGGCTTGAACTTGCAGACTTCCTGCCTCAGCCTCCCATAGTGCCAAGAATATAGCCATGGACCACCAAGCCTTGCTTGTCTGATACAGTATTTTTGCTTGTCCATTCACATTCACTAAAAAACTGGGAGGGGCGTGTGTGTGTGTGTGTGTGTGTGTGTGTGTGTGTGTGACCATGTTATTCACAGAGCAGCAATCTTTTGGGGGAACTTCTGACTTTTTCTCTAGGGTGACTTGATGACCTAGAGCAACATCCCATTGTGGAACTGCTAGGATGCTCACTTGGCTGCCAGGATTCTGAGAATCTTCTGGGATCAACGTCAGGGGGAATCTTAACATTCAGATCATGAACTTGCACTTAATTCTCCTGTTTCCTATATGATACCTATGCTCTCAAGTGTGCTAGGTGCTGAGTGCCTCTACTTACAAATGACCCGGCAGCCTTCCTTCTTTGGGCAGAGGGGCATTTGGCTGCTTGGGGGAAGCAGGTGTCTGAGCTCTGTAGGCTGATTGTAAGCGCTTCCAGCCAGCCCTCCTGCTGACAGCTCCACTTTCTGCAGGTCCCTGGTGCCTCTAATTCCTAGGGCTTTATGTAATTCTATGGCGAACATCAGGTGGCTTTTTGGCTTTCTTCACCGCTGACTTAGGATTTAGTTTACTTAGGTTTGTTAAGTCAGTGCCTCTCATCCATCAGCTTTCCTGTTTCCAAAATTTTGTTGCTATTGTTTACTCTCTTGTTATTCCTATCCCTATGGATTTATGGGCAATTTTTTCTTACATAGAGTTAATGGGGCATCTTTATCACATCTTTAATAGTACATCATCATTATAAAATATAAAGAAATCCATAGCAAGGGATGCTACTCTTAAGCATTTATCCTTCCAGATAGTTTTGCCTTTGTGAATTATATTATATACACTTGGATGCTGAAGTAAACGCTCACGTGTGTAAACGTGTGCTTTGCAAATGTGCGTGAGATTATGTTATAATACTTTGGAACCACTCTTGGCCTCAGCACTCAATTTTGAGTCTTCCACTGACACATATGGAGCTACTGCTTTCTTTGTATTAAAGTTCATGGTGTCGTGGTACCGACATTTATCTCTTATTAATGATGTGGGATGTGTCCTATGTTTTGTTACTGTAAAGAGAGCCATTCTGAGTGTTAGAGCACCTACAGTCTGTGTATCTGTCCTTTTGTCTCTGTGGGCATTGATTCTAAGGAGAACCACCAGTGGGCATGCACAGTTATGATACTGGTGAATAGTATCAGATAGCTCTCCACAGAGACGTATCAATTTTTACTCTCCTTCTGGACGTAGGACAGAGCTTGTCTCCTTGCCTCTCCTGTCATTTTTCTCTGAATTGTTACAGCTTAACTGAATGAACATGATGTCTTATTGCTGCTTTGATTTGCATTTCTTTGAGTAGTGAGGCTGTGTCTTTTTGTGCCTGCATGGCTACGTGGCTCCTCTGTGACCTGTTTGCTTCCTGTAGATTTTTCTCTTTTTTTGGGAAGGGAACCATCAGACACTGGCTTATCCCCTTACTCTTCTGTCTGGGTGCCCTGGAGCCCTGGGGCTCAGGGGCTGGGCAGGCTGCACAGGTGTCAGGGTGGTTGGCATGAGGAGGGGTGGGTGAGAGAGCAGTGTGTACCCTCCCCGGTTTCTCGCTTTGCCTGCACCAAGTCTCTGTGTTGGGGGTGAGTGCAAATTTCTTCCCATCAGTACTGGGCTGCCAGAGTGACAGGCCAGAGTGGCCCTCTGGGGGCTCTGCCTGTAGCCCAGTCAGTGTCTGGATCTTGGTCGGTGGTTCTGGCACTCGCCTGGGTGCTGACATTCATAAGGGTTTACATTCCATGGGGGTGGGTACCTTTTTCAAAAATCTTTTTACAATTGTGAAATATAACACATGTGAAAATGTTCAGTTTAACAAATCATCATAAAGCAAACACTGTAGAACCAGCACCGGGGACATAGTTGACTTTTCATGTCGCTATGGCGAGTGGAGCCCTTGGCTGTTGGGCTGCAGGTTTCCCTCTGGGCGGGTCTCTGGGCTGGGGAAAGGTGTCCTTCAGCTGTGGGGGCACCACTCAAGTGTGGCCACTCTGGGGTAGGGTGCTGGAATCTTGTCCTGAGAGTGGAGTTTGAGACTGTGACTCCCCTTTTATCTCTCAGCCCCACTTCCTGACCTGTGTCCCCATAGACTCAGGAATATCAGGTCCTCAGGAATTTGGGTGGGACCCAAGGGAGCAGGGGAAGTCCAGAAATCCACAGTGTGAGGCTCTGGGGGCAGGTCCAGAGGCCCAGTCTGCTTGGCTTGGAATTTGGGGTTGACCACAAACATTCACCCCAGTGGCAGAGATCAGTCCTCTGGATTGGCTTGCCTGAGGCAAGGCCATATGGTGTGGGCACAACCTTCTTCTCGGCAGCAGAGGCCGGGGGAGGGGTGCCCTCAGTGTGGGGAGTTCTCTCAGAAACCAGAGATGGACAGGAGCAGCTAAGGGGGGACAGAACTGCATGCTCTTGACTTTGGGTTGAATCCTTGCTGAGAGAGTGTCCATGTCCCTGGAGATTCATGTCCCTTTGTGGTACCGGCCCTGTGGTCCATCTCCAGGTGACCCCTGTGCTCCTAAGGGCCAGTCCACTGATGGGAAGCCTTCACTTCAGGTGACAGGTGTCAGCAGCCCTTGGGCCACTTACTCATTTCCAGTCCCTCCCTCTCAGCTGCCCCTTCCCGTGTTCAGTCTTCCCCCGCTGCTAGATGCCTAGGGTGGCAGGAAGGGGCAGACAGACTGAGCGCTTGCTCTTGGGAGCTAATGGTCCTTATGCTCCACTGTAGCCCAGTAGAATGCCCTGTGAGAATGGAATGCTTTCTTTGCTACCAGGCAAGTTAGGGAAGGAGATGGGAAGCAAGCAGAGGGGGCACATGGGGCTGGGCACCAAGCAGAGGGGCCAGGGGAGGCTTCCAGTAGGAAACCAACTCAGATACAGTCTGCAGGCCAGGCAGTGGTGCTGGGAAGAGTGATGGAGGCCAGGGCCAGAGGATGTGCAAAGGCCCTGTGACAGGGAAGGTATGTGGAAGGTCCATGTGGTTGGAGAAGAGTGTGAACAGGAGTGGTGCGAGCTGAGAAAGAGCCATGCAGAGGACTTTACCAGGAAACGGTTTGGGGCTGGGCATGACATGTTAGGTGTGCATTTTAAGGACAGTCCCTGGCTGCTGTGTATGTGGGACCTGTACAGAAGCCCTTGGGGTAATCCCAGTGGGAAAAATGGCAATGGGGTAGATAGAGTGGAGGAGGGATAGTGCGAGTACCTTCGAGCGTGGGGCTGCGTACAGGAGCTGACCTGGAGCCACCCTAGAGTTGGGGGTGGCTGGGGAGGAGCAGGTTTGGGTGGGAAATAGGTGAATCTATGGTGTCAGAGGTGCTGGAGGATCGCGCTGTAGGAGGTGTGGAGCACATCTTTGGATGGACTCAGTGGAC
The DNA here is from genome assembly GCA_004027455.1 of Hydrochoerus hydrochaeris. Classification (NCBI taxonomy): domain Eukaryota; kingdom Metazoa; phylum Chordata; class Mammalia; order Rodentia; family Hydrochaeridae; genus Hydrochoerus; species Hydrochoerus hydrochaeris. The sequence continues at coordinate 243,569 of PVLA01001610.1, read as the reverse complement.
AGGTCTGGGCCAGGGACCAAACAAGGTGGTCAGCAGCACCTGCTGTGCCTGCCTAGCTCTGGTCTTTCCTCTGAACCTGTTGCCCTTGAGTTGTACTAAGCTAGACCAGCCCAGACGAAGGGTGGTCCTGAATGGGAGAAAGCCACAGCCTACCCGTGTCTGCTGTGTGTGTGTGTGTGTGTGTGTGTTAGACACTTCAGCGTTCTTTTGCCCCAAGTTCGGCTGAAGTGACTGGAGGTGGAGGAGGGAGAAGCCAGTGCAGCAAGGTGGGACCTGCCCCAGAAAGGTGAATTTTGCTGTGTGAAGTTAGGCTCATCTACTGGACACCAACTGACCCTGGGCATTAGTGGATGCAAGAAGAGTTATTCCAGTCCCTAAACTCTGCCTCTTGGTTTGTTTGTATGACAGAATCATTTCTTGTGGGGATTATTTTATGATCACCAGCCTGGGTTTTCCCCAATTCTATCGGTGTTCCTTGGTCAGACTGGAACTTTGGAGAACAAGCCACCATTCCGTCCATGCCAATTCGAATTTTAGCTGTCTAGGTGAGGACTGTTCACAGGGGATGTGCCAGCTTAGCTGTCCCCAGCCCTATTCCACGTGTCTGTGAGCAATCTGGACTTATATCCAGAGAAGGAGGCTTAACACAAGGCCATGGTGACCCATATGATGTCTGGAGAGCCACTTGGATGGGGCTCTGGGCTGAGATTTTAGATGCGCTTTGTTCTTAGCCCTTTTGACTGGGAAAGCTCACTCTGACACTGGGGACTCAGGCTGTAGAGGGAGCCTCAGAGGCACCAGTGATCTTGAACAGGAGGTTTATGCTGGGGCACTAGTCACGGCCTCTGTCTTGTTCCAAGGGAAGAGTGGACCAGGTAACAGCGCGAGGGTCTCTGAAGCTTTGCTCCAAGGATAGTTTTGGTTAGAATGCTGTGCTTCCCTCTGTAGACTCTGTCTTTATGCATTCCCAAAGGTGTCACTTTCCCTGCACATATCTGTGGCTGCCACCCTAGTTCATCATCTTGTACCTCGCTTCTGCAGGCTCAGGGCTTCTGACCCTCCTTGGCAGCAGGGCAGCCTGCCTGACCTGGTGCCTCGTATCTGTCTCCTCTGCACATTCTGTTATTTTTACCTACAGTGTTTCCATCCTTCCCCGCACTCCCTTCTTCATGGCCAATGTTTAGGCATTCAGCGCACAGGGGTTATTCATATGTTTCTCAAATGAATAAATGTTGAGTGAAGGCATTTGATCTCAACCCATTGTCATTTCATAAGGAAGCTGCCTCTTGCTCCTCTCTCTATTTTACATTGCACTTATACTCTGTTCCTCACAGTCAATCTGTGTTCACTGGGCAGAGATTTATGGCTTGTTGTTGGGGACTGGCAGCTGCCTGCTGGGTGCCAGCAAACCTTGTTGCATGGAACTGAGTGACATCTTTCAATCCTGACAAAACCAATGAAACTCTGCAGAAAGCTTTCTGTCAAACACTTTGGGGGGATGTTTTCAATTTTCCTGAGATCTTATATCTTAGTTGTCAGTCTTTGTCTTCATGGAACTAGGGTTTTGGAAACTTGGAGGATGAGGAGGACATGTCCTGCAAAGATAAGACAAAGATGGTCCTTTCAGGTAGGGAAAGTCTGGGGCTAGAGTGAGATTAGGTGAGAGCTTTTTTACTTAAAGTCAACCATAGTTGCAAGGAATCAGATTAGAATCTGCTTTTCTATGATCTGATTATTTATTTATTTATTGAGCCAGTTTTGTTGTGTAGTTCAAGGCTGACCTTTGTACTCCTATGTAGCCCAAGCTGGCCTCAGACTCATGGCAACCCTCCTGCCTCTGCCTCCCGAGTGCTGGTATTACAGGTATGTGCCATTACGCCTGGTTGTAATCTGATTTTAAACTTCTTTTCTGTGCTTAGCCCCTCTGAGCCCTAACTCGCATGCCTCCCATCCTCATTTCTGTTGTTTCGTGCCTCCAAGCCTTTGCTTGGGTTGTTGCCCACGTGTAGGAGGCTGTTTCTCAGGCTCCATGTCCTGCAAGCCTGAGCTTCTCCGTTTCTCATCAAAATTGTGATTGTTGGAATGTTGTATCTTTCATAATGTTCCTTAATGCCATCATGCTACAGTTCAAGTGACTTCACACTCCATCCATCCGCACAGTGTCACTGAGTTATTTGTTTGACTACTATGCGAGTTTTGCTGCTAGGGTTTGTAGAGGAGTCAGGTGCCTGAGCTGTGGTCTCCCTACCCACAGAGTGCCTGGCCTCTGAGAGAGACTGGACATGGAGGAAATGGCTCCTTGTGGGATTTGCTGGGTCAGAAAGAGCATAGGCAACATTTCATCAAGGGGGCACTGTAAAATTTGATCTTGCAAAAGTGAAGGAGTGAAAACTTCAGTGGGTAACTCAGGAATTGCAGGTGGAGCCGGACTGTGCTAGCCATTAAGTACTCAGTGACTTCCAATGAGCCATCGGGGTTGGGGGTTGTGCAGGTCTCCAGAGCAGAAAAGAGGTTGTCACCTGGTCCTCCCTCGGAGCTTGGAGCCTTTTGTTTATACTCTTTTACATCATTTGGAAGTTTTACAAAAAACATAGTACTAATTACAATGATATGTACTTTGTCCTAATTCTAACTGCAAAGGAAGATGGGATATCAGAATTAGCCTCGGAGGTGAGTGCTGCGTGGGGCCGAGCCCCAGAAGTGGCTCCAAACTGCAGCACATCAGGGAATCTGGTTGCGGTGTGAGACGGACACCATGACATCCAATCAATGCATGGTTGGGAAAGGTATGGTAGCTTACGGTACAAGACAAACCGTCATCACGGATTAAAATTCTTCTGTGATCCTAGGGTAGCAATCATGTCTTGGAACATTTGCTAGTGTTTTAAAAATTTACCAATGTGAAATAAATCAATTGCTTGCGACTGGCTTGTTTAAAGTTGATTTTATTCATTCAGGTATTTATTGAACTAATGTCTGTGGATATTAACCTCCATGGAACATATATCAGAGGGCAATGTCTGAAGGTAGCTTTCTGAGAGATGTGAATTAAAAAGTCTACTTTTTACCCTGATGTGGATTAAAATACTATATAGTTCCTGGGGGTAAGAGGAACAGCTAGAAGTGCAGGTGTATGTTTATTATTGCAAATTAATGTAAAAAACACTAAGAAGTGCAACTCCTAGTGGAAAGTCACAGTATTATGACATTTTGTCATGTTACTAGAGGCTGCATGTTTGGGTTCATAATGTAGAAGAGGTGGGAGAGACAGTAGAAGCCAGCATGTGCTTCCTGGGGCAGCTGGTCTCATTGCTGACATTGTGAAGTCCTAAGTGCTAGTTAAGTACTCAGGTTGGAACTAACCTCAGAGATTCTCCTCCAGGTGCCTGGGCTGGGGGCCCACAGTCTAGAGGTTGGCCCAGCTGCCTAGTCCCAGTAGTCCTGAGGAGCAGGGATCCCCTAGGGAAGAAAGGTCAGTCTTGCATTTTCCAAAGATGCTAAGTGTGGTATGGGTCCCGTCGGTTTCAAGGCCGCACTGGAACCATGCCCTTGACGGTTTTCTCTCACCCCTTATGCTCCTGGCGCTGAATACAGTGGTCCAGGAATCAGTGGCAGGCGTATGAAGCTCCTACAGCAGGTGCTGGATGTGATAAAGGCTGGCAGTGCAAAAGTCTCCTGCAGGATGAGGCCATGGAAGTCTGGGAGAATCTTGTGTACCAAGTGGCGCTGAGCGGGAAGGAGTGAGGCTGTTCTGAATGTCGCATAGGCCCCTCTCTGCTCCATCCTGGTGCCTCAGGAATCTGGTTTCAGATGGAATGGGTCTGTGTTTCTGCATACATGTCACCCTTCATCAGTTGCAGACTTTTGACCAAGGAATCCAGCAGGTCTGATATCCTATAACAGAACAATTGCAGGAGTTGGCAGCTCCCCCATCTATCTCAGTTTAAGGATGGGTAAACCAAGGCCCAGTAATGACAGATGACTCATAGAGAAGTGAAAAGATGGGTGGGGTGGCCAGACAGAAATGGGTCCTCCTCATCTCTGCCATCCCTGCTGGATGACCTTGAATGGATTATATGACCTCTTGGTGCCTCAGAATGCTCATCTGTAAAATGGAGATAATAACACCTGTCCCTTTGGGCTATTTGGAGGGTTCCATGTTATTTTTCTCAGAACCTGGCACCCAGAAGGCACTACTTATTGATGTCCAGGGTTACCTTTGAGTCAGTAATGGGCCTGACTGAGATCGCTCCTGACTTCCAGTCAAAATCAAGTGATCTGATCATGTCCCACGGCTGTGGGGACCCTCTAGTGCTCTGCAGCCTGGTCAGACCCTTGCTCCAGCTGTGACTTTTGGGCTTGGGATTTGAGGCAGTGAGCTGTCTCTGTTTGCTAACTTTGTATATTGCTTAATAAGGAAAACATGGCCTGTCCTGGCAAACAGTGGATCTGGCCATATATGGGGAAAAGGAGTAACTTGGATACAGTCAAGGACAAGATTCTGAGCTTGTCTTATTTAAAACAAAATCAAAGACAATATGGAGTACCACTTTCCTTTATCCAGTTTGGTTATGAGAGAATTTCTGATTATAAATAGGCAACATATTGCAGTGTTAGCTTTAGAAATAGCTGTGAACTGTTTGGGAAGCAAATCCTCTCGGCACTTGAAAGAACTTGGCTTAGCGGAGGGGTCCAGTGGGTATGGAGGCAGTGGTTGTCTCAGAGCCTTGCGGAGTGGACAGAGGCTTTCTTAACTAGTCACCAGCACCAGGCCCAGGGGTCTGGGACTGGCAGGGGGTGGCAGCTTCTAGTTAACTTCAAATGAAGGGCTTTCTTGCCCTTGCAGAGCAGGATTGCTGAGCCCACCCCACCCCTTCCTCTAATCACCTGTTTGTGATGTCCGCCTCACTTACATACACACTTGGCCATTAGTTTATTGACTACGCATGCACATTTGGTGCTCTCACTGCTCCCTGTGCAAGGCAGACTCCCGGTTCCCTCCTACTGCTCTTTCCTCCTCCCTGGTGCCTTCTCTTCCTCAGGCTGCTCCTTGTGCATGGCTGTTGCCCCGGGCTCTATCCTTGGTCATTTTCCCCCTCTGCACACTCTTTCCTCTACTTTTGGAATCAATTTGCATAACCTAGCAATTAAAAATGACCAATCTGCCTGGGTCCATCCCTGGCTCTACCATGTACTAGCTATGTGACCTTAGGCAAGTGGCCTAATGACTCTGTGGCTCCAATTCCTCTCCTGTGAACTGGGGGCAATGGCAGTGCTTACGTCCCAGCTGGCTGAGTTCATCTACACAAAGCTCCTCGCACAGTGCCTAGCAGAAAGCCGGCATGCGGGAAGCTGGGGCCACTGTTCTTTGCTGGTGACTCTGGGTTCTTCCATTTAGACAGTCACTCTCTCCTGAACTCCAGAGGCAGGACTTCCCAGCAACCTTCTTCACTCCATCAGTTCAGGCTGAGCACCTGCTGTCGCTGTCATGAACATTCAGCTTAGAACTTGGCATTGAGGACACAAGGTCCAGGTTAGAAGATGTTTGAGGCAGGGCTCTGCCCCACAGTGGATGCACCCCAGACCCACTCCTCTCCCAGGGAAAGCTGCCTCTTGGGGGCTACTTGGGCCAGGGACATGGGAGACAGCCAGGAAAGGCTGGAGTTTTCACCCTGGGGATAAGAGGGGTCACTCTTTGTTCTTCTGAGTATTTCTTGATTGTTTGTACATGTGCTGTGCCTGGGTCTAGCCCCTGCTGGACACCCACCCACTTGGTCTCCCTGCTACGCCTGTGACCTTCCTCTCACTCACACTCTGCCCTTCCCGAACTGAAGTCAGCCAAAGTCTCTGTAAAGACTTTGGTTCCCAGCACCTGTCTCCAGGGTTTGCCATGTGATGGGGCCTTGCAGCTGTGGCCTCCTCTGTAGGTTTGGAAGGAGCCTATTTCACAGAGAGGTGAGACATTGGAACCTGCTGTGTGTTCTGAAACCTGGGTGCCCAATGTCACTGTGATCCTGAACCAGATCTATGAGTTTACCTCCCTCAGTGACCCAGCTGTACTCAGTAGGGAGGTGGCTGTGGGTGTGGGGCTAAGGGGTCACATGCTCCAGCACTGGATTTCCCTGGCCCAAGCAGAATTAGTAAGTGATGATCGCCATGCTTTCATGATGAGTCTTCAGTTCTGGCCCCACTGCTTTCACACTCTCGTCACCTGTCCCTGCTCTGGAAGAGACCTTTTTGAAAACATCTCTTAGACTTGTCCCATGGTTGCTTCTTCTCTGCATTCCTAAGTGGACTTTGTCTGTTTCCCATGCTGGACCCTCAAACCTTTTTTAAATGCCTGGTCCAAGCAGCTTCCCTGACCCTGGCCATCCAAAGGCTAAAATGCGCCCGGCCCCTTGGCCAGGGCTCTGCAGGCGGGACTCTGCCCTTGCTTCTCAGAGGTGAGCACCTCAGAGCTGGCACATGGAGGACCCTCAGCCCCACTGTGAATGCCTCTTGAACTTTGCTTTGAATAGAGATCTCTGTCACTAAGACCTTTTTAGAGAGCACCTGGCTCGTCAATCTGATCTTTTAAATCCCTTTCCAGATCCTTCTTTGTCCTGGGCTCCTTCTCACCTTCTCCTTGACTTCCAGTGTAGCTGCCCAGTGCTGCAGGCTTGGGACCCATGTCCTCTGCATGTCAGTGGTAAATTCCAAGCCAAGGCTGGGGCAGGTGACTTGGAGATGTCAGGTATGGCCAGTCCAGCAGGTGGACCCTGCATGTGTCTGGGCCAGAGTGAACGGAGAGCCCATGCAGGAGTTGGTGCAGCTCCACTCACATGCCGGCTGCTCAGTGCTTACTTGCTAACCCGGCCTGGGTGGGTTCCTCTAGGCTGAAGTGTTGGTATATGACCACTGTACAGATGCTCTTCTGCTCCCCACCCTGGGGAGGGCAGGCAACCAGGGCGTCATTTATAAACCCCTTCCCTCCATTTCAGAGCATGGAGACTGACTGGGCATGGACAGTCTTTTCTCTAGATTGGGTCCCAGGACTCAGTAGATGGCACTCTCTATCACCCCCACTGTCACACAGTGAACAAAATTGAGTCTTTCTATTGTTTTCCTAGGCTCCTGTTCAGGAATGCCCTCCTTGCTTAGATCCTATGTTGCTGTCACTCTGGTGGCTTTTGCTGATGGGGACACAGGCCTCTCAGCTCTCTACGACCCCACCCCCATCCGTTGCCCCCTTAGACAGCAGTGGTTGAGAGCACAAGCTTTAGTGTTGTGGAGTCCAGATTTGAATCCCAATTTGCTAGCCGGGGGCCTCAAGCAGGTAACTTGTCTTCTTACAACCTGAATTTCCTTATCTGTTCAGTGTGGATCCTGATGAACACATTATGCCTGGCACATGTGCCTGACCCAGAGTGGGCACTCAGCAGCAGGCAGCTAGTGTAATGATGGTGACAAGAGTTTCCTGGTTCCCCCTACTCCCCCTTTGGTCCCTACTATATGGATCACTTCTTTTGTGATCATAGTGGCTGGAATGAGGGAGAAATTTTCCTTGGGAGCCAGGTTCAGAATGCAGCATCTCAGCAAGCGATAGTGTGTGAGTGTGTGTGTGAGTGTGTGTGAGTGTGAGTGTGTGTGAGTGTGTGAGTGTGTGTGAGTGTGAGTGTGTGTGTGTGTGGTCCAGAAGGGATCAGAAGAGCTGGATGACTTTGAGGCTGGTGTCAGGAGTTTCCCATTTCAGCTGGCAGACCTGTTGAGGTAGATGGGGGACCCCTACATGTATACAAAGCACAATTGTCCTCTATTTTTTAGCTATTTAGAAAACTACAGCATTTTGGACCTATTTTGTACCAGGCTCGGCCCAACTGTGAGGATAGAGTGGTAAATTAAGAAGACCCAACCAAAATCAAGTTTTTTATTATCCAGCTTTCTTGGGGTGGGGCAGTGAAGGGAGAGGTAATGAAAATTACAAGTGATACATGCTTGATTAAAGTTTCTCAGGCAATACACAAAAATACAAAGGAAATTTTAAAAATTAAGGAAGTTAAAGTAAAAATCCCACTACCTGGAAATATTGACATTTTGATGAAAATACTATGAATATGCACTTTAATAGATAAGTGTATCATGCTGTTTATACTTGGCTTTTTCTCTTTACACTCTCTATAGTGGACTTTCCATACTCATTAAATTAATATTAATAGATATTTTGTATGCTGTGGACTGTAAGCTGTCCAGTTATAGAGGTATGGAGTTTAGCTAGTGAAGTTCCCCGCATCTCAGCCTCAGAAGGAGTGTGGTGCTGTGCAGGGTCATACAGTGTCAGCTTCCCCCGTGCATATTTACGTTGCCATTTCTAATTTTTATTTATTAAAACAAACTGGCAAATATCTTTGCAGACATATCTTTTTACAGGGACAAAGGGTATGTGCATTTGTCATTTTGATACAGAATACCAGATTATCCCTCTACACAGGGCACTGGTACTGTATCAAGAGAATTCCTGTCCCCCAACCTTGTACTTTGTCCAACCCGGATTTTGTTAATCATCTTTATTTTTGTGGAACTGAGAATTGTACCCAGGCTCTTGTGCATGCTAAGCAAGTGCTCCACCATTGAATAATATCCCCAGCTCTTTTCAAAATTTTTATTTTGAGATGGCATCTTGCTAAATTGCCCAGGCTGGCCTCAAACTTGTGATCTTTCTGCTTCAGTCTCCCAAATAACTGGGATTACAGAAGTGTACTTCCATGGATGGCTCGTTAATCTTATTTTTTGCCAGTACTAGTCCACACTTATCCATGAAGCTATTTTCTGAGAACCCTCCAGTGGATGCCTGAAACTGATAGTACCAAGTCATATATATATATGTATTTTTTCTATATGTATATACCTATAATAAAGTATAATTTATAAATTAGGTACAGTATGAGATTAAGAACAACAACTAATAATAAAATAGAACAATTATAAACATATATGGTAACCAAAATTATGGGAGTGTGATCTCACTCTCAAAATATATTGTTGTTTTTTACTTTTGCTTTTTACTTTTCACTTAAAGGAAGCATATTTGTTTATTTATTTATTTACTTAGAGATGGGGTCTCACTATGGAGTTCAGGCTGGTCTTGAATGCACTATGCAGCTCAGGCTGGGCTCAAACTCATGGAGATCTTTCTGCCACAGGCTCCAAGTGTTGTGATTAGAGGAGTGTACACCATGCCTGGCTGGGAGCACTTTTAGAGCTTCTCTTTGGCATATCTGATTTGCTAGCACTACTGTTGTGCTTTGGGGCCATTATTGAGCAGAGAAGTGTTGCTTTAACACAGGCTCTGTGATACTATGATGATTGGTCTGTTGCTAAGAGATGGCCACTAAGTGGCTATCGGGGGTTAGTGTGTACAGTGTGGAAATGCTGGATAAGGAGCCCTCCCTGTCTCAGGTGAGATGCAGTGGGATAGCATGAGCCTTCATCATGCTACCTAGAATGGCATACGATTTAAAATGTATGAATTGTTTATTTTCCATTTAATATTTCTGGACTTTGGGTGATCCTAACTGAATCTATGGAAAGCAAAACTGTTATAAAGTGAGGGGGGGTCTGCTATAATAGAAGATTATCTACTGTTGGGCCTGTTTTCATTTAATGATTATTGGTATTCATCTTGTAGTTCTTGTTTTATGATAAATGACTTCCTCATGTCCTTTGCTGGGTTCTGAGCCCTGGACTGCCCCTGCGTAATGCCCCTCCATGCTTTCTAGGGCATGAGGGAGAGGGGACTTACAGGATGCTGGCTGGAAGGCTCTCACCCCGCTGAAAACAGGCTATGAAGAGAAGAGCTTGTGCCAAACCACAGGTGTGGTTAGGGAGGGCCTGCTGCTCAGCAGCTTTCTATGGCTGTGGTGAAAAACCTGAGAACCCAGATGAAGAAATACAGCAAATAAATATATGGAGAAATGCTCAACACTATTGGTCATTCGAGAGATACAGATTAAAACCGAGAGATACAGATTAAAACAACAATGAGATTCCACTCAGCCAGGAAAGAATGGCTGTCATCAAGAAATCAACCAATAACAAATGTGGGTGGGGCTGTGGGATAAAAGGGACCCTTCTCCACTGTTGCTGGAGTGTAGATGGATGCAACCACTGTGGAAATCAGTGTGGAATTTCCTCAAAAAAACTAGGATTGGATGTCCCATTTGACACAGCTATTCTCCTTGTGGGTATCTTTCTAGAAGAATTAAAAACACTGTACCACAGTGATATATGTGCATGCATGTTTATAGCAGCACAATTTGTAATAGCTAGATCTTGGAAACAACTCAGATGCCCATCAGCTGAGGAATGGATAAAAAAGAGGTAGTCTTTTATACAATGGAGTGCTATTCAGTCATAAAGAAAAATAAACTGGAGACTTTTATAGGAAAATGGATGCAACCAGAGATTATACTCATAAGTGAAATAAACCAGATTCACATATGTAAACATCATATTGTAGCTCTATTGTGAGGAACTGAAAGAGTAAATAAGATCCAAAAGATACAATAGATATTGTAAAACAGGAAGAAGCTGTTCAAAAGGAAAGAGAAACTGGGATGGGGGAGAGGAGAAAAGAAGGAAGGAAAAACAAAAATAATATATGTATATATATATATATATATATATATATATATGATAGTTAAGATCATTATTCTACTAATTTCTCTTAGTTCATTGAAAAGGAACATTTGTGCTAATAGTGTTCGGACAATTAAATGTGCATCTTGTACTCTGAGTAACTAATTTAAAAACAATATGCTATGTAGTAATCATTGTTACTGTCCTATTATTCTGTTTTATTTTTTTCTTCTTTTAAAAAAAACAAAACCCTGAGACCAGTCATCTTAAAGGAGAAAAGATTTATCTTGTCTCATGGCTTCAGAGGTATTAGTCCATGGTCAATGGGCTCTATTGTTACGGTATTTCATGAGATGAGCTCCTGTTATTTTTTGAGGCAGAGGTTTTTAGTCTATGGTCAATGGGTAGGGAGGCCAAGCATAATGGCAGAGAGAGTATGTTGAAGCAAAGTCTCTCACCTCATGGTGACAGGAGGTATAGACCTTGCTTTTATAATAAAGTCCCTTCCCAGACCTGTTCAGCTATGAAACCATAGATTAATCCATTCATGAGTTTAGAGCCCTCGTGATTCAACCACCTTCCCAAAGCCCTATCTCTGTTTACTGCTGCTTTGAGAACTGTCTTTATCATATGAGCTTTTGGGTATCATTTAAGGTCCAAATCATAACAAGGTCCAAGTCTGGGACTCAGCCTACAGACTTCACACCAGTGTCAACACAGAGCAAACCTGTTGGCATGGTGAGAAGATTATGTGTGCCCAGTCTCAGAGCAGTTACACAAGTACCATTGCAGACACAGCTGGCGGTCTCCCTCATCGAAGTAAGAAGACCAGGCTGGTGCCCAGGTGAATTCTGACCGCACTGTGAGCAGATGGGAATGACATGATTACTTTGGACCATAGAGTTGTAGAACACACTGATTCTTAAAAATCACACCATAAAACCCTGCCATGTTTAGATGAAGAAGCTGATGTCCAGAGAGGGAACAGAATTTCTCCTCTACCTTGTGAACAGCGACTTCCGCTTTCCTAGATGCCGTGATGAGCTTAGGTACATTCTAAAATCTATACCTTGAAAAGGGCCTGTTGAGTAAGCTTTGCAGCTGGAAAAGTGCCTGGGGTCCCTGGCTGCCAGGGACAGTGATACAAAGGTGTTAGATAGAACCAAAGCCTTATCTCTTGGAACTCTGGGATAGCCTTGGGCATAGACCTTGCTTAATGGCTATAGGAAGGTACAGGTAGGGTGATGTGCTGTGGTTCCTTACTTGGGCTTCCTTGTGGCTATGGTCTTCATGGCTGACACCATGGATCTTTTCCAAGAACAAGATAAGCATTGTTTCTGGTATTGGCACCTGATGCTTATCCTCTCAGTGTTGTCTGCTGGCTGGTTCCCATGGGAGAAGCAACTCAGCCTCAGATCTGCATAACCACCTTGGCTGGTGACACAGTATGTTCAGATGTACGTGCACAAACACACTCATGCACACACATACATACTTACACAGTGCGTGTGTGCAGTGCTGTGAGTTGTTGGGACCCATAGTGCTGTCTGGACTAGTCACAGATTCATGTGGCTGAGGCATGTGAGTTCAATTTTCTGTCATTTGTCTCCCTTCGTCACAGTCCTCCAGTGATTTTACCCTGGTCCTTCTGCTCAGTTGTAGCGGCGTCTCCTTTTTCTCCACATATCCATTTTCTAGCTGGTCCTTGAGGCTCAGCTCAAATCCTCCTCTGTGAAGTCTCCTCTCCCCAGCCCAGTATGAAGTTCTTGCACTTTCTCTCTTCTGAAGGCTGGTGGCTATCTGCTGTGCTCTTATATGATGTTCAAGCTCCTGGTACCTTCCAACACCCCTTTTCTGGAACTGTCTCTTGTAGGGTGTATTGTTATGTTTCATGAGAAGAACTCCTAGTGATCCAGTGAGGCAGTAAACTCAGTTTCACCACCATTTTGTTCTCAATGAAGTCTGGCACATAGGCTCTCAGGAAATGTTGGTTGCCTGTTGGATTTGGAGTTAGTCAATACATAAATATAACCTGAAATGCTTTTGAGCTGAACTGAGCCTTAGATGATTGCCCACACATGCTGGCTGTCACTCTGAGGGGCGAAAGGACAAGTTTCAGTCCTGTAGGAGGTTGTAATCCAGGAGAAGCCATGTGGTGATGGGCCAAAGAGAAACTCTGAAGACCAGGGATTAACAGGATAACATGGAACTGGTGTTAAAAAATCTGGCAATGTTTTCTTCAGTTAAAAGTCTGAGAGAACGGCACTAGGTAGTGGGTGAGAGGAGAGAAATGTGGGTGGGATCCTGGCAGGCAGCAAGTACAGGAGGACTTGACTGCTCTCTCACTCCAGAAGGCTTCCTGGAGGAGGGCTGAGGGCTTGATTATTAGGTGACTGCATGTAATTCATTCCCAAGGACTCTCTTTGGGCCCAGACCTTTATCCTCTCCAGTTCTGTGATCCTGGAGATTGCACCAGGATGTATTTTCCCCTTAGATCCTAGCGGGTGCTAACTGCTAATGCTAATTCAGGGCCTGTTTTTGAGAGAGAAGCAGACTATGTTTGTCATTCATTTCTTGTCTTGTTTGTTCCTTCTGCGCTGGGCCTCACTAGGTCCAGCTCAAAGGTCTAGGTGACACTCAGCTAGCTATTTGTAATGCTGAGGCAGCTGGTGACCATCTCAAGCATGGAGGACATGGAGGTTTAAGTTTGCTGGTCTCTACCAGGGTAATGCTGATGCCCCAAGGCTGGCATGTGTGACCTCTTGCCCCAGGCTTCACAGGTTTCTCTGGGCTCTGGGCTCAGTGTTCTTTAGAGCCTGTAACCCTTTGCATTCCTCCTTTACCATACTAGCCATTTCAAGCTTCCATGATTTTGCTCCTACTTAGTCTTCTGCTTGGGCCCTCCCTACCTACTTGTCAGCACAACCAGGCTCTGCTTGTCACTTCAGACTCCTGAAGGAGAAAGAGAAGGGACTTTGGAGTCACTGCATATGCATTTACATCCTGATCTCACACTGGGTTTACAATGCCCTTAATAGCATAGACCTCCCAGGGTTGTCAGGAGGGCTAACCCGAGGCACGCCCTGGGGGAAACATGTCCACTGTTTCTTCTTCCTTAGCTTCTACCACCGTTCTTAGTGCTAGGCCCAGAGAGGCCTTGTTCTATCTGAGCATTTGTCTTGGTGGAGCCCTTTCATCAAACAAATATCTGATAAAACACCTACTATGAGTTAGGTGCTAGGCATGGGGAATCGTTTTTGTTTGGAGTCTACCACCAAGGAATTGTGGAGGAGCATGGTGCTTTGAGAGCTCATAACAAGAGACCTTGATATTCAAAGATCAAGGAGGGACTTTGGAGGAAGCAATGTTTGAGCTGAGCTCTGGATAACAAGTGCAGACATCCATGAACTGTGTTAAGGTCTCTGCTTATGATAGTAGGAAGAATTCTGTGCCAAATTGGGCCAAGATCATATTTGCTTTCCAAAAAGTGGACTTTGGATAGAGACAGTCAAGGAGGAGCCTGGCAGGTCAGTTTTGACAGGTGGTTTCCCAGGGGGAGACTTGCATATGGCTATGAAGAGAACTCCAGGTGGTATTTTGGGAGATACTCCCAAAATTTTGGGAGGGTGAGGTGATTAGGAGTGGGAAATGCCAGTGAGAGATGGAGGAACACATCTCTGGTTTCTAGCTCTTGTGTTAGGGTGCATAGAGAGTGGATTGGGGCCAAGCAAAGATCAGGCCCAGTTTATCTCTCTGGAGATTCATGGAAGTTGAGTCCTCAGACTCTTGCCTGGGCCTAGGAAGAGTTTTGGGAGATTTATTCCTGGATGAACATGGAAAATTAGTCCCTGTCCCTTGTAGGTTAGTGGATCTGACCATGGACAAGTCTTCTTGACCCCAAGTCTTCCTATGATGGGGAATTGGCCCCACATCATCTCCTGGAGTAGGCTTAGTTTGCTCTACAAGCCATGCCCTGGGGCTGGTGTGTGGGCTGGCCAGTGGTGGGGCTCCCATAGCCTCTACGGGCAGCCTCCATCCTGGCTGTGTTGCATCTAGTGAGAAACAGTTGGAATATGTGCACATAAGTGGCTTCTGGAGAGAAATCTACAATTTCTTCCATTATTGGGAAAGAGTTAGGCTACCAGAGGCTACCAGATGTTCAGTGTCATATAATGCATGTTTTATGGCAAATGAAAATATATATAAAATCTGTACCCTGAGAGCTTCTTGCTTGCTTAAGGGGGACTGGGTCCTTCTTTTTCTTCTTCCCCCTTTCAGATTGTAGGCAAGAATTCCCTTCCGGGCAATGAATTTATCTGCCAAGTTGGGGCCCAGAGGGAACTCTTCTGGGGGACTCGTAAACCCGTCTTTTGAGGAAATCTTGGGGCTGAGGCCATATTCAGCCCCACATGTTTACACAATAGTCTCTCAGCTCTGAGGGGCTATTAGAGTTAATTGGGTGAATAATCTGTGTTTAAAAAGTCCCTAACTACATATTTACATAATCCACGCTTTGCCCAAGCCTGCTCAAGCCTATTTGTGGAATCTGGAGTGGATCCTTGGTTCAGTCTGCCCCATAATTCCAGAATAGAGTAGCTTCTCCTCTGGGTGACCATCCTTTGGTAGAGGTGGGGATAGGCAGCTTGCTTTCCACTTGATGTAATGGCAGGGCTCATGTTAGCTGTGTGATTTTCCTGAGGTTTTCCTAGACACACTTTGTGGATTGCTGGTCCTGCAGATACTTACGTGGGAAGGTGTTCCGGTGTCTAAGAAGTTTGGGAAACACAGCATGTCTCTTCTGTTGGAGATTCCTTACGCAGGTCAATATATCAAAGCCTGATGTTGGGTGTAGTGGCTCATGCCTGTAATCCCAACACTCAGGAGGAGAAGGTAGGAGTATTGCTGTGAGTTTGAGGCCAGCCTGGGCTACATAGTGAGTTCAAGGCCAAGCTGAACTACATAGTATGGGGAGAAAAACCCAAAAAACAAAAAACAAAACAAACAAAAAAACTCCGACTCTAAGAAGTCCTGTAATGAAGAAACTGATTTATGTTTAATGTAACTTCCTTCAGATGTGTTTGACTCCAAACCAGTCTCTCCCCTCTCCCCTGTTCCCAGTGAACATACCATAGAAATATTGGTTTGTAGAAAATACATTAGCAGTCAGCAATGGCCCTCCTTTTTGTGTAGGGGATACTTTGGGTTTTGCCACTTGTCAAACAGTGCCCTGGAGGATTCCAGAAGACTGTACCTGGTTAGGATTCAGAAATTAGTTTCTGACCCCCTGTGTTAGTGTTTGGTGTGTTAGTGTTTGGCTGAGACTACTGTGTAGAGTGACATGGGCCATGTGTGTGAGACCCCCAAAAGTGCTTTTAACAAGACTACAGCCCTGCTTAGGTTGTTGGAGTAGGAGAGTCCAGGTGGTGAGGTAGGCATTTGGGGGCAGGAGTGGTGTATGGAGCCTTGGTGCCCCTGCTTGGGAGCCTTCCCAGCTTCCCTGTGCGGGTCTCCATTGGGGTTGGAACTACCTCTGCAACGTGGCCTTCGTGGGCTATTTCTGTCCCTAAGATTATGTGCTCTTGGGTTTGGGGCACCAAGAAGAGCACCCATAACTGGCTTCTGGCAACAAAAGCTCCCCTCTCTCATGCATGGTGACCTGTTACTTTGAGGAGCCCTGCTGTTTGTGCTCCTCAGGGATCTCAGCCTTAGCTGCATGTTAGAACCACCTGCAGAGATTGAAAAACTAATATTGATGCTCAGAGAGGAGTTCAGGCCGAATAAGTAAGGATGGGGAATCCAGGCCTGAGATGGTTGTTACGCTCCCCAGGTGACTCCAAGTGTACCACAGTGGAGAACAGGTGCGCCCGGGCCACACCAGAAGAGCAAGTGTTATACGAAGTGGGGGTGGATGGGAATTCATGATTCTAATTTGGGTTCAATCACAGCTGCATCTATTTGCCCTTGAGAAACAAACAAGCCCACAGTCCTTCATGGGCAGCCCTTGGCTGTGTGACAAGATCCCTGGGCAAGGAAGTGGTTGCTTTCTACTGTGTTTGCATCAGACATGCCACTGTGAGGTGACCAACAAGAAGGCATGATAACAGTATTAAGTACCTACTGTGTGCCAGGTAAGTGTAATGCATTGCCCTGTGAGCTAGGATGGTCTTTTATCGATGTGGAAACCAAGGCAGAGAATGGTTATGGAATGCACCCCACAGTCACATTGGGGCTCAGGAGTAATGGAGAGTGCTTTGAACCCAAGCTGTCGGAGGTGGAGAGAGGTGCTGTTCTCATGGGCAGCAGAAGTGTGCAGGAGGAGGACAACTGGAGTCAGGGGGAGGTTTGCACATGTGAACTAAATTTGGAGTTGGAACTGTTCTTGGGAAGAGGGGAAGGAGGTGGGGCTAATGAGGGATTGAATCAGTGGGGTCTCGGAGCCAGGTTATACAGGTAGGTTGTGAATATTTGTCTCCAACTCTGAGTTCAGAGATATCTCATTAGAAGCCTGAAACCAGCCATAGTGGGACTATTATACCTTAGATACTGGGGTTTTATTTATTTTGAGTTGTCTGTTAAGCATTTGCCAGCACACCACTGGACAGAGCTCAGCACACTAGGCTCAACTCCTTTGGTTTAGGAGAAGGGGAGAAGACAGAGCCTGGGGAAGGAACCCTGAACTGGAAGCAGTTTGAACACCACAGTGAGTGCTTGCATCAAAGGGAACGAGAGGAGAGTGAGCTGCTGTGACGTGGAGCATCACTGTAGAGGAACATGGTTAGTGCAAGTAAAGGTTTATTTTTCTTGAAATTGGGATTATTGAGAAACGAGCAGCTGATTTAGGAGCAGAGAGACTAGGATAAAGATGAAGGAAGGGCAGTGACCGACTGATCAAATGTGGAAGTTTAGCTGTACCATGACGGGAGGTGAGCTCAGAATCAAGTTGCAGCTTGCAGGGGCTGGGCCAGAAAGCCATGTTTGAGTCCACTTCCTGAATCTGTCGGTGAGGGTAGGGGTGGGGGTGGACAGCAGCTCCAGCAGGGAGATGGTTAAACCAGACTAACAAGGGGGTGATTTATCTCACAGCCCCAACATTCCCTTGCTCCCTGCTCTGGCTGGCCCTGCTAATGCTCCCGGGTTGCAAATCTACCTATTTGTCAAGTCCCTCTCCGAAGCCTGCCTCTCTCCTGCTGCTTGTGTGGTTTATTAAAGAGGCGTTTGCTACCTGTCATCTCAAACAGCCTTCTTTATCCAAAACAGAATAATAGAGATATCTCCCTCCAGGGACACTGGATGCAAATGCCCGAGGACAGGTTGCCAATTTGCTGCGTGTATTAGGGGAAGGGAGCTGTCAAGGGAAACGGCCGGGATCCAGGCTCTTCTAACAAGCTCATTTCTGGGTTGAAGGGAGACCTGGGCTCCTCGGAGTTTAGATTATGTGGGTATGCGCCTCTGCTTTCCTATGGACAGCTGTCAGCAATTGTTCCTCCCTGGGAAACAAAATTGGCTTTTTCTTCCTTCCCCCCTGCCCCCCTCATCCCCTGCTCATTGGCAGGAGCAGAGCCCTGCCAATAACTGTCAAGAAGCCCTCTGGCTGCCAAGGCTGCTTGGCCCAGTGCCGGAGGTGCCCTGTTTGCGTCTATGGAAGTGGGTCCTGGCTGGGGTAGCCTTGCTTGCTGGGCACCCATGGGAGATGTGTTATTTCTTCTTTCTTTCAAGGGACTTGAATACAAGCAGAAACCCTGTTCTGGGAGCTCCAGGCTGAGTTGTTCCTCCTGGTCCTTGGCCTAAAGGAATGCAAAGGCCTGCTTCCTGCCCAGTGTTAGGGAACCCACTTGAGGTCCTCTGATTTGACTCTTGACCACCTCTCAGAAGGGCACTTCCTTGTCTCTAGGGCTATTCAACATGGCACTTTGGGCCCAGTGACCCACTTGCTGCTGAAGAAGGCTGGGGCAGTGCGAGGACTGGAGTACATGGAGAAGAGTCTGGACGTACTCACCGGATGATTCCTTCGTCTTCTGTGCCCCTCATGTAAATCTGTAGCCCCTTTAATTTCAGTTGAGGAATCTGCAGCCCAGGGACTTACTGGAAGCTGGTTAAGTGTCCGACTAAGGGCTTGAACCCAGGACAGGACTGTCCTGCTGGAGGTTCATGAGAGAGAGAGAGAGAGAGAGCGCGAGAGCGAGCGAGCGAGCGAGCCTCTATCTCCTCTGCGGCAGTGTTGTATCCCTAGGGGTCAGCGTCTGTCTGACCTCTCTAGAGGGGCTGCCATGACTGCTGCTGTAGGCAAGGGATTTTGGCTGGGCATTCTTGTCGATCTCCTTGGTCCCTAAGTTCTCAAGGTCACTGGCTTTCCTGCTCCTCACCTTGCCCTCAGCTCTACACAAACCCTGTCCATTTGCTGCATAAAGATTGAGACCCCAGGTGGGGCTTGAATGCCCGGAAGTGGTGTTCTGGGAGTGTGACAGGATTGGTATGGGCAGAGGTGACTCCAGAGCTTGAGGACTCCTGCTGAACTGTGCTGCAGCCAGGGGGCCAGGGTGGGGCCCAGGAGGGCAGAGCCACATCGGGGATGACCTTCTAGGTTTGGAGGCAGACAATGCCTTGAGCTCTTAGAAATGAACCCCAGTGTCAGGTGGGAGTCCCTGTGGGCAGGGTGGGCATCTGTCTTTGGTGGTGCCCCGCTCTGAGCTGAGGGGATGGAGGGCTGTGTGCTATTCTTTGAACATCTGGTTTTTCCCATGGTCCTCTTACTTCACTGTATTTTTGGCAGGTGCCCAGTTAATGCTTGTTGCTGGACTGCTCCATGCCTTCCCCTTTCCTGGTGTTTTTATTCTTACCCCTTGAAATGTCTCTTAGTCACTGTTAAAGCTGATGGGACACTAAATATGCTCTGGGTTCTGTGTCTTACTTGGCAGTGTCACATGCTTAGCCCCAAACTCCTACCTGAGAGTAGGTGTCCTATTTTTCTGCCTTGCTTGAAATAGACCAGCATTTGCAGCTGCTCTCCCAGAGGCTGCCTGCTTGGCCAGCCTGATCTTGCTCTCTGTCAACATCCCGTATTCCAGATGTGGACACTGGCTCTCAGAGGGGTCAAGGTCAGAGCAGGATTTGAACTCAGGCATTCTGGCCTCAAAGCCCGTGTTTCTCAATCTGGCATGGCTGCTTGTTGGGAATGGCAGAGGTCTGGGCTAATGGGTTAGGTATTTCTAAACTTGAAGGTCTGGCTAAGCTTGTGTATCCTCATTACTTGGTGATTATGGGTGTTGATTTTTCTACAAGGAGAACTTAAAATGCCCCATGTGACTCACAGTTCATGGCTACCCAACAGTTCATTGCTACTTCTCTGGGAGAAGATCCAGAGAGCAGGCAAAAGGACTTGCAATGTGTGGCAGGGGCTGTGTGGCTCTGGCCTGGGTCTGAGGATGCTGTTCAGTGCTGGGCTTGTCCACTTATGGGGCTCCAAGCTGGCCCTTGCATCCACCAGCCCCTGCCTTGAGATGCCTTTCAGGGGCCCTGGATCTGGGCTTACAGTCATACCTGACAGAGGACCCTATGCCCTTCATGGCAGGATAATTGACACCACTGCCAGCCCAGATGCAGTGAATTTGGAGGCTAAAAATCCCACGAGCATCTACCCGGCATTTCTTGTGCAGGTAGTCCATCCTCCTAAGGGCATACTGTTGAAAGGCACCCTTTGCTTAGGAAGTAGAGGCAGAAGGATCACAAGCTTGAGGCCAACCTGTCTCAAAAAATAAAATTATAAAAGGGCTGGGGATGCAGCTCAATAGTAGAGCACTGGTCTGGCATGCATGAGACCCCGAGTTCAATCCTCAGCACCATGGCTGGAAGGAGAGGGGATGAAGGTATCCTTTGGGGTGAAGGATGGAAATCCCAGAAAGGAAAGGTAGAATATTTTAGTCTGGCTTAACTGTCTCCCTGCTGGAGCTGCTGTCCACCCTGAAATGGCATTGGTGTTCTTGTGGTTATACCCTAAGTTGAGATAGGGTCTTGCATAAGTCACTGATTTTTTTTTCCAATTTACAGTTTTCTCATTGTCTAACATATTTAAGCAATTGCATGTTGAATGGATGAGAAATGAATCTATAAAGTTAGAATTATAACATAGGTGGAGTATCTGTCACTCAAAATGAAACCAGAAATGTTCTAGATTTTAGTAAATACTTGCATATACATAATGAGTTATCTTAGGGATAGGACCCAAATTTAAACATGAAATTCATCTATGCTTCATAGATACCTTTATACACATAGCCTGAAGATAATTTTATATAGTATTTAATATACCTGTGTTTTGACTATGGCCATTATGAGTACAGGTGTAGAATTTTTCCATGTCAGTGCTCAAAATTTTTTTCTTTTTTTGCATCAGGAATTGAACTCACAACCTTGCACTTGCCAGGCAGGCACTGTGCCTCTGAACTATATCCCTGGCACTCAAAAGGCTCTGAATTTTGATAAATCAGATTTTTGGACTAGGGATGCTCCACCCACCTTCCCATCTCAGAGGACCATGGGGGACTGAATGAGATGAAGATGAAAAGCCCCTGGTCTGCCGCAAGCCCTTGGGAAGAGGTGACGGAGCTTTCTGCAGCTGCAGCCAGGGGAGCATGGCCCCTGCCCTCCCATGATGCCTCTTGTTT
This sequence comes from Hydrochoerus hydrochaeris, assembly GCA_004027455.1. NCBI lineage: Eukaryota > Metazoa > Chordata > Mammalia > Rodentia > Hydrochaeridae > Hydrochoerus > Hydrochoerus hydrochaeris. Next base: position 222,294 of record PVLA01001610.1, on the reverse strand, counting down.
CAGCTTATCCTTCCTCACCTGCCTTCCCTCTGCTCTGGGGCTCTGTGGCTCACTGTAGAACGCAGGTGCCATAATTTCTCTGGGGGTGAGTTCCCAGGAGCAGACACTGCGGGAGTCCCAGAACTGGTGTGTGAATGCCAGTGCTGGAAAGGCCTCCAGAGGTGATGTGGCACCACAGATGGCACAGACCTATGAGCCACATGGATCTGAATCTCTTTCCTGTGCTGCTGCCTATGGGTTTTGTGGCCTTGGGAAGACCACGTCTCCTTTCTGAGCGGGATCCTCAGCCATTCCTACCTCTAGCGCTTTTGTGAGGTGGAAAGGACTCTTTGGAAAAGCTGTGCCCATGTATGCTAATATGTGCAACTGCATGAAGAATCATTATCTTTTGTCTTGTTGAGACAGGGTCTCACTATGCAGTTCAGGCTGGTCTTGAATTTACAATGATCCTCCTGCCTTAGCCTCCCAAATGCTGGAATTACAGGTGTGTGCCACCATGCCTGGCTAGCATCATTATCTTTTCCAGTCTTCTCCTGCTGAGGGGGCATCTGGGATCCAGGAAGGGATGGGGTATTCTGTTGTCCTACAGCAAAGATAGCCTTTCTTTCTCTACCTGTCAAAAGCACCATGAAATGGAAGGCAAAAGTGTAACTGTAGCTGTTAATCAGCACCCCAGGTTCAGATATCACCTGCTATGGCAACTGTGTCTTCTGCATGCCAGACTCTGTCTGAGGCAGGGCCTACATGCAGGCCCTCTCTGGAGTCTTCCAGACACACCAGGGAAGTGTAAACCTCTTTCTGGCTGCTGTCCAGGGCGAGGGAAGCCCAGGTCCCAGATGCCCTGTCAGGCTGTAGTGAGCCAGGCTGGCCTGGGAGAAAGCATTGCAGAGGGGCTTGTACCTTTGGGGAAAGCCAGCCCCAAATAACTCCCAGATCCAGGCTGAGCTGTGCAGGTGAAGGCAGGTAGGAAATTACAGGCACTTGAGGCCTTCTCTCCCAGGAACTTGATTAAAGCTGAGGAGTGTTGGAGCCCAAATAGCTGGGAAAAGTGCCCTTTGATATGTTCATTTGGTTTTAATTCTGAGGGCACAGGGCAGCCCCAGCATGTTTTATTTCTGCTTCCTTTTAGCGGCTTTCACTTGATTCCTATCCCCCATTCCACCCCCACCCCTGCTGGAGTTTGTGAATTTCAAGGTCAGCTGAAAGTCAAACTTTACCATGTTGGTGATGAAATGCAAGCAGATGTGGCTGTTTTGGCTAATGGTGGCCACACCCCAAGAGCCGTGTTCTGTCCCTGGGTGATGCCTGACAAAGTTAACAAAGTCTGATTGCTTACAACTCTGGGTTTCCATCTCTGATATTCAGAATTCAGTGAGTACCAATCAGTGCGTGTTCACCTAGGGCCACTGGGAGAAGTGATGCTGTCTGGGGAAGGTGTGGCTACCTCATCGCTGTGTGCTGGGGAATGAGACCCTCAGAGCAGTGCTGTGCTTGGGGTTTACCTCTGTCATGGTGTTGACTTTGCCAGGATAATGTCTGCTGGACCCCTTGCTGGGAATCCTGGTGGATTATCCAGTGCTGGTTGCATCATGTACTGGCCCAGTTGCCTGGTCCCCTTTGTGTGGGTTAAGCCATTGGTGCATTTCTGCCATGTGAACAGGGCTGTGCTGGTATTGACCTCAGGAAAAGGTCAATTTTCAGCTTGGCTTCCTCAAGTCACCCACACCCCTCTGTGACTCAGAAAGTGGCCCAGCCGGCTGCCTGCAGTGTTCTGGTTGACATGTGAGGTGGTTCTGATGGGACAGCTTTCTGATGGCCCTGGGCCAGGTGCTGCCCTGCAGGCTCCGCAGAGGGTCTCACACTCTTTCCCAGCCTAGGGTCAATGTGCTATCGCAGGTTTGTCACAGGAGCACAAGGAGATTGGCTCTGTGGTAGCTTGCTGGGACTGGCTTTCCAGGAGAGTAGAGGGGCCAGCGGCCTGAGTTTCTTTCTCTGCACTTACCACCTTTTCCTAGCACAGCATCCTGTATCCATCAGCTCTCAAAGCCTGGTCCCAGAGTGGAGCAGATGTATGCTTGATGTATGCTTGAGAGGTGGGTGAGTGAGTTTAGGAATGGCATTTGGGAGTCAGTGCTATGCTGGAAACCCAGCTCCATCAGGGGTCAGCTGTGGGTCCCTGGACAACTTCCCTTAGCTCCACTAAGCCTCAGTTTCTTTATAAGAGAGGATAGTGGTGCCCACCTCACAGAGTTGCTGTGAGGATTAAATGAAATGGTGCATGTAAAGTGCCTGGCACAGTGCCTGGTGCATGGTGCTCAATAATATCTGCTATTATAGCTATTGTCCAAATCCTGGGAGAGCAGTGCTAGAGAGCAAGGTGGGCAGGGACCAACCCCGGCTCCTCCGTGGCCTTTGGGTTTTCCTAGCTACAGAGACCAATTACCCAGGTTGTTCCTCAGCCCAGATGCTCAGCTTCTCCCTAGGGTGCCCTCCAGCTCAGCAGGGAGCTGAAGCCAATGTGAATGGGGAGTGAACCTGAAACTATCCTGTCCACTTTGTTCTTTTGAGTGGCAGCATGCTATAGAGAAATGATGTTTAGAAAATGTCCCCTAAGTTGAGGCATTGTCCAAAATGGAGCTGATTTTTGCGCTATAGTCATTTTTGGGTAACAAAGCCTGAAATGAGAAAATTCCGAATGCAGAACAAAGCAGAAGAGCCTGCCACAACAGCACATGTGAGTCAACCCGTACTGCCTTGCAAACAGCCTGCCTTGTTAAAATCAGTCCCTTGGTGCAGGGGGATTAGCTCTCTGCAAACTTCTCATCCCAGGCCTGCCTGCATTTTTACTTTCCTGGCTGCATGGTTCTTGCTGATCTTCCCCCTGACACACCCGGGGGAATTCTCTGCACATAATGGGGGCCACTCCCGTTGCTAAAATGATGGAGAGTTTTTTTCCTTTGCTTTGGCAGAAAAATAGTAACTTCTGCTGGAACACAGAGAAGCAGAGACATTATCTGGAGTGTACCCACCGCTCTGTTCCCATGGGTACTTTAGAAGGACTGTGGGGAGCTGAGTGAAGGGGATCCCACTAGCTAATTCTAGGGGATTTCCAAGGCTCATTCCTGTTTCTCCTCTTCCTCCAGGAAGTCCTTCCTGGTTTGCTTTGCAGACAGTTGTCAGAGTTGCTGAGCAACATTACAGTCACTATTCTGGGCCCCAGAGTGCATGACCCTCCCATTGCACAACTCCAGGACCATTATCCACATGCAGTGCTCCTGAGTTTGTGCAGTGTGCAGTCCTGTGGAGCAAGCGAGGTTTACAGAAGCATCCACAAGTTCTGTGGCTGCCCTTGTCCAAGTTGCCACCTGCTTGTTTGGCTTGGGGGTCACAAGAAGTGTGTTTGAGATGTAGCAGGGAGGCTACACTCAGATGGCTCTCATTCCCCTGTTGCCCTGCAGCTACTGTGGCATGATGCGCTCACAGAGGCAAGCCCAGCCAGCCAGTGGCCTGAGTTCTGGAGCTCAGGCCCTTTCCTATCCTGTTTGCTGAGCTTCTGCAAGCTTTGGCCGCTCATTATCTCTCTGCTGGCGGGCTGAAGGAGGACCAATTACCACGGCCTCACTACCTCGTGTTGCCTTTGGATGCATTTTCTCAAATGGTAAAGCTCTCTTTGGGGAGAGGCAATTTGTGGGGAACTCAAGGCAGCATAATTTATGGGCCCCCTCTTCACCAGTTAGGAGTGAGTTGGTGGTGACTTAATTGAATTAGTTGAATTTAAGCCGAGCAGATCACCACAAAGGGCTCAGCATTCTGGTGAACCAGGCATATTTCTCCTCTGAGCAAAGCATAGACCAAAGAGGAAAAGGTCTAAAGTTACTTCATTCATTTGGATCTGCTGGTTAAAGCGTTTGAAATAGAGATCCACTTATTTTCCTTAACAAGAATCCAGCCCATCAGCTACAGTATTCTGCTCATGCATTTAATGGGAATAATTGAATGGAGCTCAAATTATCATAACCTAATGCTCTCCAAGTCAGATCTGGCTGTGTCATGTTTTTTCTACAGGGAAGTGAGTACTATGCTCAGCTGGGTGGAGAGAAGCCTCCAGCCTCAGGTACTGCAGCATCTTTTTGGTTGAATTAGAACATGCAGGTCTTTAAGGGACTGGGTCTCTGAGGCGCTGTGAGTGGAAGGGAGCCAGGGTAGTGGGTGTTCTCTGACTGTGGCATGCAGCTTTCTGCTGAGCATGGCTTTTTTTTATTTTAAAAAGATGATCAGGGTAGGAGCAAAAGCTGAGCTAGAAGGGACCTTGAAATGCTAATACTTTGAAAGTAGTAGCAGTCATACTGGTAATTAGGACAAGCTCCTTATTTTACAGTTGAGGAGACTGAGCTGAGAAGCTATATAATCTGCTGCTGTGATGGGTTCTGGATCCAGTTTTTCAGACTATCTAGAGCACAGAGGGAAGGTTCCAGTGTTGTAGTTCATAGACCCAGACTTTGGAGCAGGTCATGAAGAGGCTTTTGTCACTAGCCAGCAATCTCGAGTAAGCCTCTCTGAGCCTCAGTTTCCACATATGTAAAATAGGGATCCTCACTCTTGCCGAGATTCCCTCACAGACTTGGTCTGTGACTGCAGACAAAAATGATCCAGGAGTGCAAACTCAGCATAGCCCTGCCTGTGTGAGCTGTACCCCAGAGCCCCTCACCTGCAAGGTGGAAGCTGCCTGACTGAACACTGGTAGCACTGTTCATTTTTCAAAATGACCGGAATGGCCAGAATGATTGTGGCAGGGATGGGCTATTGACTGGATGGCCTGGATTGTGCTTTGGCTTCAGGATTTTCCAAGCCATCATAGGCTCCTGTGGCAGTGCAGAATGTGGTGTTCCCGAGCTATTCCCCAGGGGCCCTTGCTTTGTGCAGCCTGCCCTGTGAGGCAGGGCTTTGGGCAAACCACCTATGAGAGGCACACGCAGGTGCATGAAGGGGAGGCCCAACGCTTTCACAGCCCAAGTGCCCCAAATGGGAAGGGAAGAGGGTATTTATTCCCAGGGCTACTGGTAAACCCTTTCTTCCCCTCTCTCTTTCTTTTCCACTTTTATTCTAGATCTTATTGCTGTCACCAGGAAACCCATGCTGGGTTTGGTGATGGTGCTGGGACTTCAGTTTTACCTTATTGGGAAGACTAGTGGCAGGTGCTGGGCTCACGGTGGACATCACCCTTGTAGGGCTGGGCTTGGATACATAGGGTATTTGCCCACTGCCTTCAGAGAAGCTATGCCTGGTGGACTGTTTATAGTTAAAGCAATGGCAAAGCAGTGAAAGGGTTCCAGGAGGCTTTTTTTTTACATTTTCCCCTAGGGGATTGCTTGGTTATCCTTTTGTTATTTAAAAAAGCAAATGGTGCCTTAGCTCTTCAGTCACAAACTGTGATGTTGACTACTTCAAAAAAAGCAGAGTGAATATTATTCCAATATTTATCTTAGCACAAAACTAACATTTCAGGGCCTGTGCTCATAATTCAAATGTTGATGGGGAACACATTGTGTGAATGTGGTGCAAATATATACAAGGGGAAGTTGCTTATATTTAATAGGGAAACATGAAGTAAACATTTTTGAATAAAATGGTAAAGACTCGGGTTCCACTAGTTGTAACTTCTCACTTTAACATACTTAAATGGCACTTCTTAGAAGGTATCATGTGGTCTGAGAGTTCAGCAAGGTTAAGGTCAAGTTCGGATTATCGAGGATGTTTCTCAGAGCCTGAGCTCATGGTTTTACTTTCCTGACATGCTGGGCCCATTCTGATCTAAAAGCTGGTCTGTGGCTCTGGGGAACCCAGTGCAGCTTGTTTTTTTTCTCTCTACATATTTGTTGTCACTTGAATGCTCATCAGTGGCAGAAGCCCTTGTAAAGCTACTTGGGCAGGGGAAGAGACCCCATGTTAAAGGCAGGTCTTCCAGTTGCTTGATGAGAGGATCCCCCAAAGCAAAGGCTGTGCAACTCTTCGGGGCATCCTTGTTGGGGAGAGGTTGGGTCCCTATGGTCTAGCCCTAGGAACTGTTGTGCAATGGCAAGTGGGATAGTGTTGTGTCTTGCATCAGACCAGGAGGGCTTGCAGGCCTTACATAAACACTCAGGTTCCTGTCTGTACAAATGTGACAGGCTCATAACTACTGCAGGGTACAGACTTGTGGGCACTCGCATTTCCTTCTGGCATTCTCCAGCCTGTGTATCTCTGGTTGATACAGTTGTTCTGGGATGACACTTGCACACCTAACCCATAGCCCCATGCCCCTGATATGCTTTGGCAGGTGATAGGCCTACAGAGGGGGAAAGGGTGTGAGATACTGCAAATTGGGTTCTGGGGCTTCAGTTTCACTTCCTAAATGTGTCTCTCCTTCAAGGAGAGTGCCTTCGTGACTTCTCCAAGTGAAGAAAGGACATCTACTTGTCTCATCACTAATGGGCATGATCATTAGCTTGGTTCCTAAAATTTTATTTCCTCACTGGGCCTGCTAAGTATTTGTAAGGGCTTCCTGAGATAGGGGAACCATATAAACACTGGTGCACCCACTTTCCAGGGAACAAAAATAACACAACACTTGCTCAGAGGAAATTTATAGATTTGGGGATGAAGCAGAGGAGAACCTAATATCTCATTGGATCAATTCAGCAAACACCCACAGAACATCAGCTGTGTGCCCAGAACTATGTGAAGTGCCAGCATCAGGCACTTGGGATGGAGAAGGTAGTGGTATGCAGGGCATTGAGGGAGGCAAATTTAGGTCAACTGTGGTTCTTAAGTGTGCAGATACGTGGACACTCACGATTTCTTCTGCCAATTTCCAGCCTGTGTCTCTCTGGTTGGGGCAGAAGTTCGAATTTAATACTGGTAATTTAGAGATTGATTATATCAGGGGTTGTGCTCTGGGTCTCAGTGAAAATAATAACAGCGCTTATCAACATAACAGAAATTGCTGCAGGTACTTTATGATATTAACTCACTAGGTGCCACAATCAGCCTGTAGGTCAACTGTATTGCCTACAGTTCACAGGTGTGGACAATTGCATCTTGTTCAGAGCCACACAGTCATGGAGCCGGGGGTTGGTTCACAACTCGGGCATTTCAGCCCCAGGGCATGGACCTTTAGTCACTGCTGTAGAGAACTGGATACTAAGTATGGGACCTACTTCTGCAACCTTTTACCTGGAGACTTGGGGTTTGGTCAAAGGATCTGCCCTGGGTGTTTTTCTTCAGTGCCCAGACATGTGCAGGACAGACTTTGGTGCTGAGAGAGAGCAGGTCAGAAGGTAACTTTTCAGTTCAAAGGCAGAGATGAGCAGACTTTCCTTTCAGGCTGAGTGTCGGGCACTGGGAAAAATGTGGCATCAATTCCTCCCTCATAGATGCTGAGAGCCTCATGCCAAGCTAAAGTGACTGAACTGAAGTCACTCTAAGGTTGACAAGGCTTCTCCAGGCTCCCCAGGAAGTGGGTACCACAGAACATGCTGCTCAACCTGCTGATTCTGCTTCCCACAGGTAGGCATTAAACATGCTGTGTTGTTAATTTGCACCCCAGCCTTGACCTGTGTTGTTGATTCCTGTCTTACAAACAGACAACACTTGGGCTGATTTGCACTGGAGAAGCAGCTGGTTGGAAGTCCTTTGTGCATGCTGGGTTGATATCTGACCTACAGTGTGTTACCCAATGAGTAGGACCCAAATGGCCTGGAGCAGGGAGGAGGGGCGAGAGGCTGCAGCTGCATGGGAGGGGGAAGACATGGTGCTGCTGAAGTTGAAATGAGGTGCCAGTTTTGAGCATTCCTAATTTGATGCATCACCTAGAAAACATTGGATCTTTTGAAAGGGTGTGGTTTGGACACATATCACCAAAATAGATAGATTCTCCTACTAGATGAGTGTCTGGGGGAATGTTCAGTCTGGAGTCTGTGGCTGCTTTGAAGATTTGTTGGGGGAAACTGAGTCCTCATGAGAACTACTGTGTAAAATGCTGGGGCCATGGAGGTTTTTGCAGCACGTGGAAACCAAGTGTTAGTTAAATCACAAGAAAAATGTGACACAATGGGACTTTGGTTGAGAAGCAATATAGAGCTCTGTATAAAATTTCCTCTGCCCCAGGAAGCTGCCGTTTCCCAATTTAAGTTTATTCTTCTAGTTTGCAGCAGGTTTTTGGTCTCTAGAGACAGCTCAGCAGAGCATAGTGTCTGGGAGTGACCTGCTACTTGAGGGATGACTTGAAGGCCACGTGGTGTGTCTTCCACGCCAGAAACTGAAAGACAAGCAAAAAGCAGGAACCTCTGTTGAAGTCTCCTATTTCTTATTTCCAAGAAAAGGATCCATTGACGTTGCCATGTGGTGCTGGTGAAGGATGTGGACAGGCTCTCGTGTGTGAGAAGACATCCATGTCTCAGCTGAAGAAATGGAGGAGTTTTCTTGGGTGACATGGCGGCTGGCCTTTAAGCCTTGAAAATTACTTGAACAAAGGATGGGTGGTTCATTTTAGGTGATCTCTGAGAAAAAGAAAAACAGTTTTTGATTTACCAAGAAAATGCTCTCCTGTTGCCATGGAAACAGCTAGAGAGGAGGGGCGTGTGGCAGAAGGGGAGGCACGTGTTGGCAGAACCTCCTTTGAGAGAGGCAGGATGAGGCATGACCCTGTAGTCTCCATCCTCTCTCTTTCCTAGACTCAGCTTCTGCATAGCAAACATCTCTTAATGCCCAGCATAGGGCAGAACCTGTCCTTGTGTGGAGTTACAGTGCCTCAGTTCTTGCTGCTCTGAGTTGCAGGCCAAGCCCCACTGCCTTTGCCTCTCCACTATTTTCTCTTTTCCAGACTGCCCTGAATCCCCCAGCCCCAGGCTGTCATCCACCCGGTGCAGGGTGACAGGGATCTGTGATGGATCCAGTCTTCTAACGCCCCTTCTTTTGTCTGGACCTCTCTTCCCCCAGGCCAGGTTTCCCAGAGCATGGTCTGTGTGGGACCAGTAGTGCACACAGTGACTGCATGAAACCCTTTGAGGAACTTCATTTGAAGTCAATAGTCATGGCGCATTTGCTGTATATTAGACTTGTGTTTCCTGAGCTACTAGGACCAAGGATGAGACTCTGAGTCCATGGGTGGCAGCAGAGTCCCTTGGCTCTGCCACCCCAGAATGTGAGACCCTGGGCTTGCTGGTTACTCTTCCTGTGTAGTTTGGGAATAATCAATGCTACCTGCTAGGTTCTTGAGAGAATTTAGTGAATCAATGCATAGAAAGCATCTAGAAAGCGCTTGGCATGTAATAAGTATTTTACTGGTGTTAATTTTATTATTACAATCATTAAAGGTATCTAAAGAAAAATGCAGAACAAATAACAGAGCAGATGGCCACTCCTGAAGTCAATGTTCTTCCTGCACAGACAGTATAGGTAATATATCAGTGCTGTCACTTGCTTTTTGTTTATTCCCAGGAATGGTATCTTGACTGATTTCTCATTTATTCATCCATGTAATGGAGAATTCAATGCTTACCTTACAGAGTTGTTAAAAATGAGACTTACCTGACACAGTGACTGTCATGTAGGAGGCCTTGGTGGGAGCTGTATGCTGTTGGCATGGTTGGTGCTGCTACAAAACACAGTAGTGTTCCAGAAGGATGCAGCCATATGTCATTGTTTGGTGCTTAGTGTGAGAAGATGTGAAACAGACCCACCAGGGCCCTGTTCTGAGCTAGAGCCACTTTGGCAAGGGAATAGGGTCTTTTCATGAGATGTAAGGTAGGGGACTTCTACCTGGGATGCTCCGATTGCTTTACAGGGGGACTCCAAAGGTGGGCTCAGAGAGGTGGTGGTGGTGTTTCAGGATGCAGTGTGTACCTGCTTATTCTTGGGAAAGTGTGAGGAAAGAGGGGGCAGGGTGAGGATGTGAGGCCCAATACCCTGCTCAGCTTTACTGCGGTATTCAGAGCCCATGACCTGAGATATATAAGTTGAGGTTAACTGTCTGCAGGGCCTGCCCTTGGCCCCATTAGTTGAGCTCTTTGTTTGCAGTGGGAACCAGGCTGAGCTGAATTTTTTCTTCTCTGGCCATTGGAGTCACGTAGTTGTGACCACCCTTGGGAGGAGGCCCTTGTGAGTTTCACACCATAGCCAGACAGGCCTGCTTTTGAAACTGAAAGGAGAAAGAAGAGGCTTTGGAAGGACTCATCTGGGAAACCCTGCCAAGTCTGGGACCAGTCCTTTGGCCTGATGGAATGTGGGGCTAGAGGGCTGGCAACACTTGAGGGGATACCTCTATCACATCTTCCTATAGTTGGGGTGGGAAGGCATAATGCTCTGTGTCCAGAAAGGGTTGGGAGCTCCCTCACAGGCAGGGGAATTAAGGGTCTGAGCTCTGGCCCTGTGAGTCTTGGCGGGGAGTGGTCCCCACTTGGCTGCATGCAGACCACTGGGGCAATGAGGCCACGGTTCCCAGTCACGGGCTGTGGACATGTATGGGCTGCTTTTGTGAAGTTACATATTTTACCCTCTTTTTGCTCCTGTGTAAAACCATCACTGTAGACTCTTTTTCACATTTTCAGTTTGCGTTCAGTTCAGTTTTATTCAGTAGCTATATGTGGGGATGGGCATAGAGTGGCCATCTCTATGTGAGAATAGTAGGAATCATCAAAAGAAACTGCTATTTATACAACTACTGCTGATAATTCAACATCTGCAACACCTCTCTGTACTCCCCATGAACTCTAGGAGGCAGGTATTATCCCTGTTTTACAGATGCAGAGATGAGTTCCAGCAATCCTGAGTGGCTGTTTTCATTTGTTGTCATTAGTATTACTTCCGGGCACATGTCACAGAGCTTAGTGAGAGCATTCAGATGTAGGACCCTGAGTCTGTGCTCTTAATCTTTTGAATTACTTTTATTTTCTCTTGTTCCTCATCATATCAGGGCACACAAAGGCAAGAGAGGATCCCATTTCATCTGCCTTCTGGGCCCCCTTACTCTTGGGCCAGAGCTGTGTGCTGGCTGCTTTTCACACTTCTCTTTACCTCTGCATTGCTGGTCATGGCTTTGCCGTGGTTTGGGTATGAAGTATTAGGACTTTTCCTCCCAGTGATCCAAGTGATGGTGAAACTCACTGGCAGCTGGTACCTATGATCCATCCAGAAGTGTTGCTATTGTGGCAGTGGCCACATGAGACCTTGTCCCTGGCCAGTGGGTGTGTGCTCTGCCCCTGATTCCACGTCACACCTGAGGTATCCTAGATATGTTAGGGGTAGGGGACTGGTCTTGGACCTTTGGATGCTACCTGTGTGCTCATGAGACATCACTGAGTCTGAAAGGTCTTGTGACAAGATGGATCAGGGTGACATTGTGAGATGTGGTTCTCTTCACTCTCTGTTTAACCCCATTGGCTGCTTAACCCCAAGCTCTTGGTCTCTGCCTTTCTCTGCAGAGTGGGGATGGTTATCCCTGGCTGACCTCTGCCACAAGGCTGCTTTGCAGACTGTCAGGATGAATGAGTGGGGTGTGTGTGTCGGCTCTGAATCTAAAAGGGCATTGTGCTTTTGATGCCTTGTGGGGAGACTTCCTTGACCTGCCTCCTCATGGGTTTGAGCTGTGAGTCCACAGCCCCTAGCGTTTCCTCTACAATAGTTGTCATCATCTTGTAGCAAAACTGCCAGTCTGAGTTTGTCTTGCCCCCTGAGAGCTGTTGAAGGCAAGAACTCTGCCTTGAACACCATGGATGACACAAACTTGATACTCAGTGAATGTTTGTTAAATTAGTAGATGAATCTACTAATTAAGTGAATCTAGAGAACTGACTTGATTCCAGGTCTGCTGTAACCTCTCAGTTGGCAAAGGAATTCTTCAAAGAGAGGGTTAAGAATGTGAAGAATCAGATGTAAGGTTTTCTTGATGCTCTTTATCTGAGTAGTCTGTGGGTGTCTCAGGTGCGCCTTGATTTGGCACCCAGACTATCTCCCTGTACCTTGGTTCCCTTAAGCAGAATTATTCTTAGTTCCCATGTGGTTAAAAGAGGGCTGCAGCAGGTCTGTGCCTACATCTCTCCAGTGGGGTTTGTTGAGAATCCTCATTGCAGTGTTTTTAGCAGAGATTCTCTTGGTCACTCTGCTTGCACTGGCCTTGGCTATGTGCTCTCCTCTGACATAATTACTGGGGCAGGGAATGCCATGTACTGATTGGTTTACATTTGGAACTTGCACTCCACCCTACATGGAGAATGTGGGATGGATGGAAAATCCAACAAAATTAGTGCTGTTGCTGGAAGAAGGGGAGATGGATATGGGAAAGAATATAAAGTATGTTTATCATAGTTAGCAATTTGTTTAAAAAAAGTCTATGCCTCAGTGCATTGATTCTGGGTTCCTTCAGGCTGAAAAGATGTGTTCATTTTCGGTCATCTGTGTGAGCTCATGCAGTCCTGTCTGTGGTCTCACACTGAGTGTGTGTCTAGCAGCAACCCAGTTGCCCTACAGATCCAGCTAATGGCCTGATAAGGGCTAGCTGTTGGCACTGGGCTTTTCAGTGCTGTGTGGCTTAAATATCTTCAGATCTGCCTGTGTCCCTTGTGGGATGTTAGTTGGCTGAGTTGCTTGTTTCATATGTTCAGATGAAAGAACAGAGAGCCCAGAGATGTGAAGGTTATTCTCTGAAGGCACAGCCAGTAGGAGTCAGAGCTGGGACCAGAAACAGGAGTCTTGGATGTGCCCTGAGGGCTCTTCCACATACAATTCCCCATTCCCTGAAGCCAGCTTTACCTGTAGAAGAGATTAAGAGTCATAGAGGCACCCCTGTCTTCAGCCATGCAGGATGCTAGATGACATATGACAAGAGCTCAGGTGGCTGAGTAATAGCTTGTGGAACAACTCAGTCTCTAGACACAACCCTGAGCCTCGGTGCCCAAAGGTGCTTCACCGAGAGTCCGTGGCCAGACTGTGGTTTTCAGAAAGCCCGCGGTTATGCTGGCTAGCCTTTGCATTTCTCTTCTTTGAGCCAAATGATTAGGGTCTCTAACAGAAACCATTATCTGTAGGTCTCGGGAATGCATGTTTCTCACATATGCAGCCCTTCCAGAAAGATTGAGCCTGGGATGAAGCAGACAGGCTCTACACTGAGGGCAGATACCAATCATTTTTACAATTGTTTGCAACAGGAGAGGAAACATGAGCTTAACAGTTCTGTTGTGGATGGATTTGGGGGAGAAACACGAATGAATTGTCAACAGGATGGCTTCTTCTCTTATCCTGGGATTTGCTGCTGTTCCCTGAGATCTGGCTGCCCTGCACAGAGCCCCAGGATTTGCAGACATTCTTTGCAGGTGGGGGCTCATTGTGCAGTGCAGCCTGGGGCTGGCCTGCCTCTGTGGAAGAGAACGTGTCAGGTGTGGCGGGAGAGGGGTGCACTCCTTAGAGGGGAATTTGGTGCAGTCCCTGAACCTCCCCCAGTTGGAGGAGGACCCAAGCAAGGAGCTCTGACCTTACCACGCACCTATGAGCCTCCTGAGTTGTCTAAGCCTCTCTAACATTTTCAAAAGCTTGAGACAGCAGTTAGCAAGAAGAGCAGCCTTTTTAGCTTCCCACCAAGAAAAAAAAAGCCTGCTCAGAAATCCATTTGCGGGAAGTTTGAAGTTTGAGGCCCTCCAGCTGCAGGCTGGCGGCCTGGGTGGTCGAGTGGTGGGGCGGGTGTCCCCAAGTGGAGAGGAGTGTGGGGCAGCAGGGAGGGGGTAGAGATTGTATCTAATAGCAGCAATGGGGGGTGGCATCTGATGGATCTGGGTTCTAGTTTTGGCTCTATCCTGAGCCAGCTGTAAGATCTTGAGCAAGTTACTTAGCCTCTCTAAATCTCAGTTTACTTATCTGTAAAATGGAGATAATAGCTCATTGGTTAGTTAGTAAGTTAGTATGAAAAGCATACTGCTTGGTACAGTTAGTGGAAGTGGTTGTTGCTGTTATTATTTTCCAAAAATATCCCAAATAAATACATCCATGCCCAAACGGTATGAACTCGATACAAACTCAGCTTCTGCACAGGTTCCTAGCCCTACTTTTTTTTCCAGGTGTACTTTTATTTTTCTTTGACATGTAATATTATGGAAGACAGAGTAATTCAATACATGTACACAGCGTGTAATCTTCCAACCAGGCTAATTAGCATTTCCATCCCTTCCAACATTTATCATTTCTATGTGTTAGGAACCTCTGGATAGTATTTTAGTTATTTTGCAATATATCATAAATTGCTATAAGTTGTAGTCATCCTATTTGGTCTAGGACACTATAACTTGTTCTTCCCTAACTGCGTTTCGGTACTTGTAGCATCACTAGCCCCACCCCCAGGCTCTCGTGACTACTTCTCCTCTCACTTCTGTGAAATCAACTTTTTAGCTTCCACAAATGAGTGAAATCATGCAATATTTGTCTTTTGGTGTTTGGCTTATTCCACTTAATGTCTTCTAGTTCCATCCATGTTGCCTCAGGTGATACAATTGTAATCTTTCTCCTAGCTGAATAATATTTTCATTATCTATACATCTGTTGATGAATATGGGCATTAGTTGATTCCATAGTTTCTCAGATTCACTCCTAAGCAGGTAGCGACCTTTAGGCATGTTTGTGGAAATTCTGGAACTGTATTACTTATAAACATCAGTTCAATGATAACATTTCAAGATACTTTATCACTGTCCAAATGTTAGCCAGCTCTGAGTGGAAAAGGTCCCTGATACAGGGCAAATGATTCCTGATGAGGGGAGGAAGAGGTAGGGAGTTAATCTCACCCATGCTGGGGCTGTCAAAGGTGGCACAGGTGAAAAGATCTGCAGTGTGGGGCAGAAATTGGGGTCCAGGTGGTTTCCTATCCCCTACTCCAGTACTCAGGAAAGGAAGCCAGGGGACTGGAAGTCATCAGTGGACAGCCTCAGGGGTTTGTGTGTGTCTTAATATTTTTGTTTATGTGATAGTGTCACTGCCCCTCAGCTGACTGTTTTATTTCCATTTTATAGAAAAGGGGCAGATAACTTCCTGCATGTCTTATTTGAGGAAGGGATAGAGCTGAAAGTCAATCTCAGGCCTGGACCTACCCTCTCTAGTTTCATTCTGTTGGAAACAATATTCCTGTTAGAAATGATGGCCTGGGATTTTCAGAAAGTCACTAGGGGCTGGCTATGGAAAAGACCTGGTGATCTGAGGTCTCTCATGGGCATTGCTGGGCCACATGTGTCCCTCATGCCTATGGCTCACTACCGCTGGGCAGGGCCTGGAGGACCAACTTCTCTGGCGAATGTTTCCCAGCCAACACAACTACCACAACCTCACACTTCCACCTCCATGCTCCCCAGCCCATACCCTGCCCTACCTGGCAGGCAGCAAGGCCACTGAGCAGATGGTCTTCTATGGTGTGGGGTTGTGGGAGTCAGGTGGTATGGACTTGGACTGGCCACTGGGGTGATAGCAAGCTTCTTCTAACTCCCATGTCTGGATTTCGTGGGCTCCCAGTTGGGAATATGCTGCAGTGTTATCACTCTTGCCTGTGGGCCTCCTTTCCATGGTATTTACCATGAAATTGAAGTGATGTCACTTCAGTTGTCTGATTGGCTATCTGCAACCCCCAAGCTGAATGTAAAAGCCATGAGGCCGGGGCTTGTACTGGGTTTGTTCAGTATTGTTTCCTCAGAACCTAGCACTGTGCTTGGTACTTACTGTTTTGTTCATTCTTTCCTTATTTGAGGTACATATCCAGAGCGCCTTCTGTTTCTGTCTGTGTGCTCACTGTGCTGGGACTGGGCATTGTGGATGTACAGTGGGAGTAGCAGTCAACTCTCCAGTTGTGTCCTTGGCTCCCTGAAGCCACAGGCCAGTGGCAGGCATATCCTGAGAGCTCAGGATGGCCATACGAGTGACAGCAATTGCATGCCTGGGCTAGGAGCTTTCATGATCAGGATATGGGAGCTGGCCCTCAGTCTCTGTAGGCTCCTCTGGGCAGTGAACAGCAGGATTCCAGCGCTCCCCCTCCTGAAGATGGTTGGGTACCAGAGCTCTGCTCTCCTCTGATGAAAAGGACTGGCGAGGAGCCCAAGACTCACTCACCTGACCTGTTGGGGTTTCAGATTTGTTCCATATGAGCTGTCAATTAATTAGTAACTGGAGCTACCCATCATCCTGGTCTCTTGCTAGAATTGCCAGGTGCCCCCTCCTTTCTCCTTTCCATTTGCTCAAATTGAGCAGCCCAGTTCTGTGATATCATTTGAAATGTGGCCAAGAAGCAATTAATGTGCTGTTTGCTGACAAGGATTTGCTGCCACTGATGGGAAGGCCCATGCAGGGAAGAGGAGATGAGAGAGCAAACAAAGGTGCAGATGGAGGTCCTGCTACTGGTGTTTGCAGGGCACCACAGCCAAACCTTCCATCCTTCTCTTGCCTGTCCAGACCCATGGGCTCAAGGAGATGGAGTGGGTTGGATTTCCTGTGGGCCTTGGGGATGATCATTCAGACAGCAGCTGTGAGTTACTGAATCCTCATAGTGTGCTCAGTGCTCGGTTCATGGTTCCATGCATCTCCACAGCAACCCCGAAGGAGAGGAGTCATGTGCCCACTTTCTAGACACAGAGGCTGAGGTACCTAAAATGCCAGGACCAGTCTCAGGTGACGCAGGCAGTACGTAGTGGGGTGGGACCAGAACTGCTAGAAAAACCTGCTTGTTCAGGCAGGTGCTGGCAGGGATGGAAAGGGTCAGCCCCTGGGCCCACTGCCAGGTCATGGTGACTTGCTTGAGGACATGGAGCTTGATAAATGCAGTGCTGTGTATAATCAGTGGCTACCTCTGGAGGGTGGTTGGGAAGATTTGGGTGGAGTGGCCTGACCTGGCCCAATTGACAAGACAGAAGAACTGGATGGAGAGAGGGGCTGCCTGGCAAGGGGGTTGCAAAGGGGCCCTTCCCCACCCCTTGTGGTTGAGCCTGCATAGTCTTAAGATTCTCACAGAAGTCCTTGCATATGGAGGAGCCTGGCCCCAGGGGGTCTATGAGGCCCTTCTCTCGGTAGCTGGGGAATACTCTGCACTGCCTTCTCAGCCTTCTTGACAGTTTTTAGGGTCAGCCTGTGGGAAGTCTTGTCTGCTCTTACTATTGACTCATTCTGGGTATAATTATGGAGAAAAATTAGTCAACAGAGGCCATTCCCAGGAGCACAGACAGCTCACTGTGGGTACCATGCAGGCCCCATGCCTGCCCTGGAGCACCTTTCCAGACCTGGAGTGCTGACCTTTATGAATGTGTGCACCTCACATGCAGTAGTAGTGCTTGGACTGGGGCCTAATCCACTGCTCCACAACCTTTTCACATAGACCTGGGTCTGGAGAGCAGTCCTTGGCCTCATTGGCTTGCTAGAGAGAGGTGGAAACCCTTGGAATGGAACTTCTGGCCCCTTCCCACCCAACTATCCCAAATAACTCATGTACCAGGCAGTAGGAAGGGGGCTGAAAATTTGGGGGAAAATAGCACTGGGTACAACAGTCAGGGGTTATCTGTGATAGGGTGGGAAGAAACTAACAAATGGACATAGGCAGAAAAATAGGTTGCTTGTTGGCTTCATTAAGGTAATACAGACACATGGTAAAACTGTCATCTGGTATGTTATATAAAAAGGTGGGCTATGGCAATAGGTCTTTCCACCTGTTACCAGGGTGTCCTTTGTGCCTGCCAGAAGTGAGCTATTTGAGTGTTTAGAGGTCAGTGCTTGTATATATATGTATTTGATATATTTTGACTTCCCTTTTACATGAATAGCAGTGTATTCTACATACTGCACAGTTCATGGCTTTTTCCTTTGCAACATTTGGGATATTTTTGGCACTTGTTCCATATCAGCTGAGGTGGAGCCACCTCCTTCTCCTCAGTGATTGTGTCCTTCCGTTATATAGATGGAGTAGCCCTTCTTTCAATCAGGGACTTATGCATAGGCTTGTGGTTGGTGTCTGTTTTTGCTCCAGTAAGCAATGCTGCTGAGGTAAATGTCCTAAAGAACATGTGCACCTAGGAGAAATTCCTGGAAGTGGAAAGTCTGATCAAAGTGCTGTGCATTTGAAAGTTTGATTGATTTTGTCATATTACTTGGAAAAGAGAGTTTCCTCTCGCCAGAGAGGTGTCTTATTTCCTCATATTCTTACCTCGCAAAACAGTATCAGATTGCTTGTCATTGCCAATCTGATAGGAGGAGAACAGTATCTCACTGTGGGTTTGTTTCGCATCGACATGATTGTGTGCAGTGAAGCGCTTTGGTGAAAGCAGGGTTAGACGGGGTACTCTGAGATTGATGGATGCAGCTTCCCTTCCAGACACGCTGTCCGCTCCAGGGCTCTGACTGGTGAGAATTCAGCGGCACATTCTAATGGGCAGAAAAGGGCAAAGAGCGTCAGGGGCTAGGTGAGGAGCGGTGCTGCCTTGAGTTCTGGAGAGGACATGGCGGTGATGTCACTTTTCTGCTGAGATGGAGACGTGGAGCCACACTTAGCCCAAGGCAAGAGTGAGAGGCAGCTTTCTCTCTGCCCTACCTGGGGTGCAGACAGGCCACTTGGAAGCAGGCAGGGAGACACTGTGTTGTTTCTTAGAGCTTTCCTGTGCTTGGGACTTGGTGCTAGGGCTGTTGTTTGTGGATCATGCTCCTTAGCTGCTGGGCTCCAGGACTGGCTGGGCTCTCCTAGCCCAGATCTTCCTGCACCGCAGTGGTCCAGGGCAGTGAGCCTCCAGGTGTCAGTCTGATGATAGATCTTTTCCCCCTGCCCTTGTAAGTCACCTCATCCAAAGCTGTTTGTTCTCTGTGCTCTGCCTTCTTCTCCTCCATTTCCCCATCCCCAATGCAAGGATGACATCCCAGTACATCACTGGAGGCTCCTCTGTGACCTCTCTGACTCCAGTCTCTCTGGACTTGTCTGACTTGATTGCTCTGGTGCCTTAACTAACTCTCTGCTCCTTTACATCAATTCTGGGCATTATGTTTCCTGCCTAGAAGTCTCTGTAGATAAAGACCAAAGGCCAGTGACAGTCATTTCTGTGACTGGTTCCTGCCTTCTGCCTGGTCTTCACATTCAGTCTCCATCCAAATCTGCCCACTCATTCTGCTCCAGGCAGACTCATGTCTTTTGATCCCATCCATGACCTTTGATCTCTCTATTCCTCTAGCTGGGGATTCTTCTTTTTTTTTTTTTTAAGGTCAGGAGCACTGCCAAGGAGCTTTTCTCATCACATTGATTTTTTTTTTTTTTCTGCTTGGGGGACATTTTAGGATCCACGAATCTCCCACTGAGATTCCTAGTGGAAGATCTGGCCTTTCTCTGGAGAGCAAGGGCTGCCTCCCCATCTGCTCATGACCTTTGTCTGTCTGGCCTGTCACTACTGCCATGGCCCCTGGTAGGTACCCAGTAGCTATTGAATGCATGAATGGGAGGATGATGAGAGCCACTGAAGGCTTATGAACCCTCAATAAGTCACCTGTCATGTCGGGAGGGACTGGGCATGAAGAAAGATTTAAAAAAGTGATGAGAACATCAGAGGGCTAAGGACCTGGGTCAGGGAGGACATCAGGGGTGGACAGGAGCAGCTCACACTCTCTGATACTTTCTCTCCATGTTCCAGGCACAAGTCAGACTACCTGTCAGCCCTGCTGAGAGCAGGGACTGCTGCGTCCTGCTAGTATGTCTATGCACAGCCCCTTGCCAGGGCCAGCACACAGCAGGTGCTCAGGGGACAGGGAATCCTGCTTACCCTGGGAGAAGGGATTCCCAAGAGGTCATCTGTCACTCTTCCCTCTCTCCAACCCCAGCTGAAAGCCAAATGCAACAAGATAGAAGTAGGGCCCTGGAAACAGCATAGCCCAGGCACTGTGCTCCAGACAGTTCTCTGGCAGGTTGTTCAGCCTGTCTGTATGATAATGATGGGGGTTACAGTAACAGTACCTAAGGCTCTTCACAGAGCCTGGCCCTTGGTAGTGATAGTAGGAGTCATACTGAGAGGGTTCTTAGAACTTAGTAGGAGTCAGGTAAGAGTGAGAGAGACACTCTAGACCGGCCACCTTGATACCTACTCCTTCTAACCCTCAGAGGACACCCAGCCACATGAACAGAAAGCCAGTGGATAGCGTTGGAAGGGCAGGATGTGCCCTTCCTGCCTATCCAAATATGCCACCATGCCACCTACTTGCCTGACCTTCCAGCTGCCCAGGTTAGTGGTGGACAGATTGACTAGAGGTTGGCATGTGGAGGGGACTCACGCTTGGCAGAAGCTGGTGCCTTGAGTGTGAAGGCAGTCTTGGAACCTGGTGAGTATCCAGGCCCTGCACTCAGGGCTGTGCCAGGCTGATGTCACTGAGTGTGAGACTTGTCGCTAGGGAAAGGAAGTTCCTGGGAAGCCAGGCAGCCATTGTTGACTGGCTTATCTGAATTAGGCTTTTCCCGTGAAGGGAAGAAAGGAATCTGCTTTGTTGCAGTTGGGCGCCAGGCTGGAAACACACTTGGCGCTCCTGGCAATCCACACACTCTCCAAAGCTTATTTGCTGCTTTTCTGAGACGCGTCCAGGTGCTCTCTGTTATGATAGCAAGTGGGGACACAGAGTTAGCTTGAAACAGGATACACAAACATACTAAAAATAACTGGATTTGGGGTGGATTGGCACCGAGTCTCCTGAGCAGGCTGTCACTGCTCAGCCAAAGGGTGAGGGTAGGCACCATCAAAGGCCTTGCTTGGAGCTAAGGGGAATGGGTGTGGCAGTGGCCCTTTCTCCTGGCACTGCTTCCTGCCACCACGTAGCTACGGCTGTCTGCGGGTGGAGGTGCCAGATGGTGCCTGAAGCCCAGGGGAGGGGTATGGTGGGCCCGGATGTGAGTGAGGCAGTTTATGTCTGTTTGGAGGAAGCTGGGCCAATGTTTGGACATCTTTATGGTTTGGGAAGTTTCTTGGCCTCACCCAGAGGAGCCATGGTTGCATCAGAGTTTGAGGTCCTCTCCTCGGTGGCCCATGTGGAGGGAAAGAAGAGCAAAGGGAGCAAATCTGGAGTCTTTGAGAAAGGATGGGGAAACAGGACACTGTTCAAATCCTGGGCTGCAGCTTCAGGTCACTTCAGCCACATGAAGAAATCTAGATCTGCATGCAGAGGCCTACCTGGGAAAGGAGAGAGGCTGGAGAGCCTGAGACTGACACCTGGGCCCTGCTAGTGAGGTTTCTGTGAGTGACTGAACAGCATGGTGAAGGACTTGGCAAAAGTTGGGCTCGCAGCAGGAAGAGAGAAGAGCTTTGCCATGAGGACTCTTCTGCTGCCACTGCCAAGTGGAGCCTGCACTTTTGTGAGAGGCTTGGTGCCGTCTGGTCAGGGAAGCCGCTCTCCCAGCTCACAGGCCCTCCTCACTGTGCTCCGTTCTTCAAGGGGGTGACCCAGCAAGCAAGCATTTGCTGCGGTGCTGGTTAAGTCCTGTCAAACAATGTGTGGGGTTTCCTCCTGGCCATGGGATAGAGATCTACTTCCTCTTCCTTTTGATCTCATGGCCAAGTCACCTGTTTGGGCCAAGACAGTATGAGCAGATGTGGTATGTGTCATTTCCAGGTGGAAGTTTTAAAACTCAGCATGTGATTAACCTTATTTTTTATTTTGACTTGATTGTTCCAGATATGGCAGATCTCTCTGCTTGGGTGCCAGAGTAAGCACAAGGCAGGGGTTTTGGGGTAGACATCACGGCAGCATAACCTCGCCCGTCCTGATTGTACAACCTCATGCCTGGCCTAGAGTCAAGGCCTGGAAACTTACAGTGGTAGTACCTGGGTTTTCTCCAGAGCCTTCTTGCTCATGGAGTGCGTGCACTGGCCTTTCTGTTGCTTGAACAAGCCACACATACTCCCTAAGGGAACGCACCATGGTGCCCTTGTCTTTTCTCTCTCTGCTGCCACCCAGCTCTTCATGTGCCAGCAGCAGGAAAAGTACCATGGTTTCTCTAGGGAAAGATGATGACATGGGCCATGCCCATCTTGATTCACCTGGCACCAGAATCCTGAGACCTGGGGTAGGAGACATGTTAATCTGGACAAGCCTCCTCAGCTGCCAAGTGGAGCCACATGGGTTCTTCCAGAGGAGAGTGAGTTAGTGTGGGGTGTGTATGTTTGTCAGAGGTGAATGAATGAATGAATTCTGGGCACTGCCAGGGCAAGTTTTGCAAGGTCTCCAGCCAGAAGGGTCACTGGTTTCCTGGGAGGCTGGGAGAAGTGAGAAGCCCTGGGGAAAGTTGAGGGACCTTAGTGGGAGGATTGTGGGATGAAGGCAGTGATGGTAGGAGAGGGATGAGACTCCTAGGCCTGTGTGTGTCTGGCTTGGTCTTGGTCCTTCTCAGAACCCACCAGAACTGGCTCCACTATGCACCTGCTTTTCCTTCTGCTATATGGTGGCTTGCTCCTCTACTTCAGGTCCATCTGAGTGTGGCCACTTTGATCCCTCAAAGTAGTCTCCTGCAGTTCTTAGTCACATCTGTGATGACCTGAGCCATTGACCTCACTGGCCTCCTTTTGAAGTCCTACCTTGCCAGCAGCCAGGGGAGGGCCTTTATCCTCCTCCTCTCTGTGTCCCTCACTGCCTGACACACAGCCTGTTCCCTGTTACTAATTATGGAATGATGAGGGGCCTGGCATCTTCCATAGGGAGCTGATGAGCTTTTAGCTGGAAGCAGAAGCCTCCTGATGGTGTGGTCTCTGGTGTAGGGCCTGTGCTGTGCCTTGGGACTACTCTCATGGTTGAGTGTGTGTGAGCAGAGGTGGCGTGAGCTCCATTCTAGAAGAGGGGTTGGAGTATTAGATTTTTCCAATTCTTCATCAGAGGTTTCTCCTGGCACAGAAGCCTGGGGTCTACAGAAGCTTTGGCACAAGGTAGCTGCAGAATTGAGGTGTTAAGGCCCCCAGGTGTTTGTTGGATGACAGTGGTGTGGTCCAAGGGTCCCATCCCTGATAGATGCTCATGCCATGACCCAGCAGGCAGGTCCTACCTTGTTGAGAGCTGAGGAACTTTTTCCTCATTGGAGCTGAGGAACTTTGTCAAACTTCCCAGAGCCCTGGAGACTGGAGAGAGAGGGTGCCCAACCCAGGCAGGGTGTGAAAACATTTGTTCTATATCCTCTGCAGCAGGTTGGACAACCTGGGCAGTGCCATGCCACACCTTGGCCCTGCACCCTTTGGATTCTCCACTTTCCTGTGCCTTTGTAAGGTTCCCCGAGGGAAACAGCCAGCCTGTTCTTGCAGAGCTTAGGGTTCCCTTTGCAAACAGACGATCCTTTCTTTAATTCTACAGCTGGCTTTAGAGTGCAGGAAGAGGCAGAAGCATCCCAAGATAGCAAGCTATTGGACCACAGTGGCATTCCTTAGACTTGACAGCTCTACAAGACACACAGCCCAAGCTCCATGCAATGGCTGCTGCTCTTGATCTTAGGAATGCCTGTAGCCTCAGGAAAGGTCTTGCCTTCTCTGTGCTGGCCATGACTGGTTCACTCTGGTTAGCTGTTAAATCACTACATCCTGACCTTCCATCCCCAGCTCAGCCCTTGTCAGCATTAGTGGGTCCCAGCACCACGGTCTTCATCTCTTGCCTTAACCTTTAGCCAGTTCTTTTCCTCTATCCCCCCCACCTGGCTTCCCTGCCTACTAAACATGCCTGTCTTTTTCCATCTCTGCTTTTGTGCTAATTCACTTACTGCAAACCCTTGCTGTGTGTGACTTCATGGGAAGGGGAACTCTGTGATGTTGATCTAGGAGGTGTGCTGTGCACATCTGTAAAGTAAGGGCATAAATTGCTACCTACCTTCACCCCAACCCCTGGCAGGAATGGTGCTGCTTTGTCCCCAGGCAAGTTATGCCACTCAGCCTAGGGCCAAATGTGGTCTAGGAGGACCTGACTGGTCCTCAAGAGGTGAGATGCAAATTGGTCAAGGATTCTTCCTTGGGATATGGTGAACATGAACGTGACTCTTCCATGACCTGGCTCTGCCTCTGTTGCATTAGCTCTTGGATGGGGTTGGTGGGTCTGGCCCTTAGTCCTGGTTGCTGTGTATGATGTGTGATCAACTCTATTGAGGTGGGTGCCACAGTCCTAGCAGAGTGGGAAATGGAGAAGTATTGTGGTGGGTAGGACAGAAGAAGGTAGCTCTCATCTCGAGAAGAAGGATGACCAATGGCTGGGTCAGAAGTAACATGACTTAATAAAAATGGGGCCTGAAAGGACAAAGTATGAGTTTCTTGACCTATCTGGGCATTACTGTTAATCTGGACAAAATGGGATTTTCTTCCTTCTGCCCTGGTGTGTGGGTGGCTTGGTTTTTGGGCTGAGTTGGGCCACATTTGCACCATTTCCTGCTTCCTCTTGTCTCCTTCACCCATTCAAAGAACCTACTGTGTGCTAGTTATTGTGCAGGACAGACATGAGCTTGGCCATCATGGATCACCAGGGAAGGGTGGGATGGGATGAGGAGGTCATGTAGACTCACCCAGAGGAGGGAAGGAGGTCTTGGGTGGCAGTGGAAAGACTATAATCTTTCTCTGGGGTGAACCTCCTGGAATCACCCTAGATTATAAACTGGCAGCAGTAAAACCCTAGAAACTCTGACAACTCTTGTGAGGCTGCCCAAACTTTTGGATCCTGCAGGCACTTTCTAATTCAGGGAGGACAGTGTGCTATGCTGCCGGCTAACCCTGCCTCATATTATAATAGTTCTCTTTTCTAGATACATTGTGCTCACTTACATGGACTTGTCTGACCCGAATGCTTGGTCTGATATAACCCTCCAGCACTATTGTGGCTCTCATCCTGTCTTCATTGCTTTTGGCAGCAGCTGAAATGTAGGTTTGCTCATTTCTTGCCTGTTTCTTGTCTATTTTTTGTTGCTGGAACAGAAGAATTGGAAGGGCATGGTCTTGTCAATCGGGGTTACATCTCATGAGCCTGGAATAGATCCAGGGTAGGGACTCAATGGGTGTTTACCCCATAACTGAATGAATGAATAAATGCAAATTGAGTTTTTACAATGGCCTCGTAAATTAGATGGTGGTTGTATTCTATGATGCAGAGGAGGAAAACATGACTGAATGAGGTGAGATGACAGGCCTTGATTACCTAGTACATTGCTAGTGAACCTACAAACCTAGCTGGTAGATACAGTGCAGGATTTGGAATCTCCATGTTGACACAGGTCAGGTGGGTACAGGTGTCACCCAGTTGTAGTGCACTGGGTAGACCTGGGCA
The DNA here is from genome assembly GCA_004027455.1 of Hydrochoerus hydrochaeris. Classification (NCBI taxonomy): domain Eukaryota; kingdom Metazoa; phylum Chordata; class Mammalia; order Rodentia; family Hydrochaeridae; genus Hydrochoerus; species Hydrochoerus hydrochaeris. The sequence goes on along the minus strand of PVLA01001610.1, from coordinate 197,010 downwards.
CATGTAAGAGCTGTGAGCTAGCAACAGTCACTTTATTGCACGTGGCATGTTGAAATGGAAAGGCTTTGCAGGAATTTTGCTTTATAGGCACATAAAGGCCTTTATTAGCCATAATATGGACATGTGTCCAAAGAGGATTCAGTTCTGCTTTCTACCAAGGGGTTTGTCTGAGGTCCCTATGGAGGCCTGGGCTCTGAGGAGACTGAATTCCAGGGAGCAGAAGAGCTGGCTGCTTGTAGGGCCTGGAGCAACTTGGGGTAGGGCAGGATGGAGTGGTGGCATTCCTGGGGAGAAATGCAGGTTTTAGAAGCCTCAGTGGGAAATGTGACGTTATGTAGCTCATTAAACCCCACAGAAGCCAGGAGAGCTGCTTCCAATTATCAGGATGAAAATTAATAGAATAAAACCTGTAGCCAGACTTGCCATTGGTGGAACAGGAAAGGCTTTTCCCGCATGGTCAGGATTGGCCAGGAAGTGTGTGGGGCAGTCACCCTGCAAGGCAGGGGGAAATACTGTCTGCAAGTGAGTGGGCTGAGGTGGGGGAGGGGTCATTGCTGGTCCCCAGTCCTGTTCCCCTTGACCCTAGAAAGGAAGGGAAATGGTGTTGATCTGAAAGCTCAGGATGGCTTGTTTTACAGAGATTTGAGACAGAAGGCCCTGCTGGTGCCCTGCCCAGTCTTCAGGGCTGACAGAGGCATTGGATTTGGCATTCTGCAGAGGTGGACAAGGAACAGTGGGCTATCTATGAGCTTTGGACCTGAGCAAAGCTGAGTGGTTACTTGAGGGGCTCACTTTTGAGGATTTGCCTGAGAACCTTGTTCTCAGGTGACTGGGTGAGCTAAGAAGCCATGACTGTGAAGGGGCTTGACTCCTGATTCTGCTAGGGTTGCTGCGGACAGTTGTGGGGTACCTTGGCTGGGCAGATAGTAGAAATGGTTAATGCAGACATTCCCTGCTAATGCCCCTGAGAAGAGAATAGTGCAGGCCTGGAGCTGAGAGCCACAGACTGAGAAGCCTGGTCTTCGGGTGGATCAGAACTCTTTACTTGAGCACAGGAGTCACTCTGGTTATTATCTTCCTTTTTCCTAGCCCAGCTGTGCATGATACATCTGTTGTGTTGTAATTCATTTGCTCCAGTGTTGCCTGAGCCCTATCCAACACCAGCTAGCCAGTGTGCATGCATGGGAGTGAATAGTCGAGCTGAGTAAATATTCCTCTCCCAGGTGATCTCACTTGGCTGCCTCTCAGATTAGGATAGCAAATACTCTGTAGTGTTAATTGTTAGTATCAACCTAGAAGACTGACACTGATAAAACAACTGAGGCTCAGAGAGATGAGATGACTTGCCCAAGGACGCATAGCTAGGAGGTAGTAGACCAGTACCTGGAAAGTGACTAATTTCAGAGACACAGTATTGAGATGCTGCATCCTTTTGCCTTCTTGGATGGATGCAGCTGCTGTCTTTCTAGGATTTTAAGCCCTCCTAGATCTCTCACATTCTTTGGAGGTGGGGAGGATCAGACATTCTTAGTTTCATTTGGTCAGTGAGGAAACCAAAAGTGGTTTATAGGACTCACACCGTGCACTAATGGGGTCTTGTTATGGAATATGGTGCCAGGATGATGGGTATGGTTATCAAGGAGTTTCTTTCCTTGTTCTTGGGAATCTGGTTGTCCAGTGCCTGGAATGCAAGAAGACTTTAGTGGTTCCTTAGGCACATGACCACCTTGGAGACTCTTTCCTGGGGAATCACCCAGGGAGCTAGATGGCAAGGTCTCCATCTTTGTGCAGCTCTGGACACAATGGGCAATGGAATGCTTAGGGTATGATTGGCCAAACCGGACTGTTTTCTTGGATTACTGAGTTATATTATTCTCACTAATCTACGACTTTTGCCTGTTTATAAAACACAAAGATCTAATAAAATACATTTGAGACCAGAACAAGTGAGAAACATTTTGGAAAGAAGTACAAAAGGAAAGAGATCTTAGAATACCTAGCTAATCTGAGTTGCTCCCTCCACTCTGAGGCCCTGCTTTTGAAAGCTCACTTCTCCCATCCTCTGCAAAGCCAGATGAGACTTCTTGACATTAAGCACATGGTGGTGCACTGCTTTTGGTGCAGGCTTTGCACACGTGCCGGCCGAAAACAGGCCTCTTCCCAGCACTGGATGCTGGCATCGTGGCTCTTCCATCTAAGGATCCCTGAGGAAAGGCGGCTGATTCCCTCACTGACGTGCCAGGACCCCGGATGCCGGGGCAGGGGAATGCTGCAATCTAAACATTTACATTCTAAAAAATGGGAAATCATCCGCTTAGATATAAATTAGCCAGGGCCTGACGGGTTTATTACATCCTGGAATGCTTTCATGAGGCTTTCAGAGAGTCCGTGGTGCAGGCCCAGGTCTCCAGCTGGGATTGCCTATGGCATGTTCCCGGGCCCCTCCTGGAAGACACAGGCAGGGCTGACTTCCTCATCTTCTCATGCACCCCTGTGGGGTTGGGGTATGACACGGGGAACATATAAACTCGAGGTGGCACCTTAAGCAGGAAAGCACTTGAGCACAAAGCTTCTTGCCGCTGATTGGGGAGAAGTTGGTTGGGAAAATAAGTGGGAGGAGCCAGATGCATAGGCCCAATCAGGGGCTGTGGATGGATGGAAGGCAGAATAGGAAGACGCCCTGGGATTTCACGGATGCACTCTGTGACTCTCATTGTGCAGGAGTACAACGAGAGGTCTAGGAAGGAAGAACTATGGATCCTTCCATTCTCAGGGGTCCTTTTCAGACAGAGTTTGCAGTGTAATTCTGGAACAGGGCTGTGAACTTAGCCAGGATGGTGCTTGGCTCAGCTCCAGGTTCTCCCGAGTAAGGGGAACGTTTCCTGCAGGATCCCTGGTGGTGGGCTGGCTATCTCCTGCTCAGGGAGTTTATGATAATTCAGGGAGTAGGTGGGAAAAACACAAACATACATGCATAATTGAAGTAAGTTGTAAACTCACTTCCCTTCATCGTACACTGTCTACATTCATCTGTATAGGTATATGCAGATATATGTGGAACAGATACCAAATAAGTGATTTTGGAGGAGTTTGATTTGATGCTAGTGATGAGTGATCTTTGTGACATCAGCTACTTATTTTCTGGTTTGGAGGAAGAAATCTGCTTTGTATTAGGGTTGTTATTTGAGGGATTTTGTTTAGAGCAGACATCTTCATATTGCATTAGAATCACCTGTAAGGCTTATTAAAACATTGCTGGTCCCCACCTACCTTTGCAGTTTCTGATTCATTAGATATGGAGTGGGTCCTGAAAATTTTACTTTTCACAAATTCCAAGGGATCATCATATTTTGAAAATCATTGATCTTAAGAGAGGAGTGTGTGAGTTTTGGTGGGTGACCCAAAACTTCTTTGAGTCTGAAATTTATCACTCCTGCCTCTGATAGAATGAAAGAGTTCTGTGTATTCACAGAACCATTTCTTTATTTTAAGAAAGAAGCCAGAGCCTTCTGTAATTTGGGAAGTGCCAGCTTTCTGCCACACAGCGTGGTGAGTGGCTTTGTGAGTTTACAGATTCATTTATTGGGCATCTGTTAGCATCCACTCTGTGCCCAGCTATAGGCATGACACATCTTTAACATCAGGAAAGACTCTTGGAGACTGTGGCTAGCACCATTTAATCTAAGAAGTGGTGGAAACATTTCTTGGTGCCAGTTGGGCTGCCAGTGTGGAGGTTTAAAGAAGAGTGATGCAGTACTTGCCATGGGGACTCTGTTCATCTTTAACCCTGGACCTACCTGAGTCTCGAGGAACACTACTGAGCCCCTCTGGGAGGCCAGATGCTTCCCTTAAAGACTGTGAGTCACAACGGACTCCTTAGGCTGAATGTCTTGGCAACTGGACATTAGCCCTTTCCCCTTGGGGACAAGTCTCACTGTGTCCTGATCCCTGCATGTGACCACACATCATGTGACCTAGTGTCTGTTTTGCATCTACTTGCCAGCAAAGCTGGACTTTAAGAACTTGTGGGCAGTTTCTCCTCCTTGCAGATAAGTCAATCTCAGAGTTTCGGTGAGGACAAGGAGCGGTCCAGACATGGGGCATACCTGAAAGGATGTCGGAAGGTGAGTCAGACCCCCTGGGTTCCTGCAGTGTGGTTTCAAGGAAGTTCCTTCTCTGATCTCAGCTGCATTCTCTGTCAGATGAGGTATGCTAACACCTGTCATGCTCCTCTTGTCACACTGGATGGCTCAGTGGAGCCCTGTGCTTAATTTCACATGAATGGTGGCAGGCATTCAGGATGAGTGGTAGCACCTATAAAACCTGTACTGAGGTTTGGGTGTCCACTGAGGTTGAGGATTAGGAGGCTAGAGCCTCCCAGGGAAGAGCAAGGCCAGCTCTGAAATGGATTTGAGAGGCAAACTGAGTACCTGGGTTCAAATCCCTACTCTACCACTTCACCAACCTAGGGATCAGGGAGCCATGCTTCATCTCACTGAGCATGGGCCTTGCCTGGAAAAAGAAGACAGACAACGCCCAGCTCACTGGGTGCCACAATGCTCACTGGTACTTACTGTATTAAAGAGTTACTTAATGGTGGTGATGAAGTCAGAGCATACTGAGGTGGCCTCAGATGCTGGCCAGAGGAGCAAGCTTCCTGCTCATGACCAGCTGTTCCACAGTTATGTGCAGAGTCAAGTAAAAGTCCAAGGAATGCTTATCAGGCTGAGGTGGCTTATGAGGCTCTTCTGGTTCCTGGTTAGTTTTTAATTTAATTTTGTTTTTTAAATCAGAAGAATGTGTATTCACAGTCAAGAAGCAAAAAGCTTAAGGTGAAAAGTTGTGGTCACTGCCCCATACTGCTCATTCCTGCTTTCTAGAAGTAACTATTTTTATTTCTTTTTTGAGTTGTTTTTTGTACTTACCGTATTTCTACTATGCACAGTTCTAATATGCCATATAGCATATTAGATTACAGGGTTTTTTTTGTTCCTTTACAGAGTTTTTAGAATTACATATATGGTACCTGACTTGCTCCTTCATTTTCTTAGTTTTTGTGTGTGTGCATGTTCTTGATTTTCTTTTTTCTTTAAAATATTTTAGTTGACATTGTACATGCTTAGAGCACATTGTTGTAATTTGACCCATGTATACCATATGCAATTAGGGTAATTAGCATTTCTATTTCCATAGATATTATCATTTCTATCATTCAAACTCTCTTCCTCTAGTTAATTTGAAATCTATAATTAATTGTTGTATACTGTAATTTCCCTACTATGCTACATAACACTGTAATTACCTCTCTGTTTTGATACCCATTAACTCGCTTTTCACTGTCTCTTTCTCATTCCCTTCCTATTGCCTAGTGGGCTCTATTCTATTTTCTATGTGACCTGCTTTTTTCGTTTCTAGAAATAAGTGAGAACATGAAATATTTTTCTGTATGTCCTTGCTTATTCGCTTATTCCTCCAGTTTTGCTTATGTTTTCACAGATGACAGAATGTCACCTTTTTATTTTTTTTATTTAAAGAGAAACAAAACAGGAAAAAGGTAGAAATATTACAGAATTTCAAGAAAAGAAGATAAATAGTAAGAAATCACTAGTTGATACATTACACATTGTTCTTTTAGAAATAGTTATTCAAGTTACAGGATTAAAGCACACAAAGTAGGCACTAAAGCAGTGAGAGAATGTCACCTTCTTAATGGCTGAATAACATTCCACTGTGTGTTATATATCACATCATAAAAATCTATAGATAAATATCTTGATTAAAGCTGGGAGTAGTGGCACACATTTGTAATCCCAACATTAAGTGAGACTGAGGCAGGAGGATTGAGAGTTCAAGTCCCATCTGAACAACTTAGATCTTGTATCAAAATAAAAAGGGCTAGAGGTATAACTCAGTGGTAGTGTACCCCCTTGTATCAAAATAAAAAGGGCTAGAGGTATAACTCAGTGGTAGTGTACCCCTGGGTCTGATCTGAAGTGATGCAAAAATTGTAAAACAAATACTTGGCTGAATCCATATCTTAACTATTGTGAATAGTGCTGCAATAAACGTGGGTGTGCAGCTGTATTTTTGATGTAATGATCTCATTTCCTTTTACCTGGTACTGGGACTACTGGATCATATGGTAATTGTATATTCAATGTTATTTTTTTATGTGTGTGTTTTTTATTTTAAAGAGAATAAAGCCAAGCAAAACAAAACAGAACAAAGCCAATCGAAACAAAACAGTGCAAGTGACACAGGACTTCAAAACAAGATCAACAGTGGTTACCATAATGCCTCTTGTTGTTTTCAAAATAGCTGCAGATACCTTCAGACATAGTAAAAATCAAACTAAACAGAGCAGAATAGAACCAATAAAAACAAAACAATGAATGCAATAAAGGACTTCAAGATAACAGTAAATTCAAAATGGCTACATAATATATCTTATCTTTGAAACAGCTTATCTTGAAACATAATAAAAAACAGGTTTTATTATGTCCATGCCATTGGACATAATAAAATCGAACAAGCGAAAATAGAATAAAACCCAACCCAACAAAACAATGAAATGATACAGGACTTCAAGATAGGGAATCAACAATGGCCACCACCTTCAGAAGGAGATCCCCCATAGGTGCTACATTGCATATTGTTAGCTCCTGAATAGATGATCAGACAACTGACTTTAGGCCTGTAAAATCAATGAAACACTAAACACTACAAGAATAAAGTTGTATTTTACCTCAGTAGCTATCATCATAGCCTGTGTTTCTCTGGATCAGACAGTTGCTTGAGGCAGGGTGTGGGGGTTTGTCTCCCAGCCTATGCACCGGAAGAGGCTGGTATCTGGTTCTGCCCCCAGTGGCCCACACATGGTGCTGACTCGAAGGGAGGGCTTGCTTCTTGACTTCTTGTTCCTATGTTTAATGTTTTGAGGAACCTCCATAACGTTTTCCATAATGGATGAACTCATTTACATTCCCATCAACAGTATATGAGTTCTCCTTTTTCTGCATCCTTCCAGCATTTATTATTGTTTTTTATTTTATATTTGCAGTACTGAGGACTGAACCCAGGGCCTTGCACAAGCTTAGTAAGTGCTCTGACACTGAGCTATACCCCTAACCTGTTACTGTATTTTTATAATGGACATTCTAGTTAGAGTAAGATGATGCCTCTCTGTAGTTTTGATTTGTATTTCTTTGATGATCAGCAATACTGAGCACTTTTCATATGCTTATTGGCTATTCATATATCTTTTTTTGAGAAATTTCTATTCAGATAGTTGCCGTTTTTAATCAAGTTGATTTTTTTTCTATTTGCTTTAGTCTCTGATATATTCTGGATAGTAATACCTTATCATATAAATAGTTTGAAAGGCTTTCTGATTGTTTCATTTGCAGTGTGCAAGCTTCTTAGTTTGATAATATCCCATTTGTCAAGTTTTTCCTTTGGTTGCCTGTGCTTTTATGGTCTTACCCCCCCCCCCAATTTTGCCTATCCTATTGTTTTAAGTGTTTCCCCTATGTTTTCTTCTAGTAGTTTCAGATTTGTGTCTTACATATGAGCCTTTTGAGTTGATCTTTATATAAGGTTAGCAGTAGAGGTCTTTAAATTCTGCATATATATGTCCAGTTTCCAACAACCTCATTGAGAAGACTGATCACTGTCCAATGACATTCATGGTGCCTCATTGGTTTAGTTTTCCATTACTGGTTACTTTCTAATTTTGACTAAACAGGAAGTACTTGCTGCCTATGTACAAAAGCACTGGGCAGTTGTTCCTTTTTTCCTTCTATCTGGAGGTTGCTGCCTTGCAAGTAGCTGCTCCCCTGAGGCTTCCTTTCATTTCCCACCCCTTTGAGTCCTGCTGGATCATCTCCCTGAGTTCTGTGCCTGCCTCTTTGCTTCAACACTCCCTTACTTAAGCACCTTGTCCTCCTGTGTTTTCCAGAGGAAGGGAACAATACATGGGAGGCAACATTTTTTGAGATCTTACATATCTGAAAGTATCTTTGTTTTACTTTTATATTGGAATAATAGTTTACTGGATCTAAAATTCTGTATTGAAATTTCCTCTTAGCAACACATATTCCAACCTCCCATGCTACTGTTGCAAAGTTAGATGCTATTGTGTGCCCCAGTCCCTGGTATATACCCATCTCTGCACTGGCCATCTTTCCTTCTACCCAGGAGCTTTGAGGATTAGTCCTTTGTTATCAGGGTGGTATCACCTGCATTATCACATTTCCAATGCTGAATATTAGTTCTTTTTACTTCATTGTTTTGGGTCATTGAGGCTAGGTATTTCTAAATCTGAAAACTTCAATTCTAGGGATTTGTCTTATTTATTTGATAAAACTTGCTGCCTCTATCCATTTTCTGTTTTTCTGAAATCCTTTTTTTCAAATGTGAAACTTCCGAACTGATTCTCTAATTAACTTTTACTCTTAACTTTCATATTTTTGTCTCTTTACTTTATAACCCAGCAATTTTTAAATCTTCTGGTTTCTGGTGCCCTATTTTCTTAGGACTTTGTACATTCTTACAGATCCCAAAAGGCTTATGCTCATGTTTATTGTTATGTACCATATTAGAAATTAATACTGAGAAATTTAAAATATGTATTATTTTAAATAAACTCATTACATGTTGCCATACATAATTTTATGAAAATATAAATATACAGAACATTTAATAAAAATATTATTTTATATCTTTGCAATTCTTTCTGTGTTTTAACAGAAGATAGCTATGTTCTCAGCTCTTTCTGCATTCATTCTGTTGTGATTATATTTTGAAGTATATAAAGAAAGTCTTGTTTTATTCAGATATGGTTGGAAAATGGAAAGAGTACTTTAATGGCCTTTTCAGATCATTGTGAGTGTCCTTTAATTTTATAGCAGAATTCAACAATGCTTATATGTTAGTCATAGTGTCAAATACTGCCTTTAACTGCTTTTGTACCACTCACTGATCACTTGGAAAATATTGGTTCATTGAGTTATCAGATCTTTCAAATGTTGACACATTTCTTTATATAATATCAGGCAATCAAATTTGTAAATATTGCCACTAATCTCAATTGAAAAGTACACATTTGAAAGCTCTCATGCTCATAGTAGTAGAAACTTTTGTACACCTCTAATTTTGCTCAAAAGTTCAAACTTTGTCATTAGTATCAAATGTTACCATTTATTTTTCTCGAATTTATAGGCTTATTCCATTCATTTTTGAGAACATGTTTGCTAGTGCTCAAGTATGAATAACCATAATTTGACTGTTGTTGTTGCTGTTGTTGTTGTTGTGTGTGTGTGGAAATGATACTCAGTGCTAAAAAGGACTGATTGTCTTGCAACTCAGCTTTTTGTTGAGGTGGTCACCTACTGTGTGTTGGTATGTGGTACAGGTGCTTTACATGTACTTCTTCTGTCACATAATATAGTAAAGAGACAGTACTCAAAGTTGGAGAATTAATAGAATTAATAAGCTCCTGCTTCATTGAGTATATCATTAAGTGAGATGACACTTCCTTGTGTATGTCTGTGACAGTATGTGACTGCTGTCACACTGGGCTGCCACTACCTGTGTTTCTGTGAAGGCGCTAGAAGTTTTACCACAATTGCTCTGCATCATCAGTGTAAATGTCAATACAGTATAAGAGGCAGTTACTGCTTAGTGGGATTATGAGCATCATTTTGACATCACTGGCCTTCTAAAAGGTCTCAGAGTTCCTTAGGGTCTGAGAACTTACACTCTGAATTGCTATCTGGACTATGTTTCCTACTTTTATGAACTTATTTTGGATTTCTTTAAATCCTACTTTTTATATTTAGAGCTCTTTGTTCTTTGTAGCCATCAATTACATATATATATATATATATATATATATATATATATATCAGTTATGTACATGATTTAAAAATATAGTGAATGCTTAAATTTTTAAAATTTATTATAGTTAAAGACACATTGCCATTATGCCCCCTTAAAATGCTCCCTCTCTGATTTTGGAAAATGGAAAAGCATCCTTTGCTCATGGGTAGGAAGAACCAACAGTGAAAATGACCATACTTCCAAAATTGTTATACAGATTTAATGCAATCTTGATCAAAGAACCATTAACATACCTCACAGAACTAGAGAAAACACTCCTAAAATTCACTTGGAGCCAGAAAAGATCTGGAATAGTAAAAACAGTTCTCAACAACAAAGGTAAGGCAGGGAACATTACAATTCCCTACTTAAAATTCTACTACAAAGCTACTGTGATAAAAACAGCAGGGCACTGGCCAAAGAACAGACTTGAGGATCAATGGAATAGATTAGAAGAGGCAGAAACAACTCTGAACACTCAGCTACCTTATCTTTGACAAAGGAGCCAAACATGTTCACTAGAAGAAAGACAGTCTCTTTAATAAACAGTGCTGAAAAAACTGACTTTCCACATACCAAAAAACTAAAACTAGACCCATGTCTGTCACCATGCACTAAACTGAAATTGAAATGGATGGATCAAAGAACTAAATATTAGAACAGAAACACTAAATTTGGAAGAGAGAATAGGCAGAACTCTTGAAGACATAGGGGTTGGCAAAGATTTCATGAACAAAACCATGATCACATACAAAGAAATAATACAAAGAATCAATGACTGAGATCTCATCCTAATAAAAAGTTTTACACAGCAAAAGATCACCAACAGAGTGAAAAGACAACCCACAGAGTGGGAAAAAAATTTTAGCCAGTTGTCCTTCAGACAAAGGACTTACATCTAGAATATATAAAGAACTCAAAAAATCAGACCCCCAAAATTTAAAGAGTCAACCCAAAAATGGGCATATGAGGTGAATATACAGCTTTCAGATGAAGAAATACAAATGGCAAATAAATATATGAAAAAATGTTCAACATCAGTGGTTTTTAGAGAAATACAAATTAAAACAATGCAATGCTGAGACTCCATCTCTTCCAGAAACAATGGTTATCATCAAGAAATCAACCAATAACAAATGCTGGAGGGGTTGTGGGGAAAAAGGAACCCTTTTCCACTGTTGGCAGGAGAGTAGACTGGTGCAACCACTGTGGAAATCAGTGTGGTGATTCCTCAAAAAACTAGGATTGATGTCCTATTTGACCCAGCTATTCCCCTTCTGGATATCTTGCTAAAAGAATTAAAAACATCATACTACAGCAATATATGTGCACTCATGTTTATAGCAGCACAGTTTGTAATAGCTTAATCTTGGAAACATTCCTCAACTGAAGAATGGATAAAGGTTTTTTTTAAAAAAATATATATACTGGAGTACTACTCTGCTACAAGGAGGGATAAATTTGAGGCATTTCTAAGGAAAATGGATGTAACTTGCCTATTTAAAGAGGGAATACTTTAGAGTAGGAGTCCTGTGTATATCAAGGCCTGGGCCAGTGCACACATTGGAACAGTCTTTTCCTGTGCTGCTGTTGTGGTATGAGATACACCATCAGCTGACTTCACTGTTCCATGTCACTGCTGAGCCCAGAATCTCCCAGGTTTGTGACCCCTCTTTCTCTGGATTCCAGTGCTGAACTGGGGACAATGGGCTTCAGAGGACACAGGGCATTCCATATGTCTTGGATCATCAGTGCCTCCTCTACTTCTCAGGTTGTTACACACAGCAGTGGGGCTGGTCAGCCCCTGTGGAAGTCTCTGAATCACTGACCTCAAGCAGGCCATTCAGTCCTCAATGCTTTAAGGGTTGGACACTACTGGTGAGGTACTATGTAACAGACTCCTATTTAGTGCAGTTCCTTAAGTGCATGACTAGAACACCTTGTGAGAATGGCAATTGGGTCCAGATAGCATGAGCCTTGCTTGTTCTCAGCCATCAGATCCCTGCAGGGTCTGAAATCTTTCTCTATTTCTGCCATCAATGTTGCCACCATCTTGTAGCCCTAGGGACCTCATCATCCTGTGGAGACTCCTCTTCGTGGAGGGCCCAGTCAAGAATCTTTTAGCCTGTTAGGAATGGTATCCTGGTGGGCTTGTTCTGAATGTTCTCACCCTAGACTGCCTGAGGCGGCTCTGGGGAGGGCTGGGGTGTCTGGGCACTTACCTCACACCATTAGGCTTATAGCAGTGCTGCTAGCAGACAAAGGCTCGAAGGGGATTAGGGACAATTACCAGGCCAACTCTTTATTCCCAAGGTTTAATGGACCCAGCCACTGTAATTGTACCTGCTGGTGTTGGGCTGCTCCCTCCCATCCAATGGCCAGGCCCTGGGCTGGGGTGTAGGTAAGGGAGGGCAGGTGCTTTGGCTTGCCCACCTATGCTGGTTGCCAATTGGAGTGTCCAGTGGCCTGAGGTGAGTTCTGTGTGGCATATCAGCCAGCAATAGCCGATAGGGCTTCTCATGGGCAAAACAGGGAGCCTAGAGTATGCAGAAGACCTCCTGATGGGGACGCCAGGGCCTCCCCTGCTTCTTAAGGTCTCAGATACTTGTGTGGGGCTATCTCTGGCCTGTAGTGTCTGTGATTGAGTCTAGAAGGCTGGGTATCCTCAGCAGGGCAGGAGAGGATCCTTCCCAGCCTTGAAGTAGAGCCTGCCTTAGGGATGGGGAGGGATGGAAGTCTGTGTGGACAGGCAGGTGCCAATCTGCGTACCCTATTACTCCAGGAGAGTGTGGGGCCCAGGCAGGTCCAGCTGTGGCACAGGCCTGGGCTGGGGGACCCTAAGATTGCAGCCTGTCCCTTGAGAGCTTACCTTTAGCCACAGAGGTGCTTCCCTCTTCTCCAGGGATTCCCTACGTGGTCCCTCTCCACCTGAGGGACCTTCACACCAACAAGGCACAAGGAGGGTTCAACAGAGGGCACTTGACAATTCAAGGTATGCATGCTTTTAATCCTTTCAGGGAGCCTGTAAGGCGATATTGATGGCGATGTTTTTATTTCTTAGAATTATTTTTCCAGTCATTCATGTGAACTTAGAGTGCCATATCAGTTTTCTACCTTAAGTAAGAGGATTAGAAAACGTTGCATAATGCAGGGCCTGAGTTAAGTGCTCAGGCCCCAGCACCTTGTCACATCGTGTAATTAGGAGTAATTACCAGTGTGGGGTTTGAGGAAGGTGTCTGATGGGGTGGGGTGGGGGTTGGCCAAGGCTTGTTGGAGCCCTTGTTATCCCTGGGAGGGCAGGTGAAGCTGGGAGCCAGTTGAGTGGAGAGCTGTGGTGTCCACCCTTACTCACCTGGCCTTGAGCATCTTTTGCTGGGTGTCATCTGCAGGGAACATGGGTTGCTCTGAGAGTACTGCAGGTGTATGTGTGGGAGACAGGGGCAAAGCTGGCTGAGGGTAGCCTGGCCCTCTACTGCCTCTTCTCTGTGAACACAGGAGTGGCAAAGGGACCTGTTGGGTCTCACCTAAGACCCCCAGTCTCTGAATTGAACACTGCTGTGGCTTTGGCCAGGTAAGACTGAAGTTATTTTCTGTGGGCACTGGAACTATAGTTGGGTGGACAAACTCACCTTCCGGGTGTGTTGCTCTTTCTAATGTGACATTTCTTTATTTTAAATCAAACCTAAGCTCCAGATCTTGGGCAGTATAATAATAGCCTTGCCACAGATATATGGGCACCCCTCAGAGCTGCAGCTGGGCCTGTTTGATGGGGGCTTGTGGTGAGGGGAAGTGACGGAGGCCTGTGGAAGTGAATCTGGTTTGGGGCTAGCCTCCCTCTCTTGTGAACATTAAACAGGCTGTTCCTGAGTCGGCGCCGGCACTGTTGAGCCACCTAAGTCACCTGCTCTCTGTGGGGGAGTAGGGGAAAGCAGGAAGGAATGTATCTATTCCTCAGGAATTCCTGGCCTAGTGGTTTGTGGCCACTTCCTGGGGAGAAGGAGGGTTGGGAGGGGGCATGGAGATGAAGCCAGTGAGGAGCAGTGAACTGTCTCCTAGGTATTGCCCACAATGTTGCTGGAAGGAATGGGAAGCCAGAAGGTGTCTTGGCTACATCTCTACATGCTGGTCTCAGTACTTCTCCTGTCCTCTGTGGTTACTCTGTCCCAGCCAAGAGAAGAAATCAGGACCCACCACAGCCATGACCTCTTTGTCCATAGAAGACACACCTGAGGATCCTCAAGAGTAGGTGCAGTTATCAGCAGTGATGAACGAGAGGTGCTGCTCTTCCAAACCTCATCCAGGGCCAGCTTTTGGAGGCCATCATCTGCAGCCTGGCCAGGCATGTTTTCTCAGGCATCCCTTCTTCCCTAGGGAGTCAGAGATGAGTAAGACTCACCCCTGTTCTCCAAGGGCTTGTGGGTGAATTGGAACAGGACATGACATACAGGCCCTCATGCAAGGCAGAGTGGGCTGGGCCCATGAGATGGTTCCAGCACCCTCCAACACTTCCTTCCCAGATCAGGTGCCTGTGGCACAGAGGTGACAGGCCAAATGCCATCGGCCACTCAACCCTTGAGGCAGACTGGACTAGGTCCTGGGCTCATCGTTCTCAGGTAGGTAGGTGTTCCAGAATGCTTGGTATAAATTAGGTGTGGTTATCCAGACACCAAAGGTCACTCACAGTCATAATATCTGAGTCCACTGAGATGAAATTGTGTGTTCACAATTTCACAGAGAGTGTTGGCTCCTTGATTCATTTACTGGTGCCTGTCATGTTTCTGGACTTTGTGATCAAGTTGGTTTTGGTTTTTATTTTTCCAGATTCCAGAAAGTTAGGAAGGAAAGGAGGGGACCGTTGGTTTCTAGGGCCCTGAGTTCTATGGCTTTCAGTTAGTCTGAAATCTTGCAAGTTCTAGGTAACTTCCCTTAGGCTCAGCCTGCAAGTCAGAAGACTCCTTGAGGATTAAATTCCTTAAAGTGTCCTGGGAATTTCTTAAAGAAGAAAATTTCAACGACTGTGTCTGGTGGTGGGATCCATCTCTGCAGTTAGATTAAAGTTAAAAATCTAATTAGAAATCAGAGAGTCTCTTTTAAAGTTGAGATTCCTGAAGTCTGGCATCCAAAGAAATTCACTCTGATGGTGAAGACTGGAGCCGTGGTTGCTGTTGGAAGATGCTTTAAGTGGAAAAAGGAACATGCTTCACATTCTTCTAGTTACCTCTAGGTCAGACCAGCTCTTGTGAGCAGTGACCTTGTTTGTAGGTGAGTCACAGTGAGGACCTGCTGCCTTTCCCAACTCTATCTCACCACTAGAGTTGAGCAGGATTAATCAGGGTGCTGAATTGTGTCGTTATTCTGCTTCTGCCTGGGGCAGGAGGTGTGACTAACTTTCAATCCAGGTTGTGGCAGAACTCTGGTAAGAGGAAAGGGGGTGGTGACCCAACTAGGAGTCCTGATAAGAGTATCTGTGGACAAGATTTTCAGAAAGATTTGAGAACCCTTTTAAGAAGGGGGCTTTGGCCCCTTGTACCCTCTGTGTTCTTTGCAGAGGAATCTGACAGATTGTGATAAGCAGCATCGCATGAGTATTCAGGTTTCCTTCCCATTGACTTTTGGTTATACCCAGGACAATTCCTTTTATCCTCATTTTACAGGTGGAATGCCTGAGGCCTGGTCAGTTGATACTGCTTGAGTGACTGATGTAGGTTCAGAACATGTCTCCTGCCCATGCCCTGAGCTTTTTGGAGTTGGCAGGTCTTGCTGAGGTTGATCTCAGAGGGAGTTGTGATCACATTGCGGGGTGGGGCCGTAGGACTGAGGGCAGGCACACCGGAGAGGGTGTTCCACTCACTGGTACTCTTCTCAGTGGAAAGACCCTCATCTGCCCTACTGGGCCAGGAGCTGCCCCAGTTCCATGTCTGCTGCTCAGTGGGCACTCAAGAAGTTATTGAACAAGTGAACAGGGTTTGGAGGTGGTTCTCAAATATGATTAAATTGCCCAGTATACACTGAAATTGCATCACGACATACACATGGCTGAGAAGGATGGAACAATGTTTAGAATGATATATGTCACAATGATATTATTATGTGATTTTTAATCTTAATTTTGTTTATCTACTTTTTTCTATATGTTTGAAATTTTCCATAACAAGATTTAAAACATGTTTAGAATAAGTTTTAATTGAATTGGCTCAGGCATACTATGCAGTGTATCTGCTCACTTACCATAGTAATGCGTAGCTAGGGGGAATACACTGAGGGGATTAATGGCAATATGTCTTGCAAATCTATGTAAATTTCTAAACTTAAATATTCTCTGTAGTTTTTGATCACTCCTTGTATGTTGCACAATGGGTAGAGATATATGCTCTGCTGTAGTGTAAAATGATTAAATTTCCATCAGGGTAGAAAGTAAAGACAAAGGACTGTGACTTGAGTCATCTTATGGTGGAACCTTACCTTTATGACATTAAGTAATCTATACCAACACCTCATCACTGTAGACCAGCATCTTGGTTCCTCTGTTCTAGGAGGAATTTAGACTTAGAAAATAGGTCGGCCTTCTAGAATGTTCTTTAGTACAATTGCTGTCCTCTCCTGGGCACTGTTGTTGTGCCAGCCCGATAGTCAAGGTACAATGGCAGGTAGGGAGATGCACTCTCTGAAAGAACTTTCAGGTTAAAGGCTTGGTGGCCTCAGCTCTCTAGCTTTCCTTAATTTTCTCCTGTGGTTTACTTTGGGGGTTGCTAGGACACCTATTTCCTGCAGTAAAAAAGAAGTCTCCTTAGCTTTTTTGGGCTCCAGACTCCTCATAGACTTGTTTTCCATATGGAATCCTGGGGCATGGCCCAAGGCTGTGGTCTGTAGCACTTAGCAGTCTTGCCTTGCGGTGCCAGTGTTCAACTGGTGGAGCTTTTCAGAAGGAAACCATGGGCTGTGACTTGCTTTGGAAGATAAGTTGTGATGCTAGGTACTTGGCTGATTCAGCACTGTAAATGCAACACATATACATCAGATACTCTGATGTCCCAGACATCATTGTTAGACATGAGATCTGGGCTTGAGCACTGACGAGGGAGCTCATTCATGTGCCTTGTCTCTCACACCACCTGGGCTGCCTCCTGCCAGCAGCACTTTCTCAGGGCAGGGCCCATGCTCTGCCAGATCCTGTCTACTGAGGGGCTACAGAGTGGAACTGGCCTCTTAGGTTATGAGGGCAGGGGAGACTATTTGCTACATACCAGGCCAGTGCTCAAGGTATCAACTCATCAAATCCAAGTTTGTTTTTATCTTGAAGTTTCAAAATTGAACAAGATTTCAAAATAGTTATTTCACAGATATTTCAAAATTGGAAGGCCCCAAACTCTTATCCTGTCAACCTACTCTGGCCTCAGCTAGGCCAGCCTTCTGCTTGGCTCCTTACCCCTTGCTCTCTGTCCTTACCTTTGCTTCAGCTCTGTGGAATTGACCTCTACGTATAAAATGTTGCCTGATCTTAGGAAGGAATAACTGGCTGTGCTTAACAGAATGTCCTAAGAAAGGGCCCCAGGCCTCATTCCTTACCCTAGATAGCATCCTTTCAAGGTGGCTGGGGCACTGGCCTCACTTGATTGATTTGGGGAAAGTTCCTTTCCCTGCGAGCCTTGGTCTCCCTACTTGAGCAATAGTGCTGGTGTTGTAGATTAAGCCAGGGAGCTTTAGTCGGTGGTTTCAGGCTTGCTGTCCTCATAGCCCTGTGCTGGTTCCTACTCCTCTGTTTGTTAAGCTACCACTCTTCCTAGATCACACCTGGGAAAACTGGAACAAACCTCACTCCCCTTCCTTTTTCCAAACCAGCATGCAATGCTTTTCTTTCCTTGGGATTTCCATTGACCCATTCACTGAACACACATCCAACCTTGTGCATAACCTGTGGTACATGTGTGTATTTCCCATCTAGACTGGAAGCCCAACTATTTTCTTTCAGATATCTCTCCTATAGTCTTGGCCATAGTTTGTGGACATTTTTGGAGACTAAAGACATGACAGCTCAGTAGAATTGTGGTGACCTATAGAGTAAAACATTCCACCGATGAGATATTTTTCCCTTGAATTGTAGCAGATTTCCTTGGGACCCATAGTTAAATGAATTTGGGGCCTTTGTCTTATGCTCTGGCAGTTGTCTTTTCCATGTATGGATCGTCATGGTGTAGCGTCTTCTATTCTGAGGTGTGCTGGGACTAGAGATGTACAGGAATTGGGACAGGGGCCCCTGAAGACCATTCTCATTTTGCCTGCTGCTCATTGCCCCTTCCTTGAGATTCATTTGGGGTGGATCTGAAGGGGTGGGGCAGCCCAACAATGCTATGATTTAAATCTGCTTGTTAGACCTGTCTATGCACAAATTAGGGCGATATAGCCTCTTGCTTCCCATCTTGGAAATGGGGCCCCAGGGAGTTACCACCTGCTGCTTTTGTTGGGAGGATGGGAGGAGGCTTGTGCCCAGATATTGTGAAGTTTGCAGGTTTCACTCAGTTGGGATTTGTCATCTGGCAAACAGTCAAGTATCTGCCATAGCTGTCCATGTCAGCTGCAGCCTCCATGGCCAATCCTCATGATGAAGTATCCAGTTAAGTTTTGGCAATTCCGAAGGTGTGGCAATCTTGGTTCTTGCAAAGGGCCAGTGGGGAGCATTGCGACAGAGGCTCTTATGCTGGGACTGCAGGATGCCCTGGGAAGGAGGTAGAGGGTGGAGGGCACCCTTGACAGTTGACATCTGTGTCAACAGCACCCAATGATACACTGGGGGAGGACAAGCCTGTTCTTGGCAGACCAACAATAGGCTAATTGACAAAATGAACTTTCCCCTCAAAGGCTCCACCATTGCCAGAGGAGCCTGGGCTGATGGTGGTCTGCCTGCTGACCCATTGGGGCTCCACTGGAAGGTTCAGAGCAGGGGTTAGGGCTGGATATAGGCTCCTGGGGGGTCATGACCTGTCTAAGATCCTCTGGGAGCCTGCTTCAGGGTGTGGGGCAGGCTGGCAGTTCCTTGGCATGCAAGAACAAAGGCCTGGCACACTGGGGATGATGAACATTGTGTGGGTGGGAGTGGCAGGGCCATGGGTGGGTGATGTGTCCACAGTGCCTCCTACCCCATATGATGTGGAAGGAATTTCATGAGCTGCTGGGAGGTACATTTGCTCTCCTGCAAAACACGGCCATGGTTGCAAATATGCCCTGAAACCTTCATGACACTGCATTTCTGAGCTCAGTTCAGCACCAAGGGTGAATATCCTGGCTTCCTGAGGTCCTACCCTACTCTTCTTCCTGCATATACGTGCACAAGGCATGCAACTGCCTTGTCTGCTGAGGCTGTGTGACTCATCGCCAGGAGGTCAGGTTGCCTGAGGCCACGGTGCTGTGATGCTCTGTCTCCAGGAGTATACATCAGGGCCTAGCAGGCCTCCAGTGATGGGACCCTCTAGTTGACTCTACCAACAGAAACTTCCTCACCTTGTGTTATTTTTGTGCTGTATTCCCAGATGAAATGAGCCCAAATAGATATTTTACTCAACAGGTCGCTGAAGACGGAACACTGTCCTCAGGGCTTTAGTGTGACCATTGTTCAAGGGAGGCAAGAGAATGAGCTCATCATGGACCTCAAGATTATTGTGTGAGTTCCTAGAGAACAAGAGGGAGAAGATCCTTTTGGAGCTAAAAAGGAGACTGAGATAATTTTCTAAAACTCAAGTTTGCTCTCAGTTCTGCTTTACAACCTTCAAGTCTTCTTCAGTGGTAACTATCACTGGTACTTAGGATAGAGAGCAACATGATTAACAGAATCCAGCCTCCATTCATCTCAGTTCTTTATTGTCATACTATGTTCTGTAACGTTTGTTTTCTATACTCCAGCTCTGCTGGTATCTTTGTACACTAATGTACTGTGGCCTTGTGGTGGGCTAGAACTTATGGGCTCCTTGGGAGCTAAACTAGATCCTTAGCTAGATCCCACACCCCCTCCTTTCTCCTTTATTTTAGTTAACTTCTGTTAATCCTTCAGTTCTTAGAGTAGTTGTTCCGGTAGGTATTTTCCATCTATTTGTATATTATAAATATTTACAGACTGAAAGGATTCCATTATCTGAAGTGTTTTGAATCTGTTTCAGTTGTTTGTTTCCTGATGTCTTGCTTTCTTGTGTGCCTGATTATTTTTGACTATGTGGTAGTCATTAATGTCAGATAATTATTTTAGGAATAGGTCTTTCAGAGATGATCTTTCATTTGCTTTTGCTTGGCTTTGGGATACCACCAGTTGATTCAAACTTAAGATTCTTTAACCTTTCAAGTTATTTAAACATGAACTCACAAGAGAACTCATTTCTTTCTGGTTCACCCTCACCCCAAGAGTGAAGCCCTTTATGAAATCATCTTACATGGGTGGGATCTTGGCTTTGATCCCCTTTCTCCCAATCATAGGAGATCATCACCAACTTTTTCTTCCAGATCAGAAAATGTCCTCAGGGTAAATGTAGCTTTGAACACTGACTTACATTTTTTTATGTCCTTTTTGCAGATTTTGGCTTGGTAATTCCTCATTATCTTGTGAACTTTTTTACTCTTTTGGGAAGATCAAAATTATCTTATTTAGGGTTTATAAAGTGTCCTCTATAGAACATTGACTCAAATTGGCTCTTTTTTGTTTGTTGTTTTAGCTGGCTCTTCTTAAGTGAGAAGCAGTCTCTTGGTATATTTGTAACTTCCCTGAGACCACCTTCACTGACCTACATAAACTGGGGCTCAATTACATCCTCTAGTAAAAAAATGAGGCTCTTTCCTTACTAGTTCCCATAGCAGTCACACTCTTCAGTTCATTTTGTTCTTCAGTTCATCTTTGTGGTTATTTGGTTAGCACCTCTTTCTACTCCAGCCTTTCAATCGGTGCAGGTAGGGCCAGTGCTAGTTGCCACTGTGTTCTCAGCACCTAGAGCATGACTGGACACATAGCATGTGTTCAAGAATTATTTATGAGCCAGAGATTTAGCTCAGTGGCTTAAGCCCTTTCCTGGTAAATGCAAAGCCGTGAGTTTGATCCCCGGAACAACAACAACAAAAAAGAATTATTTATGATTGACTTCTATTTCTTTTACTTGATACAGCAAGTATTTTTGTGTGTATCTTTTTGCCATTACTTTGAAACTCAGTTATCTTCTCCTTTATATTTTCGGTCTCACAAGGACCAGGGTGACCCTTACATGCATGCAATAATTATGAACATGAGCTTAAAGTACAGAGAGGCCTGGCTTTGTAGCACTCTGCTCTTGTGTGACCCTTTTAAACAATCTGAGCTCCAATTTCCTTATCCATAAATTAGGAAATATTAATATCTATTTAAAAATATTGTGAGGACTGAATTAAATATAGTTACACCATGGGTGACTGGGGTGAATGTGGTGAGCTGGCATTCAGATTATCTGTCCATTATTTTTCTAATATAATTTATGGTATGCAAAAGTTTAAAATGGTATCTCTCGTATTCCCTGTAGCTAAAATCTGAATGCAAATAGGCCTTACCAGTTAGATTTGTGCAAAATTTGGAAGTCATAAATGAGGTGGAGAGTCTTCCCACTGCGTTAGCATCGCATGGCAATAGAAAGCATGGGCATGAAGATGGTGAATTTTTCTTATTAACAGCTGATCACTAGTTTTGTGGGGTTTTTTTGTACCTGAGATTAACCCCAGGGTCTTCAAACCAACCTGCATCTCCAGGCCTTTTTTTTTTTTCTTTCTATGTTGTCTTTTTCTTCTCCTCCTCCTTTCTTCTCCTCCTTCCTACTTCCTCTTTTTTCCTCCTTTCCTTTTCTCTTTCTTTTCTCCTCTTCCTCCCTCACCTCCTCCTTCTCTACCTCCTCCTTCCCATCTTCCTCCTCCTCTTCTCCCTTCAACATGGTCTCTTAAGAGATATATGTGTCAGTGGTGGCACTTTTATATGCCTGAATGCAGCTATGGCAGTGTACTCTTGATATCAGTAGTTTGAAAGGCAGCTTCTTGAGTCCTTACCAAATCAGGTATGGGTGGATCTCTGAGTATAACCCATTCTGTGGCACAATTCCACTTCATCTGTGAACCTGTGGAATTCTATAAAAGCTTTCCTCCAAAAATACAGTGGCAACACATATATAGGATAACAGTTCTAGACATTTATATTTAAAAAGGGAGAAAATGAAAAGAAAAAAGTCACTGGTTCCAATCAATTTTGAAATCTAGCCATGCAAACTGTTTTCATTTTCAAGGCTTCCTCTGTGATTCTCAATTCTATAATCTAAATTCAAGTCATTACTATCTGAATTGTCCTTCCTTACTCATGAAAGGTATTATATTTGGAGTAACCTTTGTATTGACCTGTTTATTGTCTGGAGAATCTTGGAGCCTTATAGTCTGTCTTTCTTTCTTTCTTTCTTTCTGTCTGTCTGTCTGTCTGTCTGTCTGTCTGTCTGTCTTCTCTCTGCCATCTTTGGCACAAGCTGGTAGTATTTCTGCTACTAGTATAGCATTCTTAAGAAACTGGTAGGTTTCATCCATAGGTCTTTTCTAGATAATCCCATCTCTAGCTTGGATTCTGCTGAGATAGCTGAAGTGGGTATAAGAGCAACACAATCTTTTCAAAGAATCTTTTGTGTGACTGAATGCTCTGACCTTGTGATCTTTCTGAGGTACTAGCAAAAGGTTGTCCAGCTATACTTTCAGTTTTTCTATAGGATACACTTTCTTGATAGTAAATCTCTTAGTGCTTTTATAGTCTGGATAGGATGAGAATTTCCTCATATTGTCAAGTCTTGATTCTTTTTTAAAAAATTTAACAATTCTTCCTTCAATTTTTCTCTTCTCTTTTGCATTTTACTACAAACAGCAAGAATAAGCCTAGCCTTACTTTCAAGCACTTTTTTTTTGGACTACTGCTCAATTAAATATCCAAGTACATCACTTACAAGTTTAACTTTCAGAAGTGCCCCCTCATAACTGCAAGACACAGTTCCACTGAGTTTTTGCCACTCTTTAACAAGGATCTTCTTTCTTCCAGTTTCCAATAACATTTCCTCATTTCCTCTTGAGCCCTTACCAGCAATACTTTTTAACATCCATATTTCTACTAATGGTTCATTCACAACAATTTAAGTCATCTCTGAGGTGATTTAGATTTTCTTTACCATGTTCTCTACTCCTTCAAGTCCTTACTTAGTAGCATTTTTAGCATATATATTTCTACTAGTAATCTGTTCCAGGAAATTTAGGCTTTTCTCTCATGCTCTTTAACATTCTTCCAGACCATATAACTACTTGATTATAAAACTATCCCCATTTTAGATAGTTTTTAGGGCAGCACCCCACTTCTGGTACTAAAATTTGTGTTAATTTTCTATGGCTGCTGTAACTAATGATCACAATAAAGTATGCTTGGAGGTCCAAATTTCTAAAGTGAGCTAAAATAAAGATTTAGCTTTATTTTAAAGATTTAAAATAAAATAAAGCAGGGCAACATTTTATTCTGGAGGCTTCAGGAAAGAATCTCAATAAATCTATCTCAATTCTCTCTCTCTCTCTGTCTCTCTCTCTTCCCTGCCTTTTCAGCTTCTAGACACTGCTGGCTTTCTTTGTCTCATAGCTCCTTCTACCTCTTAAGCCTATAGTAACTGGTTATGTTCTTTTCCCTTTGTATCACTCTGATACTGACTTTCATTTTCCACATTTAGAATCTCTATAATTGTATAGAGTCCTCCCAGGTAATCAGGATAATCTTCCTACCTCTAGGTAAGCCAGTTTTCAGGTTTAATTACATTTCTGCCTTATTCTCCATTTACCACAACATTAGTGTTTGTAGATTGTGGTATATAGGACATGGACATTTGGAGAGCATTATTCTACCCATCATATCTGGCAGGAGTGACAGGAGTTCTGGAAGCTACTCCTGGAGGCCTGCTTAGAGCCCATTTCCTAATCTTTTCAGTGGTTTGATAAGCATCTGGTTTTCTGACCTGCGGTAAACTTCTCATTTTCTTAGTGCTTCCTTTTCTCTGTCTCTAAATGGGGTGATAGCATCATGGTGGTAAAATGGGAGCAGAGTAAAGAAGAGTGCTGATCTGGTTCTCAAATCTGAGGGAGGCATGCCGCTAACCAAGAAGGCTTTAAAGAGGTGGCAAGAGCAGTGAGGGTCTAGGAGTATCTGGAGCTTGTGAGAAGAGTGGAGGATGTTGAACACCTACTATGAGCAGGCACTGGGCTGGGCTTTTTTCATTTAACTTCACTCATGGTGAAAGAAATGTTCTGTTTTGTGTTGTTCAATAAGGTAGCCACTAACCATGTGGCTGTTAATTGCTTGAAATGTGGCTAGTGTGACTAAAGAACTAAATACTTAATTTTATACAATGTTCATTTAAATTTAAATTGTGAATATGACTAATGGATGACAGGTTAGATAGCACAGTCTTGATTGGTCAAGTTATCTGTGGTCTTAACTTAGCATGTGGCAGAATTAGAATTCTAATAGGGTGGGAGGCAGAGCCTGGAATTGGGCAATTCTCACCATGTGCCTTTTTCTCCCTGACCTCAGCCTTTGAGCATTTCAGTTCCCTCTGCTGTCTGGCCATTGGTTAATACCACTCCTGTAGACCTTTGTGAAACTGATCCATAGCCAGACCCCAGGATTGGGGTCTTCTGTAGTCAATGTATGATGATAAGGGAGCCAGTAGGAGATGAGGGTGTGTATGAGGTAGCAGAAACATTCATACTGGCCATCGGCTCTAGGAATGGGCACCTTAGATTCCAGGCAGAACATTTGTCCTCTGTGGGCTGAGGCATAGATGAGACTGCCTTCTCAGGAGGCACATGTGACTTGTCAGTTCAGAGCCACTGGTGTTTGCCTTGTTGGGGTCTCCTTTACCACTGTGTGTGTATAATCACTTTCTTGGCACAGGGAAGAGCAGGTGGTGTTGTGGGGGCGGAGGTTGGCTGGGCTATGTACCAGGGATTCATGGCCTTGGGGACATGAGGTGACTTGGAACAGGCTGCTCACCTCTGAGCCCTCACTGCACCCCCCCCCCCCGTGACTTGGCAGAGTTGCAGAACCACATGTGACAGAAGGACCTGTGGTTGGTGAGAGCAAGGATCCTGGCAGAGGCCCACCAAACATTTGCCCAGGTAGAGATTTCAAACATATGGTTGAGGGGATGTGCCTGAACTAATCCTGTTATTAGCTGGATTATCTCTTCAAACTGAGAACCAGCTTCTGTGGGTCCCTAGTGAACCACTCAATTGGGAGTGAGGGTGACACACCCAGGGTGTGTGCTTGGTGTCAGTGATTCTGCCACCTGCATGGCAGCAGGTAGGCTTTTATTCCTACTTCAGCCACTGGTTCATTCACTGGCTCTTTAATCTATCCAACAGTCTCTGGTCCTAGTTGGTCACCAGAGCTAGATGCTAGATGCTAGGGACCTGAAGGAGACTGGAGCCAGAAGGAGTCTCATGGCCTTCATAGCTCAGAAGAGAAGGAAGAGACAAGAGGAAGACTATAAAATGATAAAACAGAGGTAGGTATTGAAAGAGGAGGACATTCAGAAAAAAGTCAGAATGGGGCAGGGGAGGTGGACAGGGAGCAACATGTGTGGAGACCTCGAGGGTCCTGCTGTGAAGGGTTAGCCTCTGTCCATTTCGGAGGTGGCCTCTGACATGTTTGGGGAGAGGAGGGGATCAGTTGTGAATGTGAGAGAAGATGGATTAGGGATATAGAATAGTGTCTGGGTGAGACCAGTAAGAAGGTCATTCAGTCATTCATTCAGTAAATATTTTCCAGGCCCTGTTCTAGGGAGTAGGGATAGATCACTGAACCCTATACACAAAACCTCTGTCCTTGAGAAGAAAGGGTTGAGTGAGAGAGATTGGGGGTTGGGGTGGGAAGGTGAGGAGTACAAAAAGGAAAGGAGGGAATCGAGGGTACAACTATGATAAATATGTGGATATCACATTATGTCAGAGGCAAGAGAAGTCACAGGAAAGGGTCAAACTGGCCTAGAGGTTTGGGAAATGCAGAGGGTGTTCAGGGTAGTCTCATGAGAGGAGGAGATTTGAGCAAAGCCATGGAGGTGAGGGGTTATCTCTGTGCATAGGGCAAGGTCTTTCCAGAAAGGGGAAGGGCAAAAGCAGAAACCCTAGGTCAAGAATGTGGCTGGAAAACAAAACAAAACAAAAAAAGATTGTGGCTGGGACCTATAAGGAACAGCCAGGCGGCCAGTGTCCCTGGAATGAGGGGGTAGAGAGGAGACACAGTACCCCCTCGGGGTTCATGGGTGGAATTCACGGGGTCCTTGAGAATGGACAGGGAAAAAGCACACTTGTTTTTATTAGCATAAGTGAAATTTAGCATGAAGTTTGATTGTGAATATAGGCAAACAAGCTGAAACAAACAAGCAAACAAACCCCATGGAAGTATAGGGAAATGCACGGATATCTGTGACTATCAGCAATGGAAATTACCCATTTTGTTTTCTTTTGGTAGTACTGGAGATTGGACCCAGGGCTTTCACAAATGGTAGGCGAATGCTCTATCATTGAGCTACACCCTTAGCCCAAGATTTTCAAAATGTACATGAAAACTGTCTCAAGCATCTTGAGATATTCTGTTCATCGCTAGTTTGAAATTATAGTGCCCACAGGATCTTGCTATGTAATGCATGCATATCCCTATAGCACACATTGAGCAGATGGGAGCTATTTCAGTGTAATTGGCTTTATTTGTAATGCCGGGTAATTATTATGCATGTAAAGTACTCCTCTGAGGTGTGGATCCGTAGACTCTGCATGGTGTGAGCACAGTGTGGAACCGCTGATGGAGAGTCTGAATCCCCACCGAGGGAGTTGGGCTTTGAGGGGAACGAGGTGCCTCTACAGGGTTTGGAGCCCAGGTGTGAGACCTGATTGGCATTATAGGGTGCGGCTCTGGCCACTCTTTCACACCACAACTGATGGGATTGGAGAGAAGCATGGCAGTGACTCAGGTCAGAGATAGTAGTGGCAGTGGAAGTTGTGAGAAGGGGTGAGTTCTGTTCAGTGACACTGAGTGCGAGGGGCAGGTGTTGGTGGTGATTGGATATAGGGTGAGGGAAAGGTGTCATGAACAGGGCTGCTGCAGTCACCTTGCCCCGTAAGAGGTCTCTCAGAGCAGGTGATTCTGAGGGTGTGGAAAGTGATCAGCTGTGTTGATAGTGAGTTCTGCAGTGACTGTGTGGAACTGGGTGAGACCAGGAAAAAGGTGCCCACTCTGGTGGCCTGAGAGGTTTGTCTAGGACCCATCATATGTCCTCCTAATCATCAGTGCAATGTTTTAAAAATTTCAGTCAGGGTCCCTAAATTGCCCAGGCCTGTCTCAAACTTGGAATCTTCCTGCCTCAGCCTCCCAGATAATAGCCACATAACACCATGCTGGCAGGAGGGAGTTTTTTTTTTAATAGCTGTTTAGCTGGGGGACTGATTGATGACAGTGGTTTTAATAACTCCGTAAACCATCCATGTAGGATGAATTTGGTTGAGATGTAAATGTTTTCTACCGGAGTATTAACTGCTTATTAAAAGTGTATTGAGATTTATATGTTATGTGGATATAATTATGGACATCACAGTAAGGTCATGGACTTGCTGGAAGCATCTCTGTCAGAGCTGTTAATCTGGAAATGTGTATTCTGTGGTCAGTTGGACTTTAGGTGAGCGTTTGACTTGTCTTATTAAGCAGAAATTAGATGCAGGTGTAAATGCTGCTGCACATGGAGCTCCATCCTCGGGACCTACCACACACAGATCACAGGGGCCTGCCAACCCCTGACGTGGCTCCTCGGAGCTCAAGAGGCCAGTCTGTGACTGCGGGTCTTTCTGGCTTGTGGTGATGGGAAGGCCCAGGGGAGGGTGGGGTGTTTTGCTCCTCAGGTGGAGTGGAGGATGACTGCCCAGATGTGTGTGGGGGGTCCCACTGCTGACATCTACCGTCCCGTGCTTAGAAGTAGGTGGGCATTTGCCGTGGGGATGGGTCCTTCCTGAGCCCAGGGCTTCTGCATTGAGCTACATCTCAGCCCTTTATTTTTTAAGTTTGGAGACAGGGTCTTACAAAGTCATTAAGTTGTCTGTACTGGTCTCAGATTTGTGAACCTCCTGCCTCAGCCTCCCAGGGTTCTGGGATTACAGGTGTGGGCCCTTTTTCTTGTAGCTTGGACAAGGTGCTCACGTACTAGGGATAGTATAGGGCCTGATATAGGCAAGTGGTTGACACACGGTTTTTTTGCGCTGGATATCTACAGCTTCCTCTGTGTGAAAAATGTGATTAATTAGAAACCTTGGGGCAGCTGACTTGTGAGAAGATAGCTATATTTTGAATGACAAAAGGATATTTACTCTAAGGGACAGCTTAGAGTGCATCCATCCATCCATCCATCTGGACCTGTTTCTCCATCTATCCATTCTGTGTATTGGGTACCAGACTCTGTTGCTAGGCACTTAAGGTATAGGTTGAGTGAAAGAACCTCAGCCTGTGTGGTGCTGATATTTCTCCTGGAAAGTCAGAAAACAAACTAACGGACAGTGTGTCTAGAGATCAAGTGGCACATGAGTAGTTCTGTCAACCAAACTTAAATGATTTCTCTTTTTTTTTTTGTTGTCCTAAATGTTATTGTTACTGTTTGTTTTTAAATACATTCATGGATTCATACATTCTCAGTTTGTCCATGACTGTCACCTCTTGGTTTTCAGGAGAATGGGTACCTCTTGATGCTCTGAGGGCTCATAATCTTCCTCCTAATGCCTTGCGTGGAAATCTTTCACGTTTTATTAGAGTCCACATTCCTTGTTTCAGAAGGCGAGAGAGCAGGTGGCACATGTTTGTGGTAATTTCAGGTTGTCATTCCTGTTTGGGGCTGTGACGAGGACCCTCTGAGGGCAGGGCGTACTGTTTGACACTAAATGGCGGAAGGGTTATACCTTTTGGCTCCTGGGGTCTGCTCTTCATAATTTTCTCTGCCTCCCTGTGTTGGCAGCTTGTCCCTCCTAGTTCATGCCCTTTCCCTCCTCTCTTTGTATCTAAATGATTCTGGCATGCACACAAATACAATTAAATGTTGGATCATGTCTTAACAAGGCCAGTTAGCAAATTGATAGGCATCATCATCATCTTTGTCTTGAGGTCCTAAAACTTGTTTATGCACAAGATCTTAGGTTGTGAACAGAGGCGCTTTTGTGTATATGTTGGGAGACCTCTCCTCGTCAGTGCAGCTGCGAAGTTAGCACAGAGGGTAGACTGTGACATTTCTGGACTAGAGTAGGGGAACAAGAGGTGCTGTGGGAATAGAGGTCTGCATGAAGCCTTCTGGGGCATCATTTGGCCTGGTGGCATGGTGGTCCCAGCTCCTGCAGATGGGGTACATCTCTGTGGTGTTAAGGCCCCCAAGCCCATGGGCCTCTCGTGGTTATGTCTATATCCTGGGGGAACTAGACATGCTCTGTCCAGGTTGACAGCCACTAACCATGTCAGGCTTTTGAGTGCTTAAAATATAACTAGTGCTAATGAGAAATAGAATCTTTTAAAAATTATTAATTTAGATTTTAAAAAATTGTTATAGCCTGCCAACTAGAGGGAGAGAAAACTATAAAAATTTGACCCAGTGATTCAAAAAGCTGTTGGAAAACTTTTCAGTATATTTCAAACAACTTAGGTATGATAATTTACTTTTGCAACTGTAAATTTTATGAGATTTAGATACTGATCAAGTATTTGAGGAAAATCTAACACTTGAATTCAAATGTGTAAAATATACACTGGAACTTGAAAAAGAATGTAAAATCTTATTAATAATTCTTAAACATTTTTTACATATTGTAATAATATTTGGATACCTTGGATGAAATAAAAATAATAATAATAGTAATTATAATATATTTTTGGTGCCGGGGATTGAGCTCATGACCTCATGTTTGCCAAGCAGGCACTGACGCTGCTGAGCTCAACCCTCAGCCCATAAAATATATTATTAAGGTTAACTTCTTTACCTATTCACTTTGTAAAATAAGATTTCAGGAAAACTTCAAATTATATGTTGTTACTTGCATTCTGCTTCTGTGGAATAGTGCAGATCAAAACCTTCTCTGACCCAAGCACAGATCCAAGGCTGTTGCATAATCTCATGTGGTTGGACATTTCCATATTCAAGACAAGAGCTCTAGGATGTAGGTCCTATGATCCCCATCTTAAATTCAAGGACATGAAGTCTCAGTGTTGTGGGGTAGTATGCTTAAGGTGACACAGCCAACAGGGAGCAGGGCTGGGACCCTCAAATTGGACAGGCTTAGTTAAGCTAAAGCCCCCCTCGTGACCACTCTACCACAGGGCTCCACACCAATCCGTGGATTGAAAGTGCTCAGTACCCAGCAAGTGGCCTCGAGGACTGTAAACATCTTTGGGGGATCATGACACTGGGTTTGCTGTGTGTACCCTTACATTTCTCCTTAGTGTGGCCACTTTGGAGAGGCGACGAACCCTGAGGGTATCTGGGGGGCATCACCACCCTCCTCTGATGGGTGAGGGGTGTCTGAGAGCTGTCTCTAATTCTAGCTGCTGCTGTGCTCCTTTTGGTGGCAGAGTGTTATTGCCAATATCATGAGCTGGCGGGGCCAACAGGATTATCATGTTGATGTCATGTAGGGACAAACTGAAACTCAGAATGATGAGACAATTTCTCTGAGATCAAAACCAGAGCTGTGAGTAGGACACAGAGTTCTGGTTCCAGATTTAGAGATCTTTCAAAGGACTAAATCTGACTTCAAATGCAGAGGAAGTAAAAGGTACCATAGGGCTCACAGGGAGAAAGTCCCAGAGTATGACATTAACGGTATCAAACCCTTTGCCTGTCCTGCTTCCGTTAGGACATCATTTCTTCTGGGAAAGTCCACCTCGAGTGTCAGGTTTCTGAGATCTCCTGAGTGGGTGAAGGGCAAGAAAGCTCAGCACAGCCATGGGCTGGATGGCAGGTGGGTGAGGCAGCTGGCACAGCATGGGAAGGGATGTGGTGGGGGGGGGCACATGCAGGTCCATCGTCCTATCCCTGAGGCCAGAAAGCTGCTTCCCAGGGGCCTCTAGTTTTCTCCTAAAGCTTCTTGGGAAGCTTTCTTGGGAGAAAGCAAGTCCTGGGCTTGCCTGGACCTTGTCTCTGGACTTGTGTCACTTTTGGAGCCATGGGCAGTGTCCTGCCACTTCTGTTTACCACTTTTGTGATCTGTGGCAGTTGCTTCACTTGTCTGAATTTTAGTTTCCTCATCTGTAAAATGGGACTTTGCCTTGCAAGGAGAGGGTTAGCCCAGAGCTCATGAAACCTGCCCCCAGCCTGGCAGCTAACTGCTGGGGCTTTCCCGAGGCTTCTCTGGGATCTTTTTGGCTCCCTGTCAGAAGTTGGCAACCCAGAAAAAAAGAAAAAAAGCTTCAAGCTGGAGCCCTAAGCCTGGAAGGCAGAAACCTGGGCTGTGGAATTTTCTCTGAGTACACACTAAATGCTCGGTCTGGATGCTTGAATTTTCTCTCCAAAAATTCGATAGGAAGTGGGGAGCAGAGCTGCGGAAATTCAAAGTGTCCAGAGCTTGTTTCTGCTGAGTTGAAGGGCAGAGACCTGCCCCCTCCTGTGAAGATGTGTGCCCGGTGCTATCCTGATGCAAAACAAGTTTGTCCAGGGGCTGGCTCACTCTACCAGACATTTTCTCAAAAGTATCCGTGGAGAAGGAGACAAAGGGCATTCCTTTTTTTTGGCCTACTCAGAGTCCCCAAGGGCAACCTTGTTTCCCAGAAGAGATTACAAATTCTGGATTGTATAAATACTCTGTCTGGGAAGTATCTATGACAATCTTCCTTAATATAGCCAACTTGCTTTTGAGGTAGAGAACCTGGCCAAATCTGCCTCCTTGAACCCGTGGTCAGTGGTACTGGCAGAGGCCAGTGGGATAATCATTGCCTATGCCCAGTTGGTGCTGAGCACAGACTTGTGGAACCCCTGTCTCTCTTCTTCTCACCATCTTTGTGGTCACTGGGCACCCAAAGGCCCTTCCTGGTGAAAGGAGTCAGCTTGGGCAGAAGACCCATCCTAGCCCATTTGGGAGCACCCATGGCCGTATCTGATACTGATTGGCCTCAAGTTAGGACTCTCCTGAGAGTGAAGCTGCCCCCACAATCCAGAAGAAAGGCCTCCCCCTCTTCCTGTGCCTGTGATCCAGGAAAAGGGGCCAAGTGCAGACTGGCAGCTGATCGCAGGGGAACCCTTTAGAAGCTGGTCTCTATATGGCTTGGATTCATTAGCTCAGCCAGCTCCTTGACTCTACTGATGGTCACTGGGTGATAAGTGGCTGTGCCTGGCCCTTCTGCCTTTGAACTGTACGTTCTGTCTGTGTTGCCTGGGAGTCATTTTGAACTGTCAGTTCCTGGGATTAGATGCATGTTTAGGCTGGATGAACTCATGAATGAAAATATTTTGCTTCATGGTTTCTGTAACAGAGACCTGCACAGTGGGGCCCCGTTTTTCTCTCTCTTCTCTCTCTCAGCACTACCTAGGCAGGCCTAGCCTAGTAACAGGAGCCATGGACTTCACAGCAACACCCAAGCCGCTGTGTGAGACTTCGGATGGGGCCTCTGTGCTGAGATGAAATCGGATATCCCAGCAGTCTCTGGGCCAGGTGAAGGCTTTCTTAGTAAAGCATTTTTCCTGATCACATCAGATCTTCAGTACAGGATGGCAGAGGGGGAGCCTCAGGTTCTTCTGTGTTAGGAAAAGGGTGGGGTGGGAGAGGAGTTGGCCCCAGGCTCATGTGCTACAGCCAGCTGTGATCCTGGTACCAGTGGCTTCTTTAGCTTTGAGAAATATGGGCCGCGTGGGTGGAGACACAAAAGTCCTATCATCTTGGAATTGTGGATTCATCTGAGTTCAAATCTCAGCTCCGCCTTTTCTTCACATGCCTTTGAGAAAGTCATGTAACCATTTTACATGCCCCATTTACAGATGATGACAGGGTTCCCCTAATTTCCTTCCAAGTTGCTCCAAAGGCTGTCAGTGTGAGGGGCCAGCTGTGGTGCCCAGCATGGAACTGACATTGCACTGCTGTCCTTTCCCTGCCTTGCCCTTTGGCTTGGCTGTGCCAGCATCCTGGGCCAATACTCATTCTGTGCTTGTGCTTCTCCATAGCCAGGGACGGAGGAAGATCTAGGGGAGCTTCTGGGACATTTGTGACGAAGCCATCAGCTCCTCAGAGGGTTAGTGCTGTGGTAAATAGGTGGGTGCTGCTGCTGACAGGGTCTCATCCATGGCTGGGTCCTACCATCCCTTGGTCCTGGCATTCCCCAGTAGCCTGAGGTCAGTGGCTACAGGGCAGCAGTCTGCTGCTGCCTCTTGAAGGAAGTTGCTGGGGACTTCCTGCAGAACACGTAGCCTGGTGACCACCAGGAATCTGGTCTGGTGTGGAAGATTGCTTAGTAGTAAATAGTTTCAGCTGAGAATCAAAATAAGCCTTGGGCTGTGGCTGGTGGCCCAGCTTGGCTGGGAGGGCAGGTGTGAGTGTATGTGTATGCCTAGGTATATGCCTTAACGGATGTATATATGAGTGGTGTGCTGGGGTGAGAACTGTTGCCACGCTTTTTCCTGATCTGTGGCTTTATCAGTTAACAGTTGTTTTAAAAGTGATATTTTGCATAAGTACTATGTATTAATTGTAGAAAAATTGGAAAGAATGTAATCAATGTTAACACTTCAGACCCTTCTCATTCATTGCCTCTGTGTATATACATGTTTTTTTCCCCCTTATAAAACCTTTTTATAATTTGCTCTCCTCAGTTACCTGGTTGTCTTTTATACTTGACACTATTATTTCTAAAGGCTATCTGGTGCAGATGGCGGCCCATGGGAGGAATGGACTACAGTTTTTAAAACCACTCTTCACATTTACTATGTAGTTTCTGAGTGTTGGCCCTAATGAATCACTCTGTGATAAATGCCCTCGAATAAGTATTTTGATGCTCTTGACAACTATTTCTCTGAGGAAAGACTA
Source organism: Hydrochoerus hydrochaeris (assembly GCA_004027455.1). Lineage (NCBI taxonomy): Eukaryota > Metazoa > Chordata > Mammalia > Rodentia > Hydrochaeridae > Hydrochoerus > Hydrochoerus hydrochaeris. The sequence continues at coordinate 163,044 of PVLA01001610.1, read as the reverse complement.
GGGACTGAATTTCTGGCTCCCAGTTATCCATGATGTTCAGACTTCTGATACCTTTTGCCAATTTGTCTTTCAGAAAGTTTGTACTGAGCCAAGTTGATGGAAAACTATTCCTTTCCCTTTTTATATAGACTCTCTAGGAAGAGCTAGAAGTTTCTAAAGGAACAGAGGAGAGGGTCAGTGCATCAAAAGGCGCTCAGGGCTCGGCAAGGTCTGGGAAGGTTCTGAGGCTTAGGGAGGTAAAAGATGAATGTGTGAGCCTTCGAAGGGCCCGTGAACTATGGCCTTGGTGGGGCTGGCCTGGCATAGGGATCTGGGAGAGAAATGGAAGGCGCCTGCCTGGTGGCGAGAAGAGCCGGGTAGCCAGGCACCCTCTGCAAAGTTGCGGGGGCTGCAAGATTGTTCTTTCTGCTGTTTATCAGCCATGACCATGGGAACTGGGTTTGGCCTGGGAACTGGGGTTGCAACTTAAAGCAGGGGATAAACTGGCTTTTATCCTCAGGTAGTCAATCCCATGGGGATTACTGGTGGGGATAGGGAGTAATGACCAGTGAGTGACTATACTGGGAGCTGTGGGGAGCAGAGGAAGGTGATGTAGAGGAGGCTTCCTGAAGGATGGTACCTCTAGGCTGAGACCTGAAGGAGAATCGGGAGTTGGGGGAGGATATAGAAAGGCCTGGAGCGTCAGAAGTTGGATGGCTAGTGGGTAGCCTCTGCAGGCCTGGTAGGCCTCCCAGGGAGAGCCAGACCTTTTGAGGATGCATAGGAGGCCGGTCCCCAGCATGCAGGCTGACTCAAGAAGAAGAGTAAGCAGTACTGAGGAAACCAGGGCATTGTCCCCGTGGGTGCTGTCAATGCTGTGGAGCTATCCTTTGCATACCAGGTGTGGCAGGTAGGGCAGTGTCTGGAGGAGATGACATGGTAGTAGTGTAGGAACCTCATGCCCCCTTCTGCTCTGGGATAGTCAATCTCTGTCCACTCTCAGATGAGTCCTTTGGCCAGAAAGGACATTTCTCTTGGTTCCACAGGTGTGTTCTGCACCTTGCCCTTCAGGGAGGGGTGGGGGCTCCAGGTGAAATGGAAGCCACAGGCACTCTTGCTGCACAGGGAGGAAGGCTGGTCCCTGACCCACTTTCCTTGTCTCCCTGCATGCAAGCCTGCTTTGTGAAGGTCACTCCTACCATACCCCATCTGGCACCTCTGGGTGGCTGGTCTGACTCTTCTTTCAGGCACGCAGGCCCTGGGAAGTCACCTGCCCCAAGTTTGCCAGCTGCTCATCTAGCCTCTCAGCCTGAACCCCCAGCAGGCACAGGTCTCAGCTGCCTGTGTCTCTTCAGCGGACAGTGGTGCTTCTTCACCCATGCAGCCAAGCTCTTCTTGCCTCCTCTCCCAAGGTTCCTGTCTTGTGTGAGTCCAATCAGGCAAAGGTCCCCATCTCTGAGAAGGGTCTTATGCTTTCCCAGCCCTCCTGGGCACAGCACAGCTGTCCCTTCCCAGGATGCTCAGGTCATGGTCTGTGAGCCTGGTGCTTGCCACCATCCACTGTTGCCTTGTCATTTGGGTTGGTTCTGCCATCACAGGATGATTGGATGAGGAGTTCTTCCAGCCAGCCTGTCCCTTCTGTGTGTCCCCCCATGGGCCTGCCATTCTCACACTCTGTAGTGGCTTACAGCCCTGTGGCTGGCATGGCACTTTGTCCAGTACAGGCATTATGCAGAGGGCACCTCTCATCACAGCATTTGAAAGCCCAGCACTAAGGAGATGCCCACCACCTTCGGAGTGTCTGTGTGTGACAGTTTGAAGTGTGGCTGAGAGGACAGGAGATGAGGCCTGGCTGTGCTCCTCCCTGCTGTGTACCCTCTGCAAGGCATTTGACCTTTCCAAACCTTGTTTCCTCATCTGCCTAAAAGAGGCAAGGGTACTGTGACACTCTTACTGTGTAAGAGTGCTGTGAGACATTAGAGATGATGGTATGGTTCTTGTAGCCCCAGAGCTCCATGTGGCCCCTTTTATTATTTATTTATTTTTGTCTTTTTGAGACAGTATCTCACTATGTAGTCCAGACTGGCCTTGAGCTCACTATGTAGCCCAGGTTGGTCTCAAACTTGCAACAATCCTCCTGCCTCAGCCTCCTGAGTGCTGGGATTACAGGTGCACACCACCACACCTGGCTTCCACATGACCCCTTTTGCACAAACAGAAGTAATTAGAAAGCTGTCCCTTTACTATCCTTTGCCAGGTGAAAGGTAGGGGGCCCTGACCTATGCTCCAGTGGCACATGTACCCCTGGCCTAAGCAGTTCCAGGCCTCTGGCTGCACTGAAGGAATCTCCAAGCCTGTCTCTTCCTCTACTCTGCTGTGTTCCCTACTCCAGCTCTGCGTTTCACACATGGATAGACCCAGCCTCCCAACCCCTTCTCCAGGCTGGCCCCTCCTCTGTCCTACCTTTGAGCCTCCTGATTCTGCAACTTGGAAAAGATAGGAGCGGCTGGCAGACATTGTGCCCCTTAAGGTGGGAGTGGGAACCGACAGTTGCGTTCAGCCAGCTATGCGCAGCCTCTGGCACCCTTGAGGCTCAGTAGGTGTGAGGCTCACATGCCAACCCATGCAACGTGTGTGCTGCAGCCCCTTCAGATGCCAGGTACCATGTTAGGTCTTAATTTCTAAAGTGCTTTGTAAGGTGGGTGACATTAGCTGTAATTTGCAGATAAGAAAATGGGATTGAGAGCACAACTGGTATGATCTGGGATATTTGCGCCCCCGCCCCCACGGGTGGTTATTAAGTTTCAGCTTGGTGCCAGGCCTGGTAGGGAGCTCTGTGAGGCAAGGCAGCCCCTTGGAATCCTACCCTTGTCCCTGGGTCTGACAGGAAGCTCATTTGGGTGAGAACAGGTGACAGGCAGGTCCTAAAAGCACAGGGTTAAATATTTACATTAGGCAAAGATGAGGGTTAAGTGCCTGAGGCAGTCAGGCAGGCAGAGAGAGAGAGAGAGAGAGAGAGAGAGAGAGAGAGAGAGAGAGGGAGAGGGAGGCAATGGCTGTTGGCACCTTGAGAGCCTGAGAGAGCTGCAGGAAAGGGGAGCATCTCTGGAGCACTGGGGGGCGGGTGCAGAGCCAAAGTCAGGCTGCATCTCCTGTGAGAAGGGCAGAGTGTGGTAGCTAGGAATGTGGGAGCCACATACTTTTGTGTAATTAGGTCGGCTCCTCTGCAGCAGCTGCAATTAGCTGCAGGCTGGAGACAGGACTTCCTGTGGCCAAGGCCACTTCTGCACCTGGGGCGGCTTACCTGGGCTCCTGCTATCCAGGTTTGGGCCTCATGCATTTCCGGCAGGGGCAGCAAGTCGCAGGTGGGCTGTTGGGACTGCAGAGTCACAGCAGGAGGAGAGAGTTGTCCTAGCTTTCCTCCTGCCACTCAGCCCTTTTTACATCCTCTCTAAGGCCCAGCTGGAGCAGCCACCCTTGCCACCCTCACCTGTCACAGAGCTGTTTCTAAGACTTTCTTGCTTTTGCTGCCTGCCGATAGGACTGTCAGCCTCTCAGAGGTGATCTTGTATACTTCCTCCCACAGGGAGCTCTGTGGTGGTAATATTCTGAGAATTTGGCATTAAGAGGAGCTCAGCCTATCCTGCCTTAGTGAAAAATGTCAGAAACAAGATGATCAGTGCTGCTACTTTCTCTTTAGTGTTCAGGGAATATTGCTTGTCTAATTTTATTCCAACAAGGCTCGAATAAGTGTTCATGTGGTGTTAGTGGCCATTATTATTATTTTAACATTACTTTAAAGAATAAGAACGTGCTCTATAGGGTGAACACTTGGGCTCAGACCTGGGCATTGTAGTTGTCCTTTGCTATGGATTCCTCATCCCTGATTCTGCCTGCCTGATAGACCTAGGCTGTCTTTAGTAGCAATGAAACTCCAGTTGAATCTCATCCTTGACTGTAGTGATTTCCTACAAAGTTATTACCAACAGCAAATGAGCTAACATTGAATTACTATTCCCAAAGGAGCAGAGTGAGGTTCCAGGAAGCCTCTGGTCATAGCATTTTGGTCACCTGATCAGTACATAACCTTGTCCTTTGTGTGCTTCTATTCAAGCACCTTGTTTGGTACTTTATTGATTGATTAATATTGAACTCATGGACAATAGTGTTGTAGCTCATGCTTGGTTGAGATTTATCTAATATACATTTTCTCTGTAAGGCACATTGCAACCATCTTGCACTTCAGAATACTAGGAATAGTTAGGAACACTTTGGCATTATGCTTGGGGCCTTCTTAAACAGTGACATCAGCAACCCTCACAAAAACAAAAACATCGTACCATGTGGCAGAAAAGACTCTTGTTTATAGTAGGAGCTAAAATAGGCAGAACACTTTGCTTGCTGGACTTTAGTGGAAAATGTGCACATCAGGTGACTCAAATTTTTTACTACTGATGCCTGCAAATGACTAGGGAAGCATCATTGGTATTGATTAAATAAAGTTTAGTGAGTGTTAAAATTTATAAATATGGATTCTGCAAATAATGAGGATTGGCTGCATATGGTAGACAAACCAAACTTTCTGGTCCAGCCAATCTGTGGGGGTAACTCATAGTTGGAGGGTGGCAAATGGTACCTCTGAGCTACAGCAAACACACAGAACAGGGAGGTCCCCCAAAGGCTCTAGGGCCAGCTGCTGGCCCAGTCCCAAGCAGAAGGGGCCTGGTGAGCCTTGTCTATAGTGATTTGATGGGTTTTCCACACACAGCACTTCAGCTGTTTATGGCAATGGGTGTATGTGGGTGGGAGGGATGGATTCATTTTTACCCTTTGGACATATTTTGAATCCATAAACAAGAAGAAACTTTTCTTTGCAGGCTTTTCGCTCTGTATGGCTCCTGTGAATCCTGACCCCAAAGGTTCCACGGAGTGCTGGCAGAGATGGCACAGCACTGAAGTGGTCATGCATCCAGGTGGGAGCTTGAGCATTTGTGTAGAGGAAAAAGAAAGACAGCAGGGGTGAAGGGATTTTTCCTGGTAGAGTCCAGTTAGGCTTGGGCCCACGCCGGAAAGAGATGCAGAGGGGGAGGAGGCTGAGAAGGAGGAATGTAGCCTCCTCCATCACCCCCAGTCTCTCAGGCCTCTTGGCAGATTTACCTGCAACCTATGAGTCCTCTGTGGGTTGAGTGCGAGACAATGGAGGGTCCCTGAGTTCTAGCCACCTCAGGTTTCAGCTGGTGAGGTCCAAAGAGGGGAAGTTTTATATTCATCAGTATCCAGCAGAGCAGAAGTTGTGCTCACTTCAATTCACCTCAGCACATTGTCACTGCTATGGCCTCGTGCAGAAGCCCCTAGTTAAGGTAGGAAGGATTTGTTCCCTTCCTTTGTTGGGGACTGCCATCGCTCCTGTGAACAGATTCTGAAATTAGACTGTAGAGTCAGAATGCCCAGGTTTAGAAACTTGGCTTGGTTACTTATGGGCCGTGTGGCCATGTAACTTACTTCTCTGGGTCTCATCTTGTTTAAGACATGAATAATCATACCTGTTACTCAAGGTTTTATTAAATATTACAGTTAATACTTGAAAAATATTTCAAATATTATCTGGTATAAGAGCTACCAATTCACAAAATTTATAAATTTGCTTTGAGGCAAGTTGCCCTTGTTAAGGCTCAGTTTTGTCATCTAAAACTGGGACAGTTAATGACACTTGCCACAGAGCTGTGATGCCACAGTGTGATGACTCTGAGTCGAAAATGCATAACAAACTAAACTTTAAAAGTTTGACTGTGAATTCAGTTGTTGTTATTGTCATTAATTGCACACTCCTCTCTATTCAGTCTCTAGTCTGAGTTCAGATGAGGTACAGGGAACCCCAGAAAGCCTATGCCAAGAGACAGGGAAATGAGCATACTGTTGAGGTCCTATTCAGATGAGGTGAGTGGTTACTTTTGGGTCTTTACTTGACAAAGACTCAAGACAGCCAGTGGCAGGCCCCCAGGAATGAGTGGGCAGCTGTTCTCTGTTCTCAAACCCTTCTCGTAGGGAGCCTGCTTTCCCTCCTGCTAGGGACTTGGAGCCCAGGCAGCTTCCAGTGGCTCCTTCTTGAGCCTTCCTCTCAGGCATGTGGGCATATGTTTGGCCATGGGCACTGCCAAGCAGTGGGAATGCCTTTCAGGAGAAATGTGTATACAGAAAATCCCCTCCTCAGGTTCCTTGAGAAGGCTCGGGATAGACTTCACAGGAAGCGTCAGCACAATTTTCTAATCAAGTTGAAGTCCATGGCCCGTAGTTAGAAACAATAAGTGAAGTGCAATTTGATCCAGCACTTTGCCTGAGCCTCCATTTCTGGAAGTGGGTATGGGTGAGAAGTGGGTCTTTCTGAGGGAAGAACTTGACCCCTGACCCAGGCCATTTTAGCCCCCAGCCCCACCATCAGCTTGCAGGAGTAGGACTCTAGGACTTTATTTTAGGTAATCATTGCAAATCCTGATTTTGATCTGTTGGGTCAAAGTCCACACTTCTCTGTAAATCAATGCACATTATTAAGCTGACTTTGTTTTTTCTCCTTCCAGCACCTTCTACCTACTATGCTTAGAGTTTAGTCTTGGAGATCATTGTTTAATCAATATTAAACCATTCACATAGTTTAAGTGTTTACTTATGTGCTTTGAATCATTGCTTGCAGTAAGAACAAGTGATGCCCCTAATCTGCCTTCACTACACTCCCCAATACCCTAATTATGTAATTTAGAAAAGAACATTTCCTGACAGCAGTTTCTCAGTGCACAGCAACAAATGCCGACTGGGGACCAGCCCAAACAACCCCGTAATAGCTAGCACATGGAGCTCGCTGCCTTGGCCCAGGCAGCCCTGGTTTGGGGCGGGCACCTGTCCCTTTGGGTTAAGGGTTTCAAATGATGGCATATTAGTGCCAGTAGAAGTAATTCCACATGAAAGGAGCTGAAGCTAATAGCCCATCTCCAGTCTCTCTTAGTTTGCAGAATAGGCACTCACTGCAAATTGTTACCGACCCAGACAGTCCGGAATGGATATCTCACCCAGCCTGTGAGATTGACGCAGCCAAAGATGTGTCCTAGAGGCCAAGGTTTAGACCAAAGGATTCCTTGTGGCCTTGCCAAATCCTGCATCTCTGGTCTGGAGGTTGGCCCTGCACATCCCTAGTATTTCCCTGTTGGTGCTGGGAGGAATTAGTTGCTGGGTGTCTACTTGGCAGAATCCACAGTTTCAGGTATATCTGCCCTTATATACCTTCTACTCCTGTAGCAGTTTTGGGCAGAAGGGACCCTAAATGCCTGTTTCTTCACTAGCCTGCCAGTATCTTAGGTCCAGTGTAACTGTGTATAGAGTCTGGCTTGGCCATATCTGATTGAATGAAGCCTAAATGCTCCCTATGCCAGTGGCTTCCATGCAGGGATGGAAGATGAACTTTTTTGCTTCCCCTCCCCCACAGAGATCTCAGTCAGACAAATATTCCATTGCCATAGAAACCCAGGGGGTAACTTGGGGCTCACCTGTCTCAGAAGGGTGGTATTACTTGGGCCACCCTTCAACAGCCCCTCTTATTGGGCAGAATCTGGGAACTGTGGGTCTCGCACACAGTCATCCATCTGCCTGGGGTTTGAGCTATTGAAGGTCTCAGAGTAAGGGTAGGGGACAAATGAAGAGCAAACGGAGCTGCGGAAATTTTAATTTGGCTGTGAATCTCAAACCAGTGCATTAGCCTTTCTAGAAGCGCCAGTTGCTATGGTGATGGAAGCGGTGCCAATTTCGAGAGTTATTTTGTGGTTAGAGTGCCTGTCTTAGACAAAGAGAGTGAGGCCAACCCAACAGCCTCAGTCCTCATTCCCTTCCAAGGATTGGATATTGTCAAGCCCTGGTCTCAGGAGGAGAGTGACAGTCTATCAGAGTGGCTATTTTGCCTTACCTTTATTCTAGGGCTCCACCAGCTTGGCCGAGAAGGAATGGTCATCTGGCATTCCAGGAGAGGAACTACAGGTGGGCTGACCCATGGAGAAAAGGCTGTTCAGTTACGGCAGAAATTGGAATTTTAAAAATTTCTCTGTCTTGGGACAAATTCACGATAAAGTGTTCTTTATGGAGCCTTCTGCCACCCGGATCCTGGCTGTGGGCCTGCAAGGGCCTGATCCTTCAGGCCACATTTTGATTTGAGCCTCCAATATTAGCCCTCCTCCACACCCCCAAAATTTCCTAAGTGACGAAATGGAGGCCTTTTCTGTAGCGGGGTGCTTGTGTAGCTCGTTAATTCTCAAAGTGTTTTACAAATATTTATCCACCTTAGGTCATTTGCAAACCTAACCCCTGTCATCCCACCTTAAGTTTGTCCCCTTCAGCTTAGTCGCCCAAAATGAAGTCAGAAGCCTTGGACTGGGAATTCCACATTGGTGGATTTTGAAAAGCTGTCCCACATGGTTTGTTTATTTCTCTAGTCTGCCCTTCTTAGAGTTCCAGAGTATGTCAGGGCCGCCCAGTCCAGACATGCAAAGCCCTTTGCCCTCCCTGCTAGAGGTGAGAGTATTCTATTTATGAATTCATTTTAAATCACTTTTCAGATCACTTTTAATCAAATTAATACTCTTGCTCCAGGATTATGTCAAAGCATTAGAATAAAGAGGCCATTAGTAGGAGTGAGGTTTTGGGGGACAGGTAAGCAGCTCCCCCTTGACTTGCTTTCCCAGCTGCACCACAAGTAGAGAAAGTCTATTTTGTGCTGCTCTCTGTGGTCCCTCCAGTGAGTGTATCTTGGAGAATTGGAGGAAGGTCTCTGGGAACTGGAGGCCTGGGTCCTTCCCAGGGGTGACGGCATGCTGGATGTTAGAGGTATTTTCCCTAAGACTCACCCAGATGATTTCTGGGCTCCTGCCCCACCCCACCTTCTCAGTAACCTACCACCCTGAGTCGTAGCAGGGTTAGCTGGCCTCAAAGTCACCCAACCTGAATTTGCATTGACTCCTAGTCTCAGAATTTCTGACTAACAAAGGCTGACCCCTGGTGAATTTTCAGAAGCCACAACTTGCCCGCACCAAGCTTGTTGAGTTGATAAGATAGGCCTTTGTGTGGAGCAGGCAAGAGGGAAGCAGCTTCAGTAAGGACCCCCCCCCCCATCAAGGTGATACCAATCATTTGGGCTAATGTTTGCCAAATAAATAGACTCATTAGGAAGGGCTATAAAAGTCCGATAAGATTCTTCTAATTATCCCCCAAAGCACAAATTCTTAGAGTTTCATTTTAGCATAATAAGAGATGTGGAGAAATGAGGGGTCAATGTGTGTGAATGAATTTTTTTTTTTTTTGGCCAAAAGGCTTCAGCCCTATAAGTGACACATCTAGTGTTACATATTTGCTTTTGCAAAAAGCACCAAACACAAATTGCCGAACACAAGAAAAAAAGACAATGACATATTTTAGGTTACTATTTCACCTTTGGAAATCAATATATAAGTCATTAAAACTACATTTTTCCATGAATGATAAGTGTAATTACCTTTCTCTTGCCATAAAAACTTGTCCTTATTAAATGTAAATATTTAAAAATGATTGAAATATATTTGAAGGGCACTTTATAGCTTGATTTTATATGCTGACATCTGGGTTGCCTTTCCTAAAACACTCTATTTCTTGGAGAGTTATTAAATTAGTATTTTGAAAGGACTAACACTAGACTTGTTCCTTGTTTCAATTTTAATTTCGTACATATTTAGATTTACTGGGAACTCGGAGTTTTTACATTTAGCTAATGCATCATTATATTTGCGGAGCTTGTCCACATAGAAACTATGGTGTTATTTACAGAGGGAATCTTTACACAATTGGAAACTCCATCTCTGCATTTATTTTGTACCCCTGTAAAGCATAGAGTATAGAAATTGAGATTCCAAGATTCTTGCATGTAAATGTTTAATTTTCCAATTCTTTAGAGCAGGAAGATTATTTTAAATATTTACTTTACTTTTAGTTGTGTATCATTTCAGATAATGAACACATGATCAGTTTTTTTTTTTTTTTTTGTAGATCTGTCATGTTACTTAGTTTAACTCTGAGAAAGACAAAGAGTGAAATAATTTTTTTCAGCTTCGCTCTTTGGAAGAAATTTTTCTTTAAAAATTTGTATTTTTTAATTGCTTCATTCCATCTTTATTTGTGAAGAGGTTCGATTGTTTCATTTTGTGTGTGTACATGTGTGTTTTGCTTTTGAGAGAATTAGAGACATTAATAGAAAGTCTAATTGAAAATACAAGTTTTGCTAGCATACTTAATTCCAGATGGCAAAAGACTTTGCTCAAAAATGTGCAAGAATTCAGTATGAGTATCTCAAATATTATTTTTCATGATAAACAAATATTTCTGGGATGGATGTACTCCTGAGCTCTGCATAGGAAAGCAACCATCCATGCAAGCCGTGCTGGGCTATCCTTCAAACCCTCTTTACTCTTTTTCTTTCACTATGTTAAATCCTTGAGATGTGTAAAGATGTTATGATAGGCAGTGGGTCAAGTAATCTGCACATGTAGCTTTTTATAAATTTTTCTTTGCAAAGGAAAAATTTTCTTCAAATAAATCCCCCCAAATAAATGGTTTGTAAAAACAAAAGTCTATTTGTTTTGAAATTGCACACAAGAAACCATGTTATAACAATCTCTGTCTTTATTTGAGTTCCGCCTGAGAAAAGAAATTTACCTATAGTCAGCGAGTTCCCTTGTGATAAGCCTTTAAAAAAATAATCTCTTGGGAGAAAATAAACATCAAAAAAATATAGATATTTGTAATGAGGCACCTCTTTTCACTTGTCCAGGGGAATTGTTTAATCTTTGTTTTCTTCTCCCCTTTCTGTGGTTTTTTTCTTTCTTTATAGTTCTGTTCATACAAATTCACAGATTTAAGCATTTTAGAAATTTTTTTTCTGTTCATCACAGATACTTCTTGAATGAGCAAATGTGCCATTTCCCCCCATGCGAAGTGGAGTTTTTAAACAAATCTGAAACTTTTTTTTTTGCCAGAACTCTTGGCAAAATGTCTGGGGTTTGGGGGCATGTTCACAGTGCCACTGAAGGTGAACAGACAAATGGGTGGATGTGCGCCGATTGCCGCCAGTGACTTGGGAATTTTTCAGGAGGCATATTTTCTTACGTTAATGCCTTTGTAGATTCCATCGATGTTCAGACATCAAAGGGTGTGCAATTAATAATGGACATCTGGAAGGCCGATCACATGCTTCCGATGTTAAAGTGGTGAACGACAGGAAAATCTGCCGTGGTCAGGTATTAGCTGTAATCATTTTAAAACAACAGCGTCGAAGGCTTCTCTTTTGTGCCTGTGCTTTCAGAAAGGTAGAGGCACACATGCAAAAGGTTCCTGCAGACACCTTCCTTCTGGTGGATGAGTGAGTAATAAATGATCTCTAGACCCAAATTGCCAGTGTTGATTCAGATAACCTTAATTTCTTCAATAAATGTAAGCTTAATTTTGTGTGAATTTTTCCCCCACACGGACACATGGCAGCCAACAGTTGTATTATTTGAGTCTTCAGTTAATTCTTGAAGGTTTGCTCTTTATTTGTTTGCATTTTCCAAAATAAATGTTTTCTAGTACTAGGGTAATAGTAACTTTCTGATTGCTGGAATTGAAGGCGTCCTTATGGTTATTTATTTCCTCTCTTTTATGGTAGGCTGTTTATCTTTTCCAAAGTGATATATGTTACCCAACCCCTAGTAACATAAGATAGGTAGGTAAGACTGTGTTTAAGCTCAACAAAAATGTTCCAGAGAAATATGGTGCTTTGGGCTCTAAATACTCCAGCAGGTATAAAACCTGTAACTTTTTAACAATAATTCTCATTTGAGTAGGTCACAGATAATAAAGGAAAGCTTGTTTCTGGGAAATTAAAAAAATGACATGAGGGAGAAAATATTTATTTGCTTTCTACATTGGTCAAATGACTAGTGGATATTAAAAACCTGTAAATAGACAGATGCAACCAATTCTCTTTCATTAACAAATATTGCAATTTTACAATAAAGTAAATGCATTGAAAAATGTTTACACTTCTGAGACACTAAAATTATCAGAGCTTGAGCCCTCTTTAAATGTTACATTGATATGCTAATCAGTTAAGGAGAAAAAAAATTTCTTGTAAATCTTTAAAGAACCAACTTGAATTTTAAAAGGCTGTTCTGCCATTCAGGTAGTTAAAGACCCCATCCACGTTGTGCATGGCTCTGTGTTGTTCCCTTTTGACTAGGTCTGCCCAGCCGCCAGCTTTGTTTTCCTTCTCAGCATAAGCAGGATCGGCAGCAAGCTTTAAAGTTAATTTGAAGTAGGGTCTATATTGCCGTCAGCAAATATGTTATAAGCTTATTATTTAATAGTGATTCCGGGGTAAGGCCATCATCCCCTTCTTAAATCCAAATATAAAAGCTGAAATCGTATTTGTTAAAACTGTCATGTTGAATTTGTGGCCCGGATTGTTTTCCTGAGGCGTGCTGGGCCAGAGCTGAGTGTTGTGCCCAGCTGCAGACACCACAGCCCAACAAGGCTGCTCCTGGCCTGGTGGCTGAGCCACTCCGAGCTGTTCAACCCGCCTGCCTCCTCCAAACAGAGCTGCAGCCCAGCCTGCTCTGGGCTTTTCCACATTGTAAAATCATTTGATTTATTTGTTTGGTTTGGTTTGGTTTTTTAGAAGCACTGAAGAAATTATTTCCTACTGGCAGAGAGGGCACTTGGTGTTACACTACATTAGTTTCACATCATTAGTTTAGGGTTCTCAAACTTAAAATTGGAAAGTACATGGAAGACTTCTTAGAGACCTCAGTTCTGACCAGAGCAGAACAAATTAAAGCTGATGGATTCCTTTCGCTGTCTGTAACGTGTGGGGTGATACATCATAAAGTGCTGTGGCATTGCTGAGGGGTTCCCTCTGTCAGCTAAGGAATTTGGTGGTAGGAAATGTTATTTATAAAGAGGAAAAATTCCACTGTTACCGTTCCGGTTTTTTAAAAAAACAACAACATAATTTTATCGTCACTGCATGTACCAAGAAACCAAGAAGGGGTGCTGATGACAGCCACAACCCCATATCTCTGGGCTGTCCCTCTCACCTCCATCAGCCACTTCCCCTCAGACACTCTGGCTCTTTACAAGTAATTCAAAACCCGCCCTCGGACAGAGGACAAGTCCGATTGCACGGCCGGCCGCAGGAGGGTATAGCGGGGTGCTAGCTGGGTGGGGCTGAGTCCCCCACAGGGATCACCACCGCGAAGTTGGTGAGGCTCGAGGGGCAGTGCATGCAGTTGGCCTAAGCGCCTGCGAGGTACGGGAAAAGGAGAGGACAGGGGCTCCCAGCTCCCACTCGCCGCTCTGCACCTTTCCGGCTCGCTCTTCCAGTCCCCAGTGGCTCCGTCTTCTCGCTGCTGCTCCAGCCAGATTTCGGCCTCTGATTGCTGCGGCGCTGGGACCCCGCGCGGCCCTCAGGTGAGCGCTCCCCGAAGCTCTCCTGCCACCTGTTGGCCGCCGGCGGTGCTGACGCCGCCCGACAAGCAGTGCTTCCAAACCGGTCTAGAGTTTTAAATGCTTCTTTGCGCCCGATACTCTGATACTTCGGGTGCTTGTAGGCTTACAGCTGTGTCCCGCCCCCAACCCCCAGCTGATCTGCCTGAGCTTCCTGGGTCGCTATCTGGCCAGGCCACCACAACTGAAATCGCAACAGCCACAGCTAATCCGCTCAGGAATATCATGTCTGGGCCCTGCCTCTTGGAGAGCAGTGGGCCTGACAGAGGCTGGATGGTACCTCTGAAAGCAGAGACCAGACCATCCCGGGTCTTTCTGTGGCAGTGTCTAGGCAGGGCTTGGTGCAGAGCCACAGTGGAAGACCGGCGAGTAATCCTTTCTTTTGGACAGAATCCCCACTTGGCCACTATACACTGTGGAAAGGGAATATGAACCAGCCTGTCTAGCTTCTTGCTACTGGGTGCAGGCTTTACCTAGGCCTCTCATTCTCCGTTTTTGTAGTCTTCCATTGGTCTGAATGTAAGGGCAGCATGGGAGATTCTGCTAGAGGTCAGGAACAAGGGTGTAGGAGCTTCAGGGTGAAGGAGGATGTACCTTCTCCCCACTGTCAGCTATGGGCCACTCCCACACATCACAGGTGAACAGTCCTCTTCTGAAGGGCTGGATGCTTCCTAAAGATGGGCTAGAATTCATCTGCATGACAGCTCTTCAAGGAAGTTGCTAGGAAAGTCGTGATCTTCATGGCTTCCCAATATGGGGGAGCAGCCACATTTGTGAGCCACCTGGCTGCAGAAGGAAACATCCTTCTAGGTCTTGAGTGGGCTGAGGCTGAGGATGGCCTTGGCCTGACTTTGAGAATATCTCATTTGGTTCAGCAGTCCTGAAGAGGGTAGTGTGTTGACGGTGTTCACATTCTTATTTTGGGGAGGGAGATCGAGAGCCATCTTTCCCCCCATGCCTTGTTGGAAAGGGTTGAAATTCCCAGCTGCTCTTGGCCCACAGACAGGCCTTTGGCCTAGTCAAAGATGCAGTGTTTCTTCATTCTGTGGTGGTTTTATACACAAAGCTTGCGTCACTCTCGACCCCACCCACTTGCAGTGTGCATGAGCATTAAACATGGCGTCAGTGTGTGATGCTGCTTGTGGGGCAGGGCAGACTGCATGAAGCCCTCACGAAGAGAACACAGGCCAAGAAGTTTCCACCTGGCCTTAATCAGGTAGCAATTGGCCAATTTATGTCTAGCCCAGACACCGTTCTCTGCCTCAAAGAGGAGTATTGTCTGTGAAAGCCAAGGGAACTTGTTTGAAGGTGATTATCTCCTTGCTTATCTGAGACCAAAGTGTTCCTACCTCCTCATCCGAGGCCCTCATATTTGGCCAAACGGTTTGCTGAGAATTCAGCCCTGCAAAGTTATTTTTCTTAGTCTAGGGGCTCGTGTGAACTCTGGACTAGGGATGATTTAGTTGTGTTTTTTTAGCTCACCTCATAATTTCATGGAGGAAAAAAATTTTAGCATGTTTCCTCCTGGTGCCAACTGCTTTAAGGGCAGAGTAATGCCCCATAGTCAGAAATCTTGTCATGCCAGGGCTGTGCTTTGGGAAATGGCAAGTGGCTCACTGGACTCTCTTAGGTCTGCCAGTTAAGGAAGGAGAGAAATCCTACCTAGCCAGGACTCACATTTTTATGGAGAAGAAGGAATGTTAGGAAAGTCAGTAAACTTCCACCCTCCTGGTCCCATGAACGTGAACAGGAGAAGAAGAAAAACCCAAGGCTGATTATTTACCCTCAGTACAAATGTCGCCTCCCTCCCTTCACCTCCCTTTTATTTCTAACCTCTCTGACAGAAACACATGACTGGCTGACTTTGCCTTCCATCAATACTGTCTGTCATGCAGAGACTGGGGGACCAAAGGTAAGATAACTTTAAACACACCTGGCACAGCTAGCTCCTGCCTTTGTGCTTGGAATGGCCACTGGCCAGCTGGCTGCCCTGCCCTCATTCATGTGCTTTCTGGAGAAATTCTAACAAACTGACTTTTTACAATTACTATGGTCATGTATTATTCTACAATCGGGCTACACAGCTGCCTTGGGTGTGGTCAGGTGACCTATCTGTTAAGTAGTCCTCCTGGGCCTGCAGGGCTTGTAGGAGCTTAACCTTGCTCTGAGGAGAGAATGATCCCTGATCCTGGAGATGGGAGGCTCTCTGGGGTCTACACTCCCTTCTCACCTTCAGTGATACAAAGGACAGGTTTTCCAAGGCCTCAGGTGATCCCAGCTAGTCAGTGGCTCATTGTGCTGATAGTGTCCAACTAGCCCCTTGTGGATTCCTTGGAAGAGTGGGGTAGACATCTGAGCTTGGACTATTTTCCCAGTTGGATGAATTGGGAATGGAGATGCCTTCTCCAGAGCTGTGGCCAGTAGAGAAAGTACATTATTGACAATAAGATCTTCAAGTTATGTTCCCTTACTCCTGGCAACTTTAGCATGCCATTTGGCTTCCCACCTTTTCTGTGCCTGGGGAGGAAATTTCCCTGTCTGGAGAGAAAAAGATTCCTGAGTTATTCCCAGTCTTCCTCCCCAATGGCTGCAAGTTGATTTGTTTTAACTTTCCCTGTCCTGAGATAAGATTCTAGAGGCCAGTGAAAAGAAGCAGCTCTGTGTGGAAGTCTTTTAAGTGGGACGTTCTCAGTTTTGAACTTGAGCTGTTCTGGAGACACTGACACTTTCGTAGTTCTCAGAGGTGAGAGGTGATGAGGCTGGAGTGGCATTTGGGGCTGATAAGACTGTTTTTTGTAAAACACTGGAATCCTCTGTGATTATCAGCTGGGAAATTCATGGTAGTGTTTATCTGTAAAAGGAGGAGAAGACAAAATGGGCTTCTCAACCATCAATTGGGTTGCTCATTGTCAAACAATCACTTAAGGAGCATTTGCTCTGGCCCTTGAGTGTCATTGCTGTTAGCCACTTAAGCCCTGTGAGAGGCCATGCTCTGGGTCACCCCCATTTTAGAGATAAAACGCAGTTCTTGTTTTTCTTCTCTGTGTGATCCCGGCAGAGGCAGCATTGCTTGGACTCCCAGTGACAGGTTGCTTCTTTCCAAGTCCTTGTTATTAGCCTGAACCGATAATGCTTCTTGACGTCAGAAGAGGTTCAAGTACATAGGAACAAATACTTCTGGAAGAACTAAAGGAGACGACAAAGTTGTCATCATAGACGTCAGGCTCCTCTCTTTGAATTTCCATACCCTCTTCTCTCACTCCCCCTTTCTTCACCCCTGCCTGCACCCACTGGAATCACTTGATGTTCACCTGGCTTGGGGAGAGGATGTTGTGAAATTCTGGAATTGCTGCAGAAACTTGAAGACATGGAAAATGCAGACTCCTTACTTGGTCTGTCCTGTCTCCTGCCAATGTGGTCTGACAGAGCCTGTGGGTGTACTGATGCCAGATATAATCCAACTCAATAAATCTCTAGGAGAGTAAAATAAAAGAACTCTTGCATTTTCCTTTTGTTATCTGTACAAAAGCCACTCTTGCTATGTGAATGGTGTCAGATGCAATAATCCAGAGTAAATCTCCAGAAAGAGAAATACATCTGAACAGGAGTGATCACTCATTTCCCATTTCCCCACCCTCCCCCCATTTCACGTTGGGTGAGTCACTGGGGTGGCTGCCCAAGGCTCCTGTTGGCTGGCTAGGACTGGGGGGATGGCCACAGGGCCCTGGGGTTGTTGCCAGATCTACACAGGTCACTGAGCATCAGATGGCGAGAGTTTTGGGTCTCAGCCTTCTGGGCTGTGTCCATTCTGGCCGAGGGTCAGAGGAAGACCACACCTTTTGATTCTAGGCTTCCACAATGGCCAGAGCTTTTCCAGGGTACCCTAGGGGGACGTTCTTGCCAAGTATATCCACAATAGAAGTCTGGAAGCACTTAATTTATAACACACTCTTTCGGCAGATTAAACTTGAGGATTTGAGGGCTGTGCTTCCCTGGCCTTCTCTTGAAACCCTTTCCATCCCTGTCGGGGAATACCTGCTTATTCACTGAAAGGCAGGGCCGGGAAGAACAGGTAAGAATGTAGACTGTCCCTCAGTTGGGGTTCGATTCAGATTCAGGCTGGAATCTCTCATCCTTCAGTACATCCTGTCTGGAGTCCCATGCTGTCCATCTGCCCCTCACTGGTGAAAGATACTTTGATTTCCTGGTCAAGGTGTTGTTGGGTTACTGCATTGCTGACTTATTATTTTCCTTTGAGCTCATAAGCAACCTTTGTTGAGACACTTGCACTTGGACATGCAAAAATTTTGCTCCTCCTCCACCCTTCCTCTGTCCTGGATTTAGCATCTATTGATAATTCTTGCTCCTGCCTTTGTTTACTTGGATGATCACATAATGGTGATCTTTCTACTTCCACTACTTTGTCTGCATTGGTCAACATTCTGGTGAAGAGTATCCCTCTTTCCTCTCCCCTTTGCTTCTCTTCCCCCTCTTCCTGCCTCTCTTCTGGTATTGCTGCTTCTTTGTCAATATAGCCTCATAGATTTCTATTTTATTCAATAGGTTATAACATATTAATATCACGATTTATTTTGTGCTTAACTAGCCCCAGAGTTAGCCTGTGAGACCCTTTCAGGCTTGACTTCTGTCTCCTTTTAGCATCCTATCATTATCATTTTGAATGCTTTCTAACTTTCTGGTACCAGTAAAATGTCCCAAGCTTACTTTCTACCTTCCCTGAACTGATCCTGGAATTAACCATTTTTTTTTTAAGAAGCCCTAGTTTCTAAATAAAGATGTAGAAGTATAGTTTACCCAGTGCTACTGGAGGGATTTTGCTTTGAGGTCCTTCAAATTTAGGATAGATACACACACATCTATCCATCTTAACTCTAAAATATACAAATTACATACATATATATACATTTAAAGAATATATATATATATATATATATATATATATATATATATATATCTGAGAACACACAGATTTTTACAAATTCATGTTGTTCTATCCAGTTCTATCCTATACAACAGGTTCTTCAGTGCCTGTCTGCTTGCTTGCTTGCTTGCTTCTTCCATTTCTCCCTCCCTCCCTCCAGTACTGAAGACTGAACCCAGGGCTTTCACACCAAGTTGCATTCCAGCCTTATTATTTTTTAATCTTGAGACAGGGTTTTGCCGAGTCACTAGGTTGTCCAGGCTGGGTTTGAACTTGCAATTATCCTGCCTCAACCTCCCAGAGTGCTGGAATGACAGGTGTGTGCCACTGTGTCTGGCTTTATCCCATATTTAAATGTCCCTTCTTCCATGGTAAGAACCCAACTCCAACTGTCCTATACATCTATTCACATCCTCACTCCTACACCACACAGAAAACAGTTTCATAATTGGCATACCCATATCGCTGTGAAAACAGGTGTAAAGTTTACCATTAGTTTTCAGGGTTTTCTCTCTTCATACATACATATATAAGTCAATGTACCTTATTAAAAAATTACTTTGGATTAATTTTTTCTTTTTCACTTCGGGTTTGTCTACTCTTTTCTTATGACTAGTGCTTTCAAATTTAGTGTTTTGTTCTCATCCTGGTTGATTTGATGTATATTTAGTACAATATAATGTGAATAAACTCCCAAAAGTTCCATAAGAAGCTGTACATGTGTTTACTCATTTTTGCAAAAAACAAGCATAGAAAGGAAAAATCAGGGGGAAAGTATTTCCAGAGTCAGGGAGGAGACAGTGAAAGGGGTTTGGACAAAGGGATGTTTTTCTGCATGTACATTAAAAAAAATTTTTCCCCTGTACTGGGGATTTAACTAACCTAGGTTCTTTGCATTGAGCTACACCTCCCAGGCATTTTTTTTTTTTAATTAAGAGAGTCTCACTAAGTCAGGTGCCAGGCTAGGCTTGAATTTGTAATTCTCCTGCCTCAGCCTTGCACAGGATTATAGGTGTGTGCTACCATATGTGGCTTTTGAAGGGTAATTTTTGAACAAATACGTTGACTGTTTTCCTTCATTTATTCTTTTGAAAAAGTAGGAAAACATTCCTGTAGTTTTCTGTTTCCCTTTTACACAGAAGGTGCATAGTTTATGTCTGTATATATGCATATATATATTGCACCTTACCTTTTCCTCTGAGCAGTCCAGAAAGTACTCTATTTAGTTCATTGAGTTCTTTCTAATTCATTATATGTATGTAGCATAGTTTTTACTATTCCAACAAATTTCCTGTATTTGCACGTTTAATTTCCAGTATTTTGCTGGAGTGACTAAACTTGAATGAGTGTTTATCATTGTGGTAATGGATGTTTAGGGTAATTCCTTAGGAGTAGGAATGCTAAGTCAAGGTAAATGAGTAAATAGTTTTGTTAGCATGGCCAATTTTTTTCTTCATAGGAGGTGCACAGCATGCATTCCCACACACAGGGTGTAAGCACGCTTGTCTCCAATTTGCCTGCAGGGTTAAGATTGTCAAGATACCAAATTGCTGACCATACAATTGTTGAGAAGTGGTGTCCTAGCAGAGTCTTACTTTGCATTTCTCTGATTATATATGAAGTTAAACATTTTCCAGAGGTTTCAGAGACTTTATATGTCTGGGTAATGAACTGTCTTTGGCTACTTCTCTGATTTTTTTGTCTTTTAAGAAGGTATATTAGCTGCTTATTTATGATATATGTTGTGAATATATTCTTCCAGTTTCATGCTTGCTTTCTGATTTTGCCTTTGATACTTTTGCTATGCAAATTTTTAAAAAGCCATAGTCATGTTAATTTTTATTTAATTTAACTTGTATTTTGATTCATAATTAGTTTAGCCATAGTTGGATTGTAGAATAATTCACATATTTTCTTTTTGTACTATTAGTGCTATAGTTTTAATTTTCTACACTTAGGTCTCTAAGTTTATTTGGAGTTCACCATTTTGCAAGACATGATGGCTGACTTCTTTTTTCCAAATATTAGTCTACTCTACCAACTTCATGTATTGAAAGATCATCCTTGCCTGAGGGATTTGAGATACAATTTTGCCATGTACTATGTTTCCACATGTAGCAGGATTTAGTCTGAATTTAACAATCTGTTTCATTCATCTGTACCTTTACCATACTCTCTTAATTATGGCAGTTTTGTAAAATTTGAAAATATCTGGTAGATCTAATTCTCTCCGTAGCTTTTCCTTTTCTGAATTTTACTAATACTCTTTTTTTTCCCTTTAATACCAGGAATCAAACTCACAACCTCACTTTTGCCAGGCAGGCGCTGTGCTGCTGAGCTGTATCCCTGGCCCCTTTTACTAATAATACTCTTGTATGTGAATTTTTTTCTTATGAGCCTTAGTATCTACTTCTCCAGGGGAAAAGTTGCTTAGAATTTTAATGGGATCATATAAAGCTTATAAATTAATTGATGATGAGACATTCTGACCATGAACCAAGCATGTCTTTTCTATTGGCTCAAGGTCTAATTTTGTATTTTTTTTTTGTAGTGGGGGAGAAATAAGTTATGGTTTTTTTTTTCTCCATATAAGTTTTTAACATTTCTTCTTAGATTTACTTCTGGGAATTTATTCTTCCATTGATATGGTAAATGGACATTTCTCTTTTATTACATCATATTAGTTATTATTTGTGCCTCTAAAGGCTGAGTTTTGGTATTTCATTTTATATCCTACTATCCCACTAAGTTATTTTATTGACTGAGTTAGTTCAGTGGCTCTCATTATGTAACCTGGGTACCCTTTAGAGGTTTCCAAGATCCTTTTAGTGGATTCATAAGGTCAAAATTATTTTCACAATGGTAAGATATGATTTGTCCTTTAGCTTTCATTTTCAGTTGAGTATACAGTAGAATTTTCCAGAGGCTGAGAAATACCCAAATAAAACTATCATGTGTGCTATCAGAGTAGATTGAATGCAGATGCAGATATGAATAGCCCACTGTTGTCTTTTAACCTTAACAGAAAAGAGACATATGAAAATGTAAAATGATGCCATTCTTGTTGCTGGAAGTCTTTTGTTTATGATTATTCAAAAATATACCATTTATGTTCACACATTTATTAATTTTAAATTAAACCTTTGAAATTTTTCTGTTTAAAATTCAAATTCAGTAAATGTCAACAGATACAAACTATATAAGCAAGAGCCATTTTGAGGTCTTCAATAATATTTTAGTGTAAAGGGGTTTGGAGTATAAAGGGGTTTGAAATGCTATTGAAAAGTTAGGAGTTGTATCATTTATTTTATAGTTTTTCCCCTAGATATGTCAGCATGTCCTCTGCAATGGAGTTAGTTTTCCTTATTTGCTAATTATCAAGTCTCTCCTTGGCTTCTGCCTCTGGTTAATTGCCCTAGCTAATACTTCCTGTACAATATTTGTGTCCTGGAAGAGGGTGTCTATACTTTGTTCTTTCCTCTAGTGGAAATATCCCTAGACTTTCCTCAGTAAGTGAGATACAGGCTTAGGTGTGTATGTTATGCTTCATCTATTGTATTTCATGGGCTAAAAATTTTGGCATTTAGGATTGTTTGCATTTTTGATCTATCGATTGCCATTGTATCTATACCTCTTACAGTGCCTTTGTCATCTCTTTCTCACTCAGTCTTTACTATATCATCTGTTATAGTTTTATATGGTATCATTTGACTCTTCCCTTACCAAATAACAACCAGGAGTTACACCGTGTTTTACTTTTCTCTTTTCTCTGCTTTTTCTTATCATTAAGGTTACATTCTTTCTGCTTTGTCAGAGCAAGTCATGGTCATGGAATCAGAAGATTGTTTTCATCTTATTTCTGTCATTAATGCATTAAATGCTTACTGTCCACACTTTTGCTGAGGCTCACTCAGTTATTGTTTGGTTAGATGAAGTCTAGATATAAAAACCTTGACTTGTGCCTCTCTCTTTGAGTTTCTTGAAAATATTCTCCGGTTTAGTCAGATCCATCTGTGGTTCTTAAGAATTTTGATGTCAGTCTGAATTTCTGACCTGAATAAGAATTTGATCCTTTTTGCCTGGAAATCCTAATAATTTTTTTGTTATTAAAGTCTAGTAGTTTTCTTATTTCTCAGACTTGGTAATTCCATATCAATTTTCCAGGTAACACAGTAGAGACCCTTTCAATATATTGATTTAGGATTTATTTCTGGGAAATTTTATTGGATTATATTTCCAAATATTAATTATTTATCTTTGTTCTGTTTTTTTTTTTTTTTTTTTGCTTTATGGACTCCAATTATACGTAAGTTAGACCTTTGCCTTCTGTTTCAACCTCTTTCTTTTCCATCCTTTCCTCATGCTTCTATTTCCTGCAATACTGCATATCAAATCCAGGGTCTTTGGATTGAGCCACATCCTCAGCCTTTTAATTAATTAATTCAATAATTATAATTTTGAGACTGGGTCTTGCTAGATGGCTCAAAATATAATCTTCTTGCCTCAGCCTCCCAGGGTGCTGGAATTACAGGCATGTCTAGTTACTTCTTAATTATTTTTCAATCATTTTCATTCTGTTTTTGTTTATTATTTATATTAATCATTAAATTTTCATGTGAATTTATTCTGTCTTGGGCACATTGTGATTTATGAGATAGTATTGAATTTTCTTCAATTCATTTCCTAATATTTTTCAATTCTTATTGTATTTCTTCCCAATTATTTTAGTTCTAGTCTATTAGTTTTGTATCTTGTTCTAGATTTTTTTTTAATCTTCAAATACATATTATGATTATGATGTGAAGTTCAGTTTGGAATACTATATTAGAGCTCTCTTCTGCTTCATGATTGATTTCTGAGGGGGGGAGAATTTTTTAACAGGCGAAATGTGCAATTCATATTTTATCTTTATTATTGTAGCTTAAAATGGAGTTAGTCTGAGCTGCCCTCATTCCTAGGGGTTTAGTGGAGTGTGCCTGTTTCCAAAGCGCCCTCTTCTGTCAATACAGTGAGGTGCATTTTATTCAGTGGAAAGTGGTGAGGGGGCTCATGAATAGTTTTTGGCAGGATTTTTATCATCATCATCATCATCATCATCATCATCATCATCATTGTTATTATTATTGCTAAAAGACAGTAAAGGGCAACGATTCCTTTTGATTTATTTTCTTTTCCTCCTCGCCAAATCAGTGCCTCTCTGACATTACCACTTCTGACCCATACTTGCTTCCAAGTATCTTCCCTGTAGGGAGTGCTTTGTGAACAACTCAGTCTCAGACTTACATTTATTATTTTGCATTTTGTATTGGATTTTTCCTCTGTGATCCTGCCTGTGCTTCTTCTATGCGTTCCATTCCTTTCTCCTTTTCCCCATGGACTTTAAGACTCCCCTTTCCTGGCCCCACACAGGCACAGGCTTGCAGCAGTGTTAGATCCTCTGTTGGAGTTTAGTATGTCTCTACTTACATACAATTTAGAATTTATAGTTTTATCTTGCTCCTAGTAATGCTGGAGCCAGCATGGGTTGTATGTAGAGTTTTCACCCCTTGTTGATTTTAGTTTTATTTTGTTTTCAAGATGTGAGGAGAGGTTTGAATTTAGGAGGCCACCATGACCTTCCAGATTTAACACTGCTTAAGCAGGGAAAACATTGGTTTTTCAAAGGAAAGTTTGTCATTTCCACAAATGCTTTAAAATTACTTGGATTAATATATTTGGTGCTTATGAGACCACTAAGTATGTTAATCGTGTTTTCATTTATTATCCCCAGTGGGAGAAAGGCCTATCTATGGAAATTTTAGAAACGTTTTATTTAGGAGAGGACACAGACCTCTCTTGGGAGAAAAGAGCCCCTGTAGATGGGAGCAACTCCTCCCGCGATACTTTGCCTGCCAAAGCCACTTCCATTTGCATGCTGGCATTTTTGTACTAGGCCTTATATTTAAGAACCCCTGCATGCATTGTCTTTGCCGGTTATTACTCTATTGTTAAGTATTTGGTAATATTTTGAGTCTTAAAAATTTCTCTGAGCTCTTACATTTTTCTCTGGATAGAAACAACTTTCACTTGAGCTGCTTTCTGTTTCCCCCTGTGTGAATATGAAGAGCCCTGGTTCTCACATGTGGCTGCTAACAAGGGCCTCACAAAACCAGGAGATCGTCTTCCTAATGAAGTGACCACATACTGACTGCTTTTTGGAGTTTCTTATTTGGTGTCTTCATTAGAAGTTTTGTAGGGGTTTAATTACTAATTTTCCATTAAGTGTTTTTATCCTAAAAGAGTCTTCATAAAAACTGAGAGCAGTGCAGGCAAAGGGTTCTTGAATGAAACACAAAAACTGTTAACCATACGGGAAGATAGATTTATAAATTAGACCATATTAAACATTCAAACTTCTGTTCCTCAAAAGATATCATTAAAGAAAATGAAAAAGTAAGCTACAGGATAGAAGGTGTGTGCACAACCTACATCTGATAAATGGCTTGTATCCAGAATGTATAAATAACATTTAAAAGTGACAAAAAGACAACTGACTATAAACATGTACAAAAGATGTGAACATTTCATAAAAGGATATGCAAATAGTTTTTAAAGACATGTGAAAGGATTTTCAGCTTCATTAGTCATCAGGTAATCACAGATTAAAACCACTGTAAGATACACTACATTTCCACAAGAATGACTGAGGTGAAACCAACCAACCAACCCAGAAAATATGCAGGTGTTGGTTGGCAAGGATGTCGATGACCAGAAATCTCATAACTGCATAACTGTGTGTCAGTATCTTCCAACATTAAACATATGCCTTCTCATGATCCAGTCATTCTGCTCAAGGTGTCTATCCCACAGAAATGCATGCATGCCTAGGAACATCAAAAGACGTTTGTTAGCATGTCTGTAACAACACCATTTGGAATAGCTCCAAACCAAAAACCAGCCAAATTTCTATCCAGAGTAAAAAAGATCAATGACTTGTGGTCTAAATTCACACATGGAATATTATACTGCAAGAGAGAAGAGCAGTGTATAACAATTTGCAAAAATATGGAATGAACCTCACACATATTAAAAACTCCTTCCATCCTCCTGCAAAGAAAATCAACTGAGCAAGGTCCAAAAATGGATGGGAGGCATTCCTGTGGCTTTGTGTCAATGAGACCCTCACTATTCAGGACAGGTGGGCACAGACAGCTAGCACTGCTTGCCCCTGGCCCCATCCCAGGGAAGAGCAGGGTCATCTAGTCAGCGCCTGAGCTGTGCTATAAAGGCTAACTGCAAGAAAAAGCTTTGACCTGGTCCAGACCAAACACAGAGACAGGATCTCCTCACCCTCAGAAGTTCTATCCTTGAGAATATTTTATTTTTAATGAAATTTTAATTACCCAGGCAATATTCAGATATAAGTTCTTTGTAAGCTCAAAACACCCAAACAATGTCTTTAGAGCTGCTTTAAAACACTGTGGGGCTGGGGAGTAAGTGAGACTATTTGAAATTAGGTTGGCTGTGCAATAGATACCTGGGACCTTGTTATGCTATTCTATTCCAGTACATGCTTAAACATTTTCCTGAATGAAAAGTAGGGCTGAGCCTCAGGTCACAGGGGTTCCCACACTTACCCTCACTCCAGTTAAGCTCTGCTATCAGTTTAGGTTTGGTTTGAGAGGAGACAGGGATGATTAGAAGAGGAATGACTACAGGACAATATGGAAGTGTGGGCAGGGCTGACCAGGCAGCATAGTGTGACCCTGCAGAGCTTGCTCTCAGGGTGACTTTGTCACCTTTGAGCTGTAAATGCCAGCCCTGGAGGAAGAGAGACTGGGCACTTGGAGAGGAGCTTTGGTCCAGGGGGTTGGTCAGTTTCCAGATCCTGTGGCAGGGACTAGGAGAATAAATTCTCCAATCTCAGTCTCTTTCTTCTTTTGATTTCCAGCTGGTGCTCCCTATTGGCTAGAAGACAAGGCAGTTCATTGATTTCTTTTCTACCGGGATCCACCATGTAGGACAGAGCAGGGTCCTGAGGCTGGGGAGGAGGGGATCTGAGGGTTCTGTACATTTACCTACGTACTTGTGAATCCAGAGACAGAATCAAGATTTGTTTTCATTGCAGTTGAAATATCCCTGAGACCATGCAGAAGCTACTGTCTACAGTTTCCACTGCTCAGCACCCAAGCTGGCACGTCAAGATCACCCTCTTTCCTTTTTTGTGGCTGGCAGTATTCCATGGTGTGGGCATGCTGTGGTTTCTTTCATTGTTCCCTCTTACCAAAAGCTTATGTTGCTTTCCTCTTGAGAACTTATGGTCTTCGCTCTGGGAGCTCTCTTAGCATCTTGGGAAATCTGAGAAATTGGTACATACCATGTGTCTTTTGTTCCTATGGAGGCATCCTTGGCTGTAAATATACTTTAACCATTCAAAGAATTGAGTTTTGGCAGTTGGTTCTAGTGGGAAGAAAGACATGGGAAAGGCTATGAAGACTGACTCAGGCATTGGCAAGGTTGCGTTTGAGTTCCAGCTTTGTCACTACTTTGCTGTGTGACCTTGGGTGAGTTGCTTAGGCTCTCTGAGCTTCATTTTTCTCACCTGCAAACTACAGAAGATACTCATGCCTGCTATACCTGCCCGGAAGTGTTGCTGTCAGGATATCTGCGTGGAGGTGGATAAGAATGAGCCTTGTGAAGGATGCAGATCCTCTGTTTTGCCTTCCTGTGGAGCCGGAATGGCAGGCTTTCTGTCAGAGAGAGTCAATTGGGTCCCCTCTCAGCACACAAGGCTGTGCTCCTCCCTGCAGCTATGACAGTGACAGTGTCTCTAAAAGGAGTACTGTCTTCCTGCACCAAGACCCGGCTCCCTGGCCTCAGCCATTCTGAGGCTCAGCTTCTCTTCACTGTCGGGTGCCCCCGACGGAGGACCGTCCAAGCAGTCTTCAAACAATGAAAACAACACAAGGGGTAGTCACCAGAAAGTCTCTACAACTTAAATTTTGAGGCAGAAAGGAAATAAATACAGAACTCTCTCATCCTCTTTTTATCTTTATTCCAGGGCTTCGTTCATGATCAAAGTTTGTGTTTCTGTCATTCGCATGCCTCTTTCTTTCTTTCTTTCTTTCTTTCTTTCTTTCTTTCTTTCTTCCTTCCTTCCTTCCTTCCTTCCTTCCTTCCTTCCTTTCTTTCTTTCTTTCTTTCTTTCTTTCTTTCTTTCTTTCTTTCTTTCTTTCTTTCTTTCTTTCTTTTTTTGTGGTACCGGGGATTGAACTCACGACCTTGCGCTTGCCAGGCAGGCGCTCAGGCCACTGAACGAAACCCCCGGCCACGCATGCCTTTTTCTTGAGTCTTCGAGTTTTGTTTTTCATTTTCCACTGAAGATCTAGCCTTCTCATCCTCCTTCCATTTCAATGCAGAGGACTTCAATCCACTGTGTTGGCTGCTTGTTATTTTTGAGAATGGACTTTGATCTCTACCAGCCCCCCCTTACTACTTGAGCTATCATTAGCATGATTTTTAGACTATATTCTTTTCTCACCCTCAGAATTTTCTTTTCTGCATGAGCTCTTACTTTCTTGGTTTCTATGTCTTTCCTTGCTTCTGATTTGATTTTTCTCTCCGAGTGCCTCCGGCCTTAACCTCTCATCTTCCTGGGGTTCCTCTTCTGTCTTAGCTCCATGACCCTCCCCTCCTCCTGCGCCTCTCTCCATATCTGTGGGCCTCCTTGCTTCTCCTAGGGTCTCTATCACAGCTCCTGGATTACATTCTTCTGGTCCTGTTCCTACTTCTCTTTCCTTCCCTGTTCTACCATTGTAACTGTGTTTATCTTCAATTGCATCACATTCTTTTTTTGTTTGTTTATTTTTGTTTGTTTGGTACCAGGGATCGAGCTCATGACCTTGTGCTTGCTAGGCAGGTGCTCATGCTGCTGAGCTAAATCCCTGGCTCATCACATTCATTACCAGGGACTGTGTGTGACTTTTTCTTTACTTTTACTGTGATGGTGTGCATCATTTTTTGATTCTTTCTGCTTAGACTTCTCTTTATGCCTACTTTTTCCCTAATCTTTTCCTTTAGAATTAGATTGCTTTTCTTTTTCTTTAACATTCTCATGATTCTTTTCTTTACTCCTCAACCTCAACCTCTTTTCTTTGTGTCTACTAAGTTTTGAATCTCTTTCCTTACTCTTTGATTTTTCTTTGCTCTTGTTCCTACTTTTAGATTTGGCTCTTCACTTTGTTTTTATGATATTTATTTTCTTTTTCTGAATTCCTTCCAACTTCTTTGGCTTTGCTGTCAGATTTATGGTCCTTAACTTTTTTTTCCTTTTCATTTTTTCTGTTTGGACTTTCAGACACATGCCTGTGATTGGCTATTTTTCTCTTTTACTCTATCTGGGCTCCTTTGATTTTCTTTCATTTCATTCAATTCACTCTTATCCCTTATGATCTACCTTTCACCACTTGATACCCTCATTTGCTGAGCTCTCTGGGTCTCTTGCCTCTAATGTGGAGAAGTCTCACTACGCCTGAAGTGATCCACTGATCTGAATCTGGAAGGAGTTCAATAACACCTCGGTCCTCTTCCTTTAGTTTTGCTGCCAGACCTAGTAACTAAGAGTTGTCTTTGGTATGGAGCAGGCTGGAGAAAGGCATGTTACACTCTCTCTTGTTCTTTCTGTTGTTTTGTTCCTTGTGGTCAACTTTAGGAGGATTTTTTTCTCATGAGGAACCTATTTTCTGGTAAAAGGGGATCTCTTCTGCATGGGCAGTAGACTGGAGTTGTGCCTCAAGATTTTCAGCCTCACTTTCACTAGATGCACTTTTCTTCCTTGTGTTTTTGGGAATTTTTCCTGTTTTTTTCTTTTTGATTTATGTTCAGAAACATTTTCAGAATCAGAAAAGGTCTGAGAATCACTTGGGCTATCTAAATCACTGGAGGAAGAGGAGGAGGAGGAAGAAAAGGAGGAAGAAGAGGAAGAGGAAGAGGAGAATTTATGCCTTTTCTTTTTATCTTTTTTAGCTTTAGCTTCTGAGATCAGCTCTTCAGCTTTTCACAGCTGGGTGTCCATACCTCAGCAAATGGTGTACTAGCTGAGCCTGTTTTCTGGTTTTCTCTCTCTTTCCTAACTTCTTGACCAGAAATCACTTGTCTAAAAACAACATGATACCCATTTAAATGAGGAGTTGGTTTCGTTGTAATGAAGACCCATGAACTATTTGTATCCTTCCCTCCCTCTGTTGACCACTGGCAAAAGAAATTCTTTGTTTATTTAATAGCAAAACTCTCATTTTCAAAAAGTCCTCCATAGATAGATTCTCCTGCTCATCTATTTCTTTCACTGAAATCACTACTCTGATCCATAAAATCCTTAATAACTCTGAAAAAGACAACTTTTATAATGTGATAGCTTCTGAGTTGATTTCCCTGTCCCCTTTCCTCCTATAGAAACACAGCAAAAGTTCTCATGTGTTTTAGGGCACACATCAGAAAACAATTCACAGAGTACTCTTTCAGCAGCTTGATTGCTAATGGCAATATCAAAGAAACATCCAGAACACTGAACTTTTATTCCCCTGATTCTAGTACTTCAATCTTTATAAACAACAAAAACACCAAGGAGAATTGAGCCAAGCCAGTTTTTTTTACTCGATTCTGAAGCATCAAACATGGGCCTAGCTGTCTGGAGTTCAGGGCGCTGTCACTTCTGCCATATTACTGCTGTGGCGTCCGTCAGGAAGCCAGGTTCCCTGAGTGGGGAGAGCAGGGCCTGGTGAGGGAAGGACCACCTCCTAGGCTGAGAAGGCGGCTGGAAACCGCCTACTGCTGCCAAGGTAGTTCCTCAGGCCTTGGGATCCACTCTGGGCCCAAGCAGTCCTTGCACCCCAAGGGAAAGGCTGCCAACTCAGCCCAGCCTGTCTCCAGGCCCTTCCCACTCTTGTGTGGGACTCCCACAAGGCTAATTTGCTGTGGGATTTCCACTCCTTTTTCTTGGAACACAGAGTGGTTCCTAGGAGTGGATTTTTCTTTCTGGTTGGAAGGCCATGAGCTAATCTTTCTCCCTTCCCTGACACGGGATCAGAGGTGTGCCAGCATCATCACCCCCCAGGCATGATGGCAAGCTAAGAAATGAGTGTGCGCCCCTTAATAATAATAACACAGCCACAAAACTTGCCTTCTCCATGAGAACTATCACCATAATCCACAGTGGCTGTCTCATGAGCACTCGCTCACTGCCAAGTGTAATTACCATCTCATTTAATCCTCAGGAGAACCTTACTGTAACAGTTGTTATCTCAGTTTCACAGATGAGGAAATCTATGCTCAGAATTGAAGCCACTCAGCATAAGGTCATTCAGTTAGAAAGAGACAATCAGGATTGAACCCCATCTCACTGACTGCAAATTCCATTTCCTGGCCGCTAGGCTCTCCTACGCTCACCCTGCCGGCCTTGGTGCCCGCCTTGGTTTTCTTAGGTTTTCTGTGTGATTTGACCCACATTATTTCCTATCCTTGTGTGCCTTGTTCCCTGGAATACAGTGAATGTGTTTTCTGCTCTTTCCTCCCTCCGCAGAATGATTGGGACAGAATTGTGTATACAGCAGGAGCTCAGAGGATGCCAAATTTCTTGTGAAAATCCCACTGGGGCTGCTGTTGGCAGGCTCTACATACCAAAAAGGCTGCTGTGGCCCTTTATGGAAGTTATCAGGAAGATGAATAAGCCTTGAAATGCGAGACCCTGGCAGGCTCACTCAGACCTCACAGAATGGCTTGCTCTGGCCTTTGAAGAGCTGAGAGCTATTTACATCGTACTAATGGACCTCTCTGGCCACGAACGAGTCGAAGCTGCTATACAGATGCTGCAGGCCAGGGTTACACAGTGCATGAGGACCAGAATGCAGAGAAGTCCCCTTTTCATCCTTGTCCTCTTCTCCACAAGGGATCCATGGACCCCAGAAGCCAGGGAGGCCTTGGGTCTAGTTTAGTGAGAAGCCACACACAGCAGGCTAGTGGGTGGTGATAGAATGGTTCATAGCTGGAATGTGGTATGCAGAAGTTTCTCCCAGAGTGAGGTTCTTTGCATAAATAAATGGTGACCAGCTGTTAGTCTTCCTATTAGCATGAACATCCATCACTGATTGTTTCAAATATAAGTCTGGGAGGGAGAAGCTCTGACTCCCATGAAAGGCAAATGTTGCGATGAGAATCCAGCGCAGTTTGGCAGACATCTGCCCAGAGCAGCTCTTGGGTTGGAAACACTGGTTAGGGTCTGTCCAGGGGCCAGGTGCAGGCCCTGATGTTCTCTCCAGGTGCCTACCACCCAGGGTGCTGCATTTTTGTTACTCATGATATCAGGTTCTTGCTGGAGGCCTGTTTGGTGGGACCCACATGGTGCTGATGGCCGCTGTCTGCTCCTGGGTACCCGTCCCCACCACTGACCTTGACCCACAATAGGCCTTGACAAAGTGCAGATCAGCTGATAAGAGACTGGTATCCTCTCATGGCTCAGACTCCAGCCCACACCTGGTGGACAGGGGCCACTAGCTGTTTGAGATGTTCTGGCTTGACAGGCAAGGCAGAATGTGACACACAGTCCTATGGTGAACACTCCAGTGTCACCCTCTATCTGCCCCTGCCAGTCTCTGTAAGGAGGCAGGATCCTGCCCTGCCTGCACTCCACCCCTAGCAAGGAACAGCATCACTCTTCTCACTGACTGCCAGTGATGCTAACTACTGTCCATCTGTTTGTCTCTGGCAGCTTGTTCATTTAACCATTTGTTCATTTACCTATTCTACACTTCTTTTGGACCTATGCTGGGATTTGGGCAGGGGAACAGATGTGGTTCTCATGTTACTGGAGCTGACATTTCCTTGGAGGAGGGGCATAGTGGGACATAACACAAGACTACAAGCTCAGGGCAAGTAGGGAAGAGTGCTATTAGAGAGGCAGACAGGAGAGAGAGGACAATAGGAAGGGCCAAGTATAAGTAGAATGGCTTCTCCCAGGTAATAATTTGAGCTAAGGCCTCTGAGAAATGCCAGAAATGGTCTAGCATATGCCAATGTCCTGAGATAGGGGCACAGCTTGGTTTCCTTGTGGAGTTAAACCCCTCAGTGTGGTTGGCATGTGATGAATGCGGGTGAGCTAGGAACAAGTCAGGGTGGAACTGTAGGCTCTGGGCAGCTTGGCATGGGCTCTGATAAGGAAGCTGGGTTTTGTGGAGGTTGGGGAGGAGGCACTAGGCTGAGCATGCTGTTTTATGTGCATTATTATGTAGGCATTTACTTGGAGCCTAGTGCTTGCCAGGCTGAAGCAGAAAAAATTTAGTTTGCCCCCTCTCAGAAGCAAAGAGGAGACCCATGGGGGACAATTTGGGTGACATGGCAGAACATGGAAACAGAGCAGCATCCCTGATGTGAAATTGTTTCTCAGATGTCTACACTCTTCTGACTCCCAAAGCACTTTTGTGCTTGGCATCCTGGGGGCTCAGGCTTGCTGAGCTCTCACTGCTCCGAACAGCAGGGGCATAGTACCCCAGACTGTGCCGCTAGAGGCTGGACTCCAGCCTGAGGGCACAGAGGAAGCACAGAGGTCTCAGCAGGAGCGCACTTGAGCCAGAGAAAAGAGCATCTTCCAGGTTACAGAACATCGGTGTGCCTATTGCTCCCGCTGGCTGCAGATG
Source organism: Hydrochoerus hydrochaeris (assembly GCA_004027455.1). Taxonomy (NCBI): domain Eukaryota; kingdom Metazoa; phylum Chordata; class Mammalia; order Rodentia; family Hydrochaeridae; genus Hydrochoerus; species Hydrochoerus hydrochaeris. The sequence goes on along the minus strand of PVLA01001610.1, from coordinate 129,912 downwards.
GAGAGACTGAGACCTGGAGAGGCCTTGCATTTTTTTAGAGGAATGATTTCTCATCTCTTGCTTTCCGTGAAGCTTCGTGTGGAGGCTGGCATGATCCTCCTTCAGCCTGGTGGAGAATGCCATCAGCGCTTACTTTGCTTTAGCATCTGAGATTGAAGGGAAGATGGCAGACTGTGGAAGGTTATGGCCTGGAGTCTTTGTTGTGTGGATTTGGAGAAGTGACTTAACTTCCACATCTTGGGTTCAGTGGGAGGAGGAGGGGAGTGTCCAGTGGTGATTCCTGTAGTGTGCCTGCAGCTCTGACCAGGTTCTTGTTCTTAACACCTGCCCACAGGTGACTCTCAAACCATCAAGTGTTGCAGAGGCACCAGGGTGGGGCGGGGGTGGGCACACAGCATGCAGACTGCTTAGCCACGCCCCCAGAGGCTCCGAGTTGGTAGGACTAAGGTGGATAAATGTGCCTTTCTCATCAGCCTGCGAGATGCTAATGTGCTTAGTCCTGGGACCACACTTTGGGAATCACTGCATGAACCCATTTAATTCAGTCACCCTGGAAACCTCATCAATATGGAATTGTTCTTGTCACTTTGTTGATGCAGAAATGAAGGTTTAGAAGTTTAAGTACCTTTTCCAGGGTCACACAACCACTAGATGGTGAAGCTGGGATCCCAGTTCAGGTCTGAGTCATCCCAAGCCATTGTTTTCACTCTGGGAAGGTGGTGGCTGTCTGATAGGGCAGGGAGCTGTGTATAGACTCTTGTCTCTTTGTCACTTCAGACACAAATACCTCTTATTTAAGATCATAGCTGGCAGCAAATGGTTTTCAGTACTGATTTGTGATAAAGCAGAACCAAACAATACCCAGAAAACTTGCATGGGAAAGTCCAGGCTGGAGGAATGGGTGGCTGGGGAGGTACCTATTCACAGAGAGTCTCAGGGGTGGCTGCCTGATGGAGAGTCCCTGTCCACCCTCAGTGTCCTGCAGTATCCACAGCCAGTGGTCTCAGATTACCAGAAAGCTGGTGTTGGTGGGTGCTCCCTTTCCCTCCTCTGATGCTAGAACAATGAAAAAAGGACTTTTTCTTATGGATTTTGTTTTGTTTTACTAATACAAAACAGAAAAAAGCAGAAATAATATTTTATTCATAATATTTTAATTTTAAAATAATTTTATTAATATTTTTAGTTTTTTAATTTTTATTAGCATGTGTTTATGATACATAGATTCATCTTGGGGAATTAGTACACATACTTATTGCATCTTAAAAACTTTTATTTCCTCTTCTCCTCCCTGCCCTCCAGCCTCAAGTCCCCTTCCCATCTCCACAGAGAAGACTTTAAATATTATCAACACAAAGAGACGAAAAGTGTTTAAGGTGATGGGTATGCCAATTACCCTGATCTAATCATTACACACTATCTACATGTATTGAAATCTCTCACTGCACCACATAAATATATATAATTATGTCAGATAACAACAACAACAGCAATAGAAATAAAATGAATTTCCCTTCTCAAATCCAAGTTGGCCTGCTGGAGCCAGCCCAGGCCCGCAGAGAAAAGTCTCTGTTTTCTGTCTTTCACTGTTATTTCCCCAACTGTGGGTGGGGATCTGGTGCCCAGAGGGACAAACTGCACAGAAACCCCAAGAGCCTGCAAGCACATTCACTTCCCAGCAGGTCGAACTTCAGACATGGGACAGGAACCTTCCTGTTGGACCTGACAGGAGAGAGGGCTTCCAACACATGGACAGTGGGGAGCACATTCCTGGCCAGGGTGCTATCAGGAGCCAAATCCCAGGCAGGGGAAGATGTGGATGGTACATGCAAGGCCCATCACTTGGCCCGTTCCTGCAGGTACAGTCCTACCTCCCCAGCCATGCTTCCTCTATGGAAACTTAAATTTTTCTCTATCAGACCATGAGCACTCTTGTTTGCCAAGCATGCTACAAGGAGAAGTCTCCACCCTCCAATCTCAGCCTGAATTTTGGGCGCCTTTAGGTGCTGAAGAGGACATGTTACCTTTCTGCAAAATTTCCACAAGAGCTTCCAGCAAAGCACAGAATCTTCTTGCAGCCCCCCTTCTCTCTCTTTCTCACTCTCTCTCTCCTCTCTGGCAAGAAAGAGCAAATTTGCGGGGCGAGTCACTGTTTGTCTTTCAGGCCCCCAGCCTGGAGCAGGCTCTGCTTAAGCTGGTACCTTCATCTCGGTTAGCTCAGCCCTAAACTCTCTGAGTCTTAGCTGGATTAAGGGCCTAGATTGTTGCTGAGGAGGAAGGAGGTACCTCTGTAATTGCTGTTTAAATCTGCCTAACAATAGCCACATGTGGAGCCAGATTTGAGCATTATTAAATATGAGTGCCCTTCTCCCCAGACATGCCTTTGTTTGCATAGCTGGGCGAAATGGGGAAGGGGAGAGACAAAAAGCTGCAGAGCCAAAAGGGGCTCTGGAGGCCCAGTTTCTAGGAATGAGTGGGTCCTTGGTTTGCAGAAAGTCTTTTTGACTGGATTCCTCCAGCCCTAACCTGGGCAGCTCATACTCTTGGGACTCTGGAACCCAAAATCAATAGATCCTCTCTAAGTGCTGAAGTCCCAGGCAGGGGCACTTGCTTGCTCAAAACTTAGTGACCTTTCTCCAGCACCCATTCTTATTTCGAGGACTCATGCTCCTCTTGCAGATATGGGATAACAGAGGGAAAAATGGAGCACTGTGGGGAGCCCTATTGCATAGCCCCTCTTCATCAGTCAGGGGTCCAATACCCCAGAGAGGGTGATGAGCAAGACAAGTGTGTTTGGTAGACCTATTAGTGGCTCCTGGCTTTCCTTGAGGGGCGGAGGGAAAGCCAGATCTCAGTGTCCCTGCTATACAGTGTAAGGCCTGGAAGGCACTTGGAACTTATATGCTGTGTCTTGATCAGTTGCTGGTATGGTGACATGTGCTGGTATGTGTATCTGTGTGACCATCAGCTACCACTCTGAGCCCCAAGACACACGGCAGACCTGCTGCCTTTGCCTGCCTGTCTTGTCCCTCATCAGACACAGCGCCATCCTTGGCTATGAAGATTGGAGGTAAAATCCTGCAGGGAGTTGTCCTCGCAAGTGACAGATCCTTGTGCTCTAAATGATAGCTTTAAGCAACTTTGTAAATAGGTAATTAAAGTTGAATTTCTAGCAAAGAAATCTAGAAAATAAGAAAGATAAGGACAGGTAGAGAAATTATGTTTGAACCATGTGATAGACCAAGAATACAGGAGAATTCTGAGAAAAAAATAGAAATTTCTTAATTGTGAGGATGGTATAGTAGGAATCTCATAGCATACTGGGTAGAAACAGCTACAGTGTTTCTGAAAGGCTTTTAGGCAAAATGTATTAAATACCTTTAAAACATGCACAATACACGCAGCACTTTATCTTTTATTCCTTGGAACTATTGTATATTACGAACTTCATTCCTGAGGTCTTGTATTTTAAAAAAAAAATGACAGTAACAGAAACCAATAAAAACTATAATACATAATTTCAAAACAAAATAATAGAAAATGAACACTAGTTAATATATTGCATAAGTAGTTGTTCTGATTACAAGATTCAGTGATAAAGGATCAAACAATGAAAGGACAAACTGTTCTTTTTGATGAACTAACAGAGATTAGTGGTGTAATTATCTATCTTGGGTATGTATACACACATATATAATCTTTTCCCTTCTTTTCTCCTTTAATTCCTGAATTTTTATTTTCCCTTTTGATAATGAGTTGTTGAATTTTCCATCTGTCAGGCACAATTGTGTGATATATTTAACTTGTTTTATTGTAACTTGTATGGAAATATTAATTGTAGATTGTTTCTACCCTTCCCGTAGTTCATATTATTAGTATTTCTAGTAGTACTTTAGTATCAGTCTCTTCTAAACAGAATTAAATGCAAGAATGAGGATGGAATGGGGGAAAAGGGAGAAAAAGAAGTGTAGGCTTTGGTCTTATGAAAAGTACGATCCCAAGAGCGAATCTTTCTGTCTGGGTGGTTTAGGTAAGTTAGCTAACCTCTGTGTCTGCATCTTTCACATGGTACTAATGCTCACCTGGGGATACTGTTGTGAGGATTAGATGAAGGAATTCAGCAAATCCCTGTGCACCACGCTGCGCCTGTGTGTGGGGAGTGCTTGGTGAAAGGGGCTATTGTTACCAGGTGTATAGAGTTCCTGTGGCTGGGGCTTAGTCACCTGGGCTCAGGGTGCCCGTCATCCCTTAGGCACAGTCCTCTGCCTTTAGCATGATTGCATCCCAGGCATCCCCAGGAGAAGGCAATCTGCCCCAGCCCAGCAACCTCAGGGGAAGGAAACCCAGGCTCCTGCTTACTAATGCATTCCAGGTCACACCCATGGAGCCAGAGAGTTCTCCTGAGTGTCTGCATTTAATCCCCACCACCAGGTTTGAAGCTCTTTCTTCTTGCCATTTCCTTAAGGAAAGAAGATTGAGGTTTTCCTCTTGCAAGAAGGTCTTTGGCTCTATCATGTAATCTCCCTGGGAAATCACCTTATAAAGCAGATTTCACAGCAGGGAAGCAGGTGCTGTGGTGGAGGGATGTGCCATGCAATGTCTCAGGTCAGTGATGGTGAACCTCCTAGAGCCTTCAGTGATAACGAGCAGCCTGCTATGGCATGGGTGCCATAGTTTGTCACTGCTGCCCTAGGACTTGCCCCAGAACAGGCCTCAGAAAGGACCTGGGGTGGGGGGATATTCATCCCTGCATTTTCCTGTGGGTCTGGTGCTCTCATCTGCCCCAACCCGGGTCTTCACATATACCCTGATCTTCCATCCTGGCTCACCATCACCTACCACTTCCAGTGTCTCCGTCTTAGTGAATGTGTCTCTGTTCATTCATTGACTCAGTCAGGCACTTGGGTGGCACCCCAATATATTCTCTTTCTGGCCTCCTTTTCTAACCCATCTCCAAGTCTTATCAGCTTATATCTTCTAACTTTTGGATCCTTACCTTCTGTCCCTTTTTGCTGCTGTCACCCTAGTCCAGCACACCTCAACCTGCCCTCTGTTCCCAGCAATGTCCCTGCTAGCTGCCTGCTTTCACTTTTCTATCCTGCGGTCCTTTATCCACTCAATGCTTAGAATCATCCTTCAGAAGAACACAAAGATGGCCATGGATTTCATCGCTTAAAACCCCGCTGTGGCTTAGCAATGTTCTTCGTACAAAAACTCAGCTCCATAGCATTTGGGGCAAGCTCCCATCTGTCATCCTGCTAGTGAGTGGTCATCAGTCTCCTCTCAGTTGCTGACCCATCCCATGTTCCCGTCTTTGTGGGGCCTTGACACTTGCTCTGACCTCTTCCTGGACCACTTGCTGCCTTCCTCCTTTGCCTGGGTAGCTGTCACATTCTTTAGCTTTTGCCTCAGTGATCACTTCCAGCGAAGCCTTCCTGAGCTTCAGGCTGGGGCAGGAGCCTTCATCAGAAGCTCCTCCAGAACACAGGGCTCCTTTCCTCCAAGTCCTCGTGGAGTCTGCTATGTGGTAACTATCCCTCTGAGCACCTCCCTCCGCTCTGCACTCTAGGAGAACAGGATCACTGGATTCCTCCTCATCTCACCCCATGCCTAGTAGAATGCCTGGCACGCAGTAGGCACTCCATCAACACATGCCTAATGAGTATTTATCTCTGAGATTTGACAAAGACCTCCCAGAGCTTTTCCAGCTTCCCCTTTAGGGATTGCCTTGGAACCTGTGCCCACTTTCCTTGGCATCCTTTCTGTGGCTATGCCAGCCCCTTGCCTGCACCCATCTTTGGCCATCAGAGTGTTTAGCTCCTGACTTAGCGCACAGCTTCCTGTGCTGAGTATACACAGCCTTTCAGAAGCAGGATAAAGTTTTTGTGAATGGGATTATTCCTAAATGCTGGAAGGGCTTTTACTATTTATAAGAACCCTGGGGTAAAGAGAAAACAATCCTCTGGTAAAGCAAATAATTTGCAGCAAATGATTACTAGCTAATTTGTCGCCTTTGTGACTTGGTTTATTGTAGGTACTAAAAGAGCTTTGTTAGCTACCTATTAGATAAATGACTGACATTAACCAGCTAAAAAATCTTTGTGGGGGTAGGCTCAGGATCCTGGTGGTAGTGGTGTCTTATTATTCACTGGTACTCCCAAGTCTCTCACAAGTGAGGTAGAGGCTGTAGTGGATTCCACAAACAACTTGTCACTGTTCCTAACCCCCTCCAGAGTTTATGACAACTGATATATTCAAAGAGGGCACTCTTTGAATATATAGTGCCCTCTGCTAGGTCCAGCCTACCTGTACAGTTGGATTGTGGGTGACAATGCCCAGGAGGTGTCATCCTTTGAAATAGAGCTGGATTCCTACTGTTTGAGGTGACTTCTTGTAGAGGTACCCTCCGCAGAGGACTGGGGTAAAGAGAGTTCTTTGGTGGGGAGAGAGGAGGGAGGAGGAGCTGCCTTTCTGTGCTTATCGGAAAATTTTGGGGAGCTGGTCAGAGCTCACCTTTCATCTCACTCATGTTGGCACCCCTGAAAGAGTGTGACGGGAGAGGGTGACTGGGGTGGGGAAAGGTGCAGCCTACCATGCAGGGCTGAAACTGAGGAACCAAGTGGCAGTGTGGCTGCTGGGCTTGAGCTCCTGAGGGCGGCGAGTAGGGAGCTGGGCTTGGAGCAGTGGATTTTCCTCTCTGTGGGATGACTGGAGGTCCTGTGAGATGTGCAAGGTCCTCTTTGATCACTGTACCTCTCTCATACACTTTCATTTTTTACCTTTAGCTTAGAAAAATTAGCAAAGAAATTGTGCAGCTAAATAGATCAGACCCCAAATGCGAGGGAGCCCAAACCCAGGCTCCGTCCTCAGGTACTTCCCAAGTGGCCAAACACTCCTGCTTGTGAATTCTGGGCATCTAAGACAGGTACTTTCTTCTGACCTGGTTACGCTGTTTAACAAATTCATTTGGGGGCCAGCACAGAGATGAGGATCGGAGAAAAGAAGGAATTGTCTTTTCTTCTTAAGTGTCCCCAGGACGCCCTTCTTAGGCTTGGAGGATTCACGCTAGTCTAATCCCTGTCAGAACAGGAACGATAAAGCGATGCAGGCTTTAGGAGCCAAATCCCCTGCCTGCACTCACACTGTTGCTGCTGTTTCCTCCTCTGCTGTGAAACTGAGCTTTGCCTTCTGACTGAGTTTCAGGGATAAAGATTTCATATTTTGCTCTCCGTATTTAAATTTGCTTTACTCTCTGGTTTGACTTTCCACTGACCCTTGAAGAATTGGCATATTTCAAGAAAGGGGGAGAGATCTCATTATAGGAAATGAGAAAAATGGAGCAGAGTTTTAAAACTTTTAATGACTAAAACACAGTGTTCCAAGTCAGTATTGTATTGGGGTTGAAGTCACTGTTTGGTTACAAGTCTTTTAGGTCTAAGCGGGGTTGATGACATCTGTTTAATTTTAGATGTCTGGAATACATTCCGAAAATAATGAAATCCAAATGTATGACCAAATTAGAGAACAATTTTATCTGCGACAAAGAAGTTTTTAAAATAAGAGCAAACATGTTGACCAAACAAAGCCTTAAAAGACCCATTAAACCTTTGGTCATCTTGCCTTGCCTTTTCCCAGTGGTTCTACATGCTTGAGAGAACATTCATTTTTCTTTGTGTCATTTTATACCTATTTTCTTACTTCTCTGGGTTCAGCCTTGACACTGTACCATCTGCCCTCGAGAATCTATGTCTAGGCAATGAGGAACCTTGACTGGGAAGAGCAAAGGGCTCTGTCACAACACTGGAGGGTCACTTGTCCTTGTTACATAATAGGCTGAACAGCCTAGAGAAAGGTCCTGTGAAAGCAAAAAGTGCCAAGGCCTTGCTTGAGGACTAGGGAGAAATCAGTGTGTCCTTGATTTTCATGGTACTGTGTGACCCAAAAGGTCTCTAGCCTTCTCTGGGCCTTGCTTTCCCATCCAGATAAGCTTAGGCATTTAGGAATACTGGGAGGCTTCCTGGGGTGGGCCTCTTTCCAGAAAGATCCTGCTCTAGTGAGGAGCCCTACTATTGGGTATGGACTGAGCAACTCCCCCTATATTCCCTAGAAGCCCAGCACCTAGCACAGTATGGAGACCGTTCATGTGGGTCCCTCTTATTGTCCCCATCCCATGAGTGGTGTTGGCAGATAGACATTCCCATGTCCACTCTCCCTGCAGCCAGCTCCTCCATTCTTTTTAATAGTATTGGGAATGTACTCACGACCTTGTGCTTGCCAGGCAGGTGATATGCTGCTGAGCTATATCCCCTGCCCCATCTCCTCCATTCTTGGCAAGGCTTTGATATATCAATAGTCAATCCTTTACCTCATTGGGAAGTGTTATTTGCCATATTCTGAGTGGGGTTGGAGGATGATCTGATTGCTATGGTATTTGATGGGTATATTCAGGTACATTCATCAAGGATCCCAGCAGCCCCATGCTAAGGGATGTAGACAGTTACTTGAAGCCAGTGGGTCAAGGCTGGAATGTAATGAGTTGTAGAGTGGATAGCCCAGCCTCTGCCTCTGATACTCCGCGTGACCTTAGGCAAACCAGGAACCTCACTGGCTCAGTTCAAAATCTATCAAACATGGAGTTTGATACCAACCTGAAAGGCTATGATGAAACTCAGATAATTTGAAAACAATTGTGAAGGTCTAGATAAGTATAAACAGTTTTCATTTTCATAGTTACTAATAAAGGTTTGTAAGAATCAGTCAATCTCTGTTGATTTTTCACCCATTCAGGGCAGAAGGATTGGAATGTGTCAGGGTGTTGGATTTCTAGGTTCTTCCTATTCAACAGTTGGAGTGGCCATGGGCAAACTCTAAAAGTCCTTGTGTCTCGGTTTGTCCACCTATAATGAGGAGCCGGCAGTCCCCACCTGACCTTCCTCCCTGAGTTTCTCAGGGTGGTGTGATTCAGCATGTGATGTAGGCTAGGAAGCACCCTGGAGACGGGTGATGCTGGAAAAGTGTTTATGTCAGGATATCTTGCGCAAGATGGGCCAAAGGGCCCTGTACACCTTGAAAACTAGCCTGAGCTGGATGTTTCCCTGTGGCCTGGATCAACCTGTGAAGCACCCATGCCATAGGGCTCAGTCTCTAATTCTTTGGCGAGCAGTGATGGGGAAGATGGAGCAAAGGTTTGTCAGTGTGACTGTAACAAGTACATCTTGTACTTTCCAGGTATTAGGGAAGCCCAGTGTTCTACAGAAATTCATAGCATCTAGAGATGGGTCCAGCTATTTTGTAGCCTGAAGACATCAAGGGGCACATCCACATTTTGCCAGATATGTATTGGGGACACACTTGGTCCTACATTTTCACTGGGTAGGATACTGTCTGTTTTGAAAGGGCCTGTGCATGGGCTTTCTATCCCAATGTCTGGAGAAGCTCCACGGGCCAGGGGAGCATAATCTGTTCCTAGCTCTGACAGCATCTGAGCCACTTATCCTCATAAAATTTTGGTGTCTGGGGCATCAATGCCCTGCCTAGTATCCTGTGTGGGGGGTGCTTGACCCCTGGAGAAGGGAGTGCAGAGCAAATTGTGACATGAGCATACACAGGTTCTGTTATTTGTAATGTCACTTTGCCACAAACTAACTTGAGGTCCAGTCACTCCACTGAGAGGCATTGTAGGGGACAGGAGGTGGGGCTGTTGAATTTGATGCTGGAATTAGCAGAGTGCCGAAGTCTCAGTCTATTTGTTTGTGACAAGGTCTCATCATGTAGCTCAGGCTGGCTTTGAACTCATAGTCATCCTCTTTTAGTCTTCTGAGTTCTGGGATTATAGATGTGCACCATCATGGCCAGCATGAGGTCTCAGTCTTGACATACATTGGCCACATTTGGCCCTTGTTCCAGGGGGAACACGTGTGGAGCCGCTGTTTTCTCCTGAGTCCTGCTGCGATCCAGTAGGATGTGTAGCACCTTTACCTCTCAGAGCACATGCCCTGTGCCAGGCCCTCCTTGCAATCATCATCTCACCCACATGATTACAGCAGCCCAAGAGGAAAACATTTTTTCTGTCCCCATTCCCAGCTGAATACACTGAGGATCAGAGGAGAGAAGAGACTTGCTCAGTGTCCCCTGCCTGTCTGACTCAAGAGCTTATTCTCCCAACTCCAGGCTCCCTGACCAGTAGTAAGTCTCCAGGCTCAGATCAAACATGACCTGGGGCAGCCTGGGCAGGCCTGCTCAATGGTGAGGGGGCAGCTAGGGCCATGAAATAACTGTGAGTTTCAATCCTCTTCACCCCAACCCTGAGCCCTTATGTCATCAGGACACTTGATTGTTACTGTGGGGTACTGAGCATCACTGGAAAGGCAGGGCCATGGGGGAGGAGGGGGAAGGGAGGTGGGGACAAGCAGTCTTTTGTGCCCAGGAGACTGAGCATTGGATCTGAGTATGGTACTGTGCTGGGTGCTAGGGACATAGTGATTAGTACAACAGGAGAAGTACCTGCCCTCCTGGGGCTTGCATTCTGTGGCTGTATAGACTATCATGTATGATAGGTACATGATAAGGAATTAAAATCAGGTGATGCTATAGGTGGTCAGGGGGGCTTTCCTGAGAAAGTGACATTTCAGCTGAGATCTGCATGTGAAGCAGATCAGGATAGAGCCCTTTAAGGCAGATGAAATAGCATGTGCCAAAGCCCTGGGGTGGAACAAGCTTGGTGAGTTCAAGGAGCAGAGTGGACAATGCAAGTGGACTTAGAAATGACACAGTTGGGATAGGCAGGGTTCAGGTCATATGGGGCTGCTGAGGCCAAACTCTAGAGATTTGTGTGTCATCCTAAGTACAGTGAGAAACCGAGGTGCCAATAATGGTAACAGCATTCGAGTTGTATTTTGAAAAGATTCCTTCGACTGTTAAATGGACCTTAGATCGTAGAGCTCAAAGGTGCGGCCAGCAGTGTCAATTTGGAGGCTACTGCAAGAGTCCAGGTGCAAAGCGATGCCAGCACAGTACCATACTCAGATCCAGGGTGGGCTGTGGGGATGGAGGCAGGGTAGGGAAGCAGATGTGCACTGGGAGTGGAGTCGGTGGGACTTCCTGGGGGGCTGCCCCTTTCTACACAGGGGCCCCAGTCACAAGTTACTCCTACTTTCCCTCCTCCCTTCCTTACTTCTGTTTATTGACCCTTCAGGAGCAGTGGAGGAAGTGCAGCTTTGAGCTGTGGGTGTCAGGAGTCCAGTTTCGGACATGTTAGGCATGAGAATCCTGTTGGACACACATGAGAATCCTGTTGTGAAGGTGTCAAGTTTGCTCTGTGAGTCAGGAGCTGAGAGGAAAAGTAGGGGCTGGAGACTTTGTGCCAAATCACTGGTGTGACAGAGCCATGGGACCAGAGGAGCCAGTGGAAGGAGAGAGGGGAGGGAAGAAGACTCACAAGAGTGCACCTCAGACCATGGCGATCTCAGGTGTGGCAGAGCTGGGAGAGACTGAAGGGGCGTGAGTGTGGGGACCGTGGGAGGCAGAGGAAGGGGGATGCAGGGGATGCCTCTGAGAGCTGGCTTTGATCACCTGGAGACTGTTGGGGACCTCAATAAGGGCCAGTTCTACAGAGCCATGGGGATGGAGCCCAGCCAGAGAGGGAGGAGAGATGTCAGATCCATACAGCTCTGGGGTGGAGGTGGGGAATCTCCCAAACACTAAACAGGAATTGGATGGGACCAGAGAGAGATGTGACAGCAGGAGGCAGGAGAAACTACAATATATTTCTGTGCTGTGACCCAGGAAGGAGGAGAAATTTATTCAAGGAGGGAGATGTGAACATGAGTGGTATCTGAGACTTGTGTGTGTGTGTGGGGTGCAGTTGGTGTGCTGGGGTTCTTCCTTCACCAGGGATGGGCAGTGGGAAGTCAGACAGGGGGAGGACCTGGTGGGAAGACCCTAAAATTCTAATGTCTGTGCCCAGACCAGCTCTCGCTCCTTACCCTTTTGCCCTTTTGACATCTTGGCCTCTTGAGTCCACTTGTCCTTTCCTCCTGGGTGATGTGTATCTTCTGCTTCAGTCTTCACCTCTCAGTCCTCTCTTCTCTAGCCACCTGTTGTCCTCTTCCTCCAGGGAGCCTTCCCAGGTTACTCCGGCCCACAGCAGCTCTTCTGAACTGAGCCGCCAGGGCCTTGATGATCCCGAACCCGGACAGACTCCAGGTCAGGAACCAGGCTAGGAGGACCAGTAGGAGGAACTCTTCATGGTCACGGCTCTTGTGTCACTGTCAGGCAGCCCCCTGCAGCGAGGAAGCAGGCTGTGAGTTTGTGGAGGAGAGAAGAGAGGCTGAGGGCTTGGGTTCTGGAATCTCACTGACTGGGGTTCAGGTCAGATGTCCTTGCTCATCCTGTGAATTTTGGCAGCTTGATTATTATTATTTTTTTAATTTCTCTGAGGCTCAGGACTTACTAGTTTTTGTGAGGGTTAAATGAGATGATGTGTATAAATTATGCCATGCACTAAACTAGCAGTCTGGAGTATCATCAGCATCATTCTTAGGAATGCTGTTTTTGTCCCCACCGTTTCTTCAGTGAGATGCCAGGGTAGTCACTTGAATGCTTTGTGCCTCGGTTTCCTCATCTGAGGTATGGGGATAAGAATGGTATCCTCAGGGAGCTGCTGACTTTAATGAGTAGCAGTATGCAAAGAGTTTAATACGACACATAATAGGTGCCAAAAAGCAGAGCTTGGTACTAAGGAGGAGGACGGGTGCCAGTTGTAGTTACCACGGTCGCTGCTCTATGGTCCCGTTTCCCTTGCTGACCTCCGCAGCCCGTGGTGGCTGGGGGCTGTGAGCAGCTGCCTGGGTGTCCTGCCTCTGCTGCGTGTGGCAGTGGTGACCGCCTCCCTCCCGCCCTGCCCTCGTTGGCTCTGCTCTTTACGCAGTGCTTCTCGAACTTTCCCACAAACCCATTCATCTCTGGCTGTAAGGTTATGAGGCTTGGGAAATTAATTTTAAAAATTATACTCTTTTGACCCTTTAAAATTCGTTTCAAATCCCCTTAGCGCCTTAATGAAGCTCAGGCTATTTTGGGCACCTTGGAGATGTGTGGCTGACAGTGCCTTTTTAATTTACAGAGCAGCGTAGGAACTCACATGGCCCGAAATATGTATCTGTACAATTAAGAATAAAAATCATAATCCCCAAGGCAGGCTGTGTTAGTGAGCATCAGGTTTAATAGAGGATTAGGAGGTGGAATTAAAGGTGCCCAAGGGGTACACTGAGAGACTTCAAACACCTTTCGGAAAACAAATTAACGTGGTTTTCAGAAACTCTTTTCCAAGGGCGGCAGAGGGTTTTCTTCAGGCTTCCTCGCTTTCTTTTGAAATGTATTTTTAACACTTGTATAAACAGTTTGGGCCGGTGACATGGGGCTTCCTGTGCTCTCTTCATTAGCTGGTGTCTCTGGGAGAAGAATTTGGCTCATTATCAGGGTGTTTTGATCTCCCTGGCTGGCCCGACCTGGTCGCTGCCACCCCTTTCTCTTTGCCTTGCCTAGTAGTGTGGGGTGGGATCCGTTGGTTCGTAGCTCAGTTTTGTCTACATTTTCCTGCCAAGCCCACTCCTGGGGGAAGCAGACTGCCCAGGGCAGGGGCAGGGATGGAGTGTTGGTCTTCCCAGGGACTCAGCTGCAACATGGGTAGAATGGGCCACGGGCGCCGGCCACCCCAGCCCCAGCCCCAGCCCTTCATCCCATCTTCAGGTGCATCTGGAGGGGACACGAGGTCTTTGTAAGTACTGAGATCCCCAGCCCTGCAGGTATTCACAGAGTGGCGGTGATTTTGAGGAACTGTGTGCTCAGCTGTGGAGTGGACCTAGATGGTCATTAATTTTCCTTGTAAACCTAACATTGTGCAATTTATGCTTTACAAGCATAGTCTGAGTGGCCGCGCTGGCCCTTTATAGCACAGGGCTACCCAACACCAAAGATGTGGGGCATGGCTCTGAGCAAATCCTCTCCCCACTTTGCCACCCTTGCTTGTGTCACAGGAGACAATGCCCTGCTCTCTTTGGCAGCCCGGGGCTACACTCAGCTTTAGGGTTCCCTGGAGGAGTTTGATCCTGCAAGGATGTGGGACCCAAACACCAAATTATGTCTGTCCAATTTCCCTTTCAAAGTTCACATCCTTCCTGTGTAAATGAGGGCAATAAATAATAATAGCTAATACTTATGAAGCACTTATTGTGTGCCAGACACTGTTTGAAGCACTTATTTATTTCATAACTTCTTAGGACAAGGTACTATTTATTGTCCCCATTTTTCAGAGGAGGAAACTGAGACGTTGGGAGATTAAATAAGGTACGCTGCACAGCTGGCAAGTCACATTTGTATCTTCCACTTGCTGGGGACCTGCTGAACTTTTCACAGGAGGGGAAGTGGTCTTGCACAGGTCCTGGGTCCAGCTGAGAGCCTGACTGTCACAGCCCAGCCCTGGTTCTTCACCTCCTGGAGGCTGGCACCACATTGGCACATTTCAGCTCCTGCCGTGTTTTGTACTACCTTCATATGCCCCAGACTGGCAGGGGCTGGGAAGTGTGGCTTATCCTTTCCCAGAGCAGCAAAGTTTGGGCCAGTGGCAAATGGCGTCAAGGCAAGACTAGCAGAAAAGCCTCGATGTTTTCCTCAACTTTGCAAATGGGCTGATGGGTGGAGGTGAACTCTGTTGCGCTGATTCATCTTTGGTTCACACAAGCCACTTGTCCCACATGACCTGTGTACTTCCTGCTGCTGCTGGGCAGGTCCCTGCAGGTGCTTGTGATGCAGGAAGGAGGGAACACATAGTTCTCTGACCTGTGGGTAAGGACACAGAGAGAGCTGGTGGCCATATGTGTCTGCTTCTCATTGGAACTGTGAGACTTCACCTCACACACTTCCAGAGCTGTCTGCCCTACTCTAAGCAGAGACTCTTATGTCATAGAGCTACAGTTATCAGCAGTGTGCTGATGGAGGTGAGACTGAGGCCACACCTTGAAACAGGGAAGTTTTTACCAATGGGGAAGGCGGTGATGTGGTGGGGCACATCCTTAGGTTAGACACTGTTGAGCTTATTTCAAGCTACTGACAGCCCTGTGGTGTTACAGGTGAGGGAACAGAGGTGACATGACTTGCCCAAGGTCACACAGCTGCACTGAATGAGGATGGTGTGCCTGTGTGCACTTTTCCTCCAGCATTTGGGAGGCAGAAGCTATGGCAAGAAGGCTGGAGGACACGATGGACTTGGGAGGGAAGAGTAGGCGGGGGAGGGGCAGCACAAAGGCTGGGATTGGTGGCGGCGGCGAGGATTGTATATTCAGAATGTTGGAAGCTTCACATGGTGGTGTGCTGGTGTTTAACAACCAACTCTCCAGGAGGAAGGGGTGGGGGCATTGGTTGGAAGCACTTTCTAGTCTCCACAGTGTGAAGTTATTGTCCATCAGGTGCTTGTGAGTCAGAGGATTGGCTCCATTGCTCAGGCTCTGGTGTGTAGGGTTTGTTCAGGAAAGAGCAGAGAGGGGGCATGAAGGGAGGTGACTTTGTCAGGACTCTCTAGCAAAATGCAACTCTCAGGATTGTCTAACCTTGGCAAAGGAGGTTGTCAAGGCCAGTTCTGACTCTTGGGAAGGCAGGGAAAGTCAGGAGCCTTGGAAGAGATGGGCCTGGTCTCCCCTCCTAGCTCACCCTGTCTGCACAGGGTAGGGGCACTCAGTGAAGTGAACGTCTTTCCCTCTTCAGCATCTCAGGGGCATCTTGCTCTAGAAATGTATTTCTGAGTACGAAGCTTCCAGAAGCAGCAAGACCTTGGTGCCCCTGCTCTTCTTTCCCCTCTTCCATCTCAGGTCAGCTTGGGCCTGGATTAGTTTCACACGGGAGCATTTGACTTCTTTTGTAGACGTAGTCCAACGAGCTAAAAACAACAGAACAACAACGCGTATTCCCTCAAGAAATGATCTGGAAATATTTGTTTGGAAAAAAGGTTATTCTTGGAAAGAAATTGAGTTGGGGAATTCAGGGCGAAAGGGTGCATCAGGCTTTGTGTGCAGCTGAGATTTCAGGACATCTGCGGGTAAGACTCCAGTGAGGGCCTCCTTCTGGCTCCCATGTGGGCAGGGTAACCACAGTAGTGGGGAGGACCACAGGGTCAGGTCAAGGCTGGCCCAGGATTGGTGGCCTTGGCTTCCTGAGAGAAGATGGGTTAAGCTGCCCTGAAAGGGCAGACCCTGGATGGGGAGGGGTCTCTGTGTGTGGGTCTGAGGATGGCCACATGGATGCCATCCGTATCTCAGCCCTGAGATCCATTGCTTGCCCTTGCTGGGCTCAGCAGCCCAGCGGCTGGCCTTGCAAACCACAGGTCCAGGCTTCCTTGACAGCTGGCTTTGGCCAGTGAGAGGCACTGACAGGAGCTTGGAGGGCGAAGGACGAGAGAAGACAGGGTCTGTCTCCTGCTGTCTCTGGCTTGGGCCTTGCCTCCTCCAAGCTCTAGCTGTGACGCTTCAGCCTCGCCCCACGCCTCAGCTTGCCTGCACTGATGAGGCCTGCAGGTGACTTCACCTCCGGCTTGATGGCCCTCACTTCTAGGCTCCAGAGCCCCACTCTTACTGTTTTTTCACCTGGCTTCTGCCTGCTTCACTGTTCCTGCTTGCCTTTGAAGTGCTTCCAGTTTTTACCCAGTTCATTGTTTGAAAGGATGGATGTGAGCTCTTGATTTTGTTTTCCTTCTTGGATCAGCCTCTCTCAGGAGTATGAGGGGACAAGTGTAAGGCGAGGCTCCCTTGGGGTACAGTCCTCTCCTCTGCATGCTCTTGGGCCAGCCCAGATGCCCGCTAGCCTTCCAGCTTGGCCCCAGCATGCTTGGATCCCAGACCCTGAGGCTTTCGTGACTTTCAAAGCAGATTGAGTCCTCTGTCAGCACCCAGTCAAGGCTACTGCCTGGATACCAGGCACTTGACGTATGACCCAGGATGCCATATCCTCTTGTAGCTCTTTCCTTCATGGGCTCCTCTAGCCTCTGGCAGTGCCCACATGCTGGCTGGTAGCTCTGCCTGTCCCTTCCTCCCTTACCCTGCTCTACCCAGGGTAGAGGTAAACTGACTTCTGGGCTGTTTCCCTTCTTTAGCTTCTTGTAATCCTGGATCTGAGGGAGAAGAAAGGGCAAGGCCTGAGTTCTGTCTTGAGAAGGGTCACACATGTTCACATTATGTACCAGCAACAAGAAGACCCAGCTCTGTGCACTTCCAGGTCCCGCAGAACCACAGTCTTTGGGCTGAGGAATATGCCTATGATGGGCTTCCTGAGACCGTCCTCAAAACTCCACTGCTTCTAGGAACAAAGTTAGGAAACCACTAGTCTAGTCTCAGCTTCCCTTTTGTGTACATGTACACGAGACCAGAGAAGAATGGATTTCCCTAATGTCACAGAGCCAGAGGCCAAGCAGGAACTCAGGCCTTGGTCCCCCAGCTCAGCACCTCCAGGTGGGGGTTGATGGGACAGAAGTGTAGTTAGGAGAGTGGCACATGTCAGTCTCCTAACCCAGGTGACAGGCCTGTGTCAACAGAGCCCTTAACCCGGCCCTCATTCCCTAGGAATCCCTGCACTCAGGTGTCCCTTTCAAGGTCGACAAAGGCCTATCCAGTGTCCATATGTGCTTGGCTGCCAGTCTCCAGGTGCAGCCCATGTGCATGTGTAGGGACCTGTCCTGGGCGGGGCTCCCAGAAGAATCCCAGAGTCCACTCTGGCATTGCCAGGTACCAAGTTACGCAAGAGCTGCATGGCTATGGTTGTGCTTGTGTTACTGTGTACAGAACCAAGAGGGCTGAGTTTCAATGGGAGAGGAATGACTCAGCAGAGCTGGGCTCTGTGCAAGAGTTGCCAGGGGAGGCTGGAATGGTGGCCTCTGGGCCTGCACAGAGGCTGTGTGTGCTGGGGCCTGCAGAGAGCAGTGGCCTGCTTGTGCATCACATCCTCCCTCCTTGCTGCCTACCCCCTCAGCTGACTGTGGTACACTTGCCAGCTTGGGTTTACATACATCTGAAGTCTCTGGGACATGGGCAGGTGTTTCAAACGAAACAAGGATTCAGGACAATATGTCACTGTGTGTTCCCATTTGAGTGAGAGACACGTAGATATCTGGAAGGGGAGGTCACTCACCCCTTAATCACACAAGGCCTCTGATGACTGGTTGTCTACATGTCAGTCTGTGAAAATAGGGAGCCTCTGAGAGTTTTGAAGGAGGTGAGTGCTGATGCTAGGGAAGTGCTCTAGGAAGGCAGAGGTGGGGTAGAGCAGGGTGAGTGCATGTGGTTTCGAACACAGGCCTTGAAGAGGGATGGCTCAGGGCAGTGGCACAGAGAGGAGAAACAGGTTCAGCCATTGTTCTTCTGCTGGGCCCTAAGTGCTGAGGAGGAGCTGCTTGCCTTACTGCAGAGGGTACAACTCGGGAGCATGGAGTCACAGCTGAGCTGGCTCTGCTGAATGGCTCCATGAGCAAGTGTGACTCAGCCTTCTGACCTCAGCTTTCTCATCTGTTAATTGGGGATAATATATACTGCCTAGGATTGTTGGGAGGATTGTTGGGAGCACCAGGAACCTGGCGTTGCAGGGTTACATGTAGCAGGGAGCAACACTAGCACAGCGGTGGTGAACCTATGGCTTGTGTATCGCAGCTGGCTGTTTGTTATCATTAAAGGCTGTAAAACATTCACCATCATTGCCTTAGTGTACTAGAAAGTACTAGAAAGTACTTAGCCATTGGAGCCAAAGAGGAGGTCACTTATTATGTGGTAGTTGGTGAACGGTCCCTGAGCCCCTTCCAATACCCAGCTTCTCTAACTCCGTCCCCATCCTCCCTCCCAAGGCCCTTCTCTTCACAGTCTCTCGGGCTCTGCAGAGTCAAGGTGGGTGATGTTCAGGTTCCTCCTCACCAGAGGTGAAACCTTTCCTTCCTGTTGTGCCTGGGACTTGGCTGAGGCAGGAACCAGCCTGCCCTTTTTCCCTACCAGGTCACTGAAGGGTCAAGGCTAAGGATGCCCCACCCACAGGCCACAGTGCTCCACCCTGGTTTCCTCTCTCAGCATCCTGGTTTGGGAACTGGAGGAAAAGATCTGTCATGGTGGGGGGCTTTCCATCCTACCTATAGTCATCACTTCTAAACTTCTCCTCCTTTAATGACTGTAATTGTTAAGAAGGTTTCTTAGAGGCAAGATTTTTAGCAAAAAAAAGATGTGAAAAGAATGTAGCAATTAACAAAAATGTTCCCGGGAAGGGTCCTACTTTCTCTTCCCTTGGGAGAGAGGCTAGGATGGGGAAGCCATGGAATAGCCCCTCTGGGACTCTGGTGTCCTTTCACGGTATTGCAACTGAAATCTGGGGCCTGCTTGGGGGCCACCGGCACTGTGGAGGAGCATAGAAAGCCCCCTGAGCTCAAGTGGGGGCTAGATGGGAACACAGCGAAGTTCTGGGGGCCCTTGGAAGGGATGTTCCTCCCTTGTGGGGTGAGTGGTGCTGCCACTGGCTGATGAACTCGTCTTAGGCCTGGTCCTCCCTGCTCCTGCCATAACTGGGACTGACCTTTGAGCAGCTCCTGGCTGACTTGATTTGCCAGGTCTTTGTTTCCCTAGATCCTTTGCTTCATCCTCGACCTGAATGGTGAGTGAAGATTAGCTGACACAGAGCAGTGCTTTCCCAACAAACAGAACCTGCCTTCCTCTTGGAGACCATCCGGGGCAGGAGGGAGTATGCCAGGGCAGTGTGCATCGGTGTGTGTGAGAGAGGGAGGACCTGGGGAGTGGTATCTGGAGCCTCAGAGAGATTCTGAAGCTCTTCCCTCAGCATAGTGAGGGAGGGTGGAGGAGAGTTCTCCCCTCTCTGGGCCCATGCCATATTGGGGACATCATCGGCATCTACAGAGGCTGAGGGAGACTGAAGCAAGCACAGAAAGGGGAACTGGTTTGTTCAAGATGGGGAACTGGGTCTAACAAGAATCCATCCAATTCTGTGGTTTTCCTGAGACCTGCTAGCAGGCAGAAGATTGGACAAGAAGATCCTTAGGCTAACCAAACACAGCGTCTACCTCACAGGTGGTGGTCTTGGCTGCCACCCTGAGAATGGGAGTGACTTCAGGATGAGTGTTTGGGCAGGATGCCCAATCTGTCCCCACTGTAGAATGATCTACCTGTCAGCAGCCACCCAGCTGCCCAGGATTTGTAAGTTCCCCATAAAACAGAATCATAGTGCTCTTGTCCATATTTGCAGAGGAAATAAAAACTGAAACTGAAGAGAGAGGATATATAATGCTCCCTAGTGTAAGTTTTTCTCCTATCAATTTTTAATTAAACTTTTGGCACCCATTATGCCCTCATGCCTGGAAAGCCCAGGCAGACACCAGAATTATAGGACCATTTCAAATGTGTGAATCCAGCAAGATGATCCACAGCTCCACGTGGGCACAGCTAGGATGGGAACTTTAATCGTTCTATGGTGGCTTCACAGTTGCATTTTCAGCTGGTAAAACTGCCTGGTCTGTGGCTGTTTGGCATTTCACTGCTTTGCTTTGGTAACCAGTGCCCAGGCTGTGGAAAAGGTAAAGAAATCAGTGGCCTACTTCTCAGGCCTCAAGATTAGCACTTCCATTTTGGCAAATATCTGTTAAAATTTATACACTCTTATCAAGATGACCTGGGTGCCCACATTATAACTTGGATTTGCCAGACAACTTACGAAGCCCTCTGACTTCATGATAATGTTTGTGTGTTTGATTGCTAATGTTTGATCAAAGGGAAGGCCCAACATCACCATGGTTTACTATACAAAGAAGTTCCGTGTGGTTCCCTTGGCACTGATAGAGAAAAGCCTGGGGCAGAACAGAGCACATGTCAGTGTGTGGTGCAGAGACCAAGGCATCTGTTTGCCCACTTTACCTTCTCACAGACAACAGATCCTGGCTTGAGACCCAGCAATTCCATAGGGTTCATTGGCAGTAACTATGCTGGAAGAGACTGCAAGAATCAGGATTAGGAAGAAATAGACTAAGCACCTTTGTAAAGCAGACTTTAGTGCCACCATGAGGCTAAGGTGGCTTTCAATGTACAGGACAGTGTTACAGAGTATCAAGTAATTCCTCATTAAAACTGATGCTGCAGGGTTACGTGTAGGATTTGGCTTTTGTATCAAAGCTGGTTATATAAGACTTAAAAATGAAATCCCCTTGTTGGGGATTTAGCTAAACAGCACAGTGCCTGCCTGGCAAGCACAAGGTTGTGAGTTCGATCCCTGGTACCAAAAACAAAACAAAGCACAAAACCTTGAAGTTGTTAATGTCAGTCTGTTTGTTTGTATATATCTGTTTGCAGCCATTTATTCCTCGCAGTGGTATTAAATTAAAATGCAGAAACAGAACTGGCCCGAGGCCACATGTTTCCAACTATTAAACCATTCTTGGCAGTTTAACTTTAGAAAAGCACATCATCTGGTAGTTTTGTTTGTATTTAATTTTCAACTTTGCTTTTTATGTGTTCAAGGGTGATAAAATATGAGGAGCTGTGTTGGTGTTGCTCTAATTTTTGTTTCTGTATATATATTCATTCGTCTGGCATGTTTCCTGAGCTCCTGCTATGTGGTAGACAGATTATACAGTAGTGAGTGAAGGAGATGAAACCTCTGTTCTTGTAGAGTTTATAATATAGACACAGACCAACCCCCATAACCCTTAAGGAAACACACACAGTCTCATAAACAATTAAGTATACAGCACAATATCCTGAGGAGATGGAGAGGGGGAGCTGAGGAGGTATTAGTCAGCTTTCCCATAATTGGGACACAATATATGACATCTACAACTTAAAGGACATGGCATCTACAACTTGGTGCATGGTTTCTGGGGATTAGTCCATGGTTAGCTGGCTCCAAGGCAGAAATATCATGACAGAAATGTGTGTTGGAGGAAAGATACTTAGTCATGGTGGCTAGGAAAGCAGAGCAGAAGAACAGTATCAGACAGGAATGGTTGAAGGACCAGACATAGATCCTAAGGCTACATCTCTATGACCCACCCAGAAACACCCAGAAGTGTGCTTCACTAATCCCCTGGTAGATCCCAATGACTTGACACTCCACTCTTAACTGTCACACTAGGTAAGGGAATAGAGCTGAGGAAGAGTTCCTTTTAGAGGGGATGACCAGAGTAGACCTCTATGAAGAGGTGACATTTGCTAAGAGACCATGTGATGGAAGGGGGTGAGGCAAGTTGAAGCCTCACTGCTTGAGTGAAGAAAATTCTAGCTTAGGAAAGACAGGTGCAAAGAACTTGAGGTATGGGTATGTGATCAGTGTGTGCTGTATCATTTTAAAATTATATTGTAGATGAAATTTTTGTATTCATCAACACATGGCAAAATTGGTCACTTGGGCCTTGGGAAGTGCAGTAGCCAGTTTGACGTGGAGACCAAGGAAGAACCCAGACTCAGACAGAGAAGTCTTGGGGACAGAAGAGTTCTGTAAGACATGCTGAGAAGTGAGTGCAGCATCTTGGATTGAGGAATAGCAGAGGAGCTGGGTGGTACCTTTCCCTCCAGTAACCTATGCCCCCCGCAAAGCCAACCAGAGTAGTGGTACAGATGCGCTGCCTGCTGCCTCAAAATCACCTAGAGGGCTTGTGAAAGCACTTTGTGTGGAGCTCCACCCCCAGGGTTTCTGATTCAGGAGGTCTGGGTGGGGCCTGAGAATGTAGTGCACCCCATTTCCCATACCTACTGTGCAGTGTGAGTCCAAGGCCACACCTTGAGAGCCTCTGCTGAGGAACGAACTGTATGCACTGTGCTGGGATTTGTCCAGAGTGACAGGAGGGAGAATGAAGCAGGGAGCTTTTGGCTAGAGAAACTTTTAAGTTTCATGACAGAATTGGCCTGTGGGTCTTTTTCAAGAGTTCTGGCTGTAGTTCTGGAGCCCCTAAGGGCATGACAAGGTCAGCAGTGTCCTTTGCCGAACACTAGTGTGGGTGAGAGACATTGTCCATGCATCAGTGAATCCATACCAGCTGCTATGGTTCTACTGTCAGGAACCTCATGGGCAGGGAGGAGGCCACAGCTCATTGTGGGTAAGGGTGGGGCATGGTTTTGGAGCAAAGCCCACAGTAGTCAGTGCTCGGTAAATATGGGTTTTTGCTAAGAAGTGGTGGCCCTGGTGCTGCCACCTAGAGTTTCTCATCGCCACTCTGAAATCCACAGTCCAGCAGCTCCTGCTTCTTCTCTCTGTCTCACTCTGCTACCCCCACACCCTGACTTTAGCCTTGTCTTATGCAGGGGCACATTTGAGGGTCCCTGGCAGGTGATTTTGTGCTCTAGGGCAGGTGAGTGTGAGGTGGTAAGATTGGAGGTGAAGCTCTGGCCTGATGTTCCTAGAGAAGGTCCTCTTTCCTTCCCAGGGCTACACCTTTGGGTGTGGGTTTATGTACAAAGGGAGGAGGAAAGAGAAAAGAGGCAGTGGCTGTGCTTGCCTGGAAGCACACAGCGAGCCGATGGGGGAACAGCTGAGCCAGTGGCTCTTCATACTCAGAAAAGAAATCCTAGCCTGGAAACTGCTGAGAATTGATTTTTCTTGGCTTCAGGGGTCATCCTAAAGGAGTTGATGGGGTGGAAACTGGGCCCATTTCTCATCTCTGTGCCCACTGGGCTTCTCCCAGAAGCAGAGAGCCCCAGATCAGCATCCTTGCAACTCATGCCAGAAGGAAGAGGCATCTGCCTCAGTTTACCCTGAGTGTTCAGCAGCTTCTTGCTTGGTGCTTGTCTTTTATGCCAGCTCCCCTGGACAGGAAGGGTGTGTGTGTTCATTCAGTTGAGTTGGAATAAGCATCTGTAATGGATGCAGCTGTGGGTCTTGGTGTCTGGGATTGTGGCAAAGGGTGATGTGAGTATCTTTAGAGCTCAGCCCTTTCCTAACTGTCCAGTCCCAGTGAGTGCTGACAGTGGGGAGGCAGAAGCTCACCAAATAGGGTCTGGTGTAGCCACCCCATGTGGCACTGGGAAAGGCCTTGTTGGGAACTGGGGCTGGCCCCTTGATGTGTTCTCCCACATGCGTGGAGAGTGCACTTAACCCAGGATCACAGGAGTTGCGATTCCCACAGCCAGGGAGGAAGCCACAGTGACAGTCAGTCAGCTCCCGAGCACCTGTTGCCTTGGATGATTTCATGGAAAACATGGCCAGGGGCCATGACCTCTTGGCCCAGCGGCCAGCGTAAGGAATGGTTTAGCCTCTGGACACATGAAGTGTGGGCTGGACATATGAAGTGTGGGCTTGCCACAAACTTCTCCTGGCCCCATGTCAACTCTGCTTTGTGGGTAAGTGACCCTGGGCATCTACTGTATCTCTCTGGACTCCAGCCTGCTCCTTAGTTGCCAGGAGGGACTGATTCCTGCCTTGCTGGGCTGCCATGGAAACCAAGTTAGAACAGGCCTCAAGTGTCTGTGTGTGGAGGTAGGAGTTAGATCCGGAAGGAGTCTGAGTGCCCTTTTGGGGTCACTTTTGTTGAGATTTGACACTTACATCACTTTTCCTGGTGGATCCTGCTAATGTGGTAGATTGATGTCTTTCTCTGAGCAGCACTGCCTTGCATTGCTCCAATGTTTCCACCTTGTCTGATTTATTGGAAAGGGCAGTAAGTGAATACCCTGCCCAAAACAATCAAACTCATCAGAAGGTTTTGTTGCTAAAACTCCTGAGACGTAGCAAAAGTTTCTCTTTCTTATCCAGTTTGTAGTGACAGGGCTTGTTCCGCATGCCTGGGGCCTTGATCCTTCAGTTGAGGGGATGCAGGGGGGATGTGCGACAGGAGAAGGAATGAGGATGTGCGATAGCTTATCAAGATACCAAATACAAAGTCGGAAATGATAATATTATACAATACTGTATGATGATGATGATAGTGTGATGGATCATCATTTCCCTCCAGATTTGACCTTCTCAGGGCTTATATGCATAGGAATTTCATATATAACTGATAAGTTATGAATGGTAATGGTCATTAAAAAGGCTAACTTTTCCTAGGTTCTTTTTTTGCAGACACTATGCTAAGCACTTTAATATCCATGATTTCATTTGGTTATTTCTGGGTGATTGTCTTAGTCTCTTTTCCACTGCTAGGACAGAATACCTCACACTAATTTCTATAGGACAGAAATTTTTTTGGCTCACAGTTTCAGAGGCTGGGAAGTCCAAGGTCATCGCATGGTGAGAGGCCAGTATGGGGATAAGCTTGTCTTTATAAAAACCCCACTCCTGTGAAAACAACATGTGTCCTCATGATTTAATCACCTCCTCAAGGTCTCATCTCTCAACAGGATTAGGTATCTACCGTGTGAACTTTGGGGACCCACTTGAACCACAGCAGGAATTGCAAAGTAAGGGATTGGGAAGGCACAATAACTTGCCTGAAGTCTGTTAGGATAGGGGAGGGTTGTCAAGACCTCGGGCTCTGGACTTAGAATTGTAGGTTTACCCTAGGCATGCGCTCCCTGTGTGCTGGGTGGGGGACAAAGCAGGAAGCCTGAGTGCTTTTATTATGATCATAATAAAGATGAAGCTCTGAGTGGTGTGGAAAGGCTGAGGCTGTGGATCCAAAATGCCTGAGTCCAAGTCCTCATACCCCTGCTTACCAGCAGCTGACCTTGGACGAGGGCCCCAGTCAGTGTCATCTGTGCAATGGTAATAACAGCTGTGCCCATCTCAGGGGTGGTTAAGCAATTAAATGATTAGTCCCCTCAAAGGGCCTGGAAGAAAGCTGTTATTAAGTACTGTCAGTTGTCATTGTCCCTACCTTCCTCAGTGCAGTCTCCCACGTCCACACTGTGCCATCCAGGAGGCTCTTATGGGTTAGAATGGTGAAAGTGGCATGTAATGAATGTCTAATAAATATTCCCTGGTTGAAGGGTTGGAATTTGCCAGGTAGCCTGGAGGTCTCCGGCAGTCATTAATCTTCTCTTAAAAGGATCCTCCCTGCAGCTTCCTGCCTGAGCCTGACCTGCAAGTGGGGAGCCTACCTCTTGTCCACACTGGCCAGCACACCTTCTGTGGACCTGCTCGTCAGCAGGGTCACAGTCCCGGCTCTCTGGTGCCGCTGGAGGCATAGGCTTCTTCAGAACTCAGCTGTCCACCTTCCTGGTGGGGGTGGTAGGGAAGCCATGGTCTTCGGAACAGTGAGGCCGCTCCATGCGGGCATGCACCGGGCGCCAGAGCCCTCCCCCCAGCCTCCTGGGAAGGGGCTCTCGCAGAGTGCAGGAGGCTGCAGAGCCTGTCAAGGTTAACAGATAGTCCTCCGCTCTCCCCTAGGAAGTAATTCAACTTCTCCTCTGACTTAGGCCACATTGTTTCAAAGCATGTGGTATAAACTACTGACCACTGGGGAATTGCTTGAGTTAACAAACTCATTTTTCCCGAGACCTGAAGTTGAACTCGAGTGAGGAGTTCAGGGCTCTTGTGCAGAAATCCAATAGATCAGGAGAACTCATGTTACACCATGACCTTGATCAAATGCACATTTCGCATGGTGGGCCCTTCTCCATGCCTGTGCTCTTTCAGCTGCGTTGAATTGCTGGGAACCCTAACAAACCAGGGAAGGAGCTAATCCTGAACTGGAATTTTGGAAAAACCTATGTTGGAAGGAACTTCAGAACAGTTTTTCCTTTCTCTTCTTTTTCTGTGGCCTAATACCCCTCTACCTACCCTTTTGAATGCTGTTTGCTAAGAAAAGATAGGAAGGGTTTGGTTGAACAAACTTGGAGTTCTGAGTGGAGTCCCAAGACCCCATCTCAGCTTCCCCTCCTGAGAAGGCCTTCTAGACCGCCTCTTCTCCAACTGTGCATCTGCCACAGGGATCACCACGAAGCCACAAAGTGCCAACAAAGAGCCAGTTTCTCTCCATCTCCAACTCCAAACACAGCCCTGTCCAGGCCTTAAGCATGAGCAGAGCTCAACAGAGCCCAGGGATGGTTCCTTAGAGGACTCACGTAGGTCTGCAGCAGGCCAGGACTTGTCAAGAATGAAGGCTCCAGGTGTGATGGAGGCTCAGCACGCAGGGGACAGTGGATGGCCAAGGCTTGGGGATGGAGGGACCCAGCAAAGCCAGAGGAGGAGGCCAGGTCCCTGAGAAAAGCTGAGAGGCATTTAGAGGCCCGAGAGAGAGAAGAGAACATGTTTTTCCAGACTGATAGAGAACTTCTAAAAAATGACCTTGCTCTCCACACACCTTCTGCCTCTGTTTTTGTGGAGCACAGGTATATGGCCCAAGCTATGGTTTATTTTATTTTTTATTAGCACATTTCCATACATAATGATCACAGTCATAGGAAATTTGTACCTGTATGTAATATATCTTAATTATTTTTTCCCTATTTCCTCTTTCAATTCTTTTTTCTTTTCCTATTTACAAAAGCTTTATTTCCATTTTTTATCCATTTTCTGTTTTAAAACCCCTTTTACCTTCCTTCCCTTCTCTTTCTCTTGTTTCATTTCCCATCTGAACAAAGTCTTCCTACTTCCCAGTGTAGCGGTTCCATTTGACCTTGTTATTCCCCTTCTAAGTATGTTCCCCAAAGTTAAAAGCATCATATGTAACATTTGCTTATGTAATATTTGCATACTCATATTTATAGCAGCACAGTTTATAACAGCCAAATCCTACCCATTGATAGATGAATAGATAAAAAAAAGTAGTATTTCTATGCAATTGAATACTACTGTGTCACAAAGAGGGACAAACTGGAGACATCTCCAAGCACATGAAGCCAGATGTTGGAGGTAGCTCAAATGCCCATCAAATGATAAATGGATAAAGGAGATTTTTTAAACATAAAGGAGTATTACTCATCCATAAAGAAGGATGAAATTGAGACATTTATAGCTAAATGAATGGACCTCAAGACCATAATCATAAGTGAAATAAATCGGACAAATAAATCATAAGTGAAAGTAAATACCACATTGTCTCTCTGGTATAAGAGACTGAAATTGTAAATAAGAACCAAAATGTACAGTAGATACTGTGAACTAGGAAGAAACTGTTCAAACAAGTGGTTTCTAACCCTGGCTCAGCATCCTGGTCATGAGCTTTGTAAGACTATAGATTTATAGCTTTGGCCCAGACTTGGCCAGCCAGGTATCCCAGGTGGGGTCTAGGCAGCCTCAGTGAGGAGCTCCCCAGTGGGCTGTGCTGCAGGGTCAGCCTCTGCATGGGTTGGCTCTCCTTAGCCAGTCTCCCTCCCTGCCAGAGAGAGTTTCAAGAACCCAGCCAGTGGAGAGTCATTTGGAAGCCTTCCTCAGCGTCCAGTGCACCTGTGTCCAGCTGTGAATTTCCAATTCAGTTCAAGATGTAGAAGTCAAATTCTAGATCAAAATGGCACCAGACCTCAGGAGTAGGAATTGGCAGCTTAATTACTCCCTGTTCATCCCCTGTCCATCAAAGGGTGGCAGGCTTTCTCTTCCTTCTCTGCATCAATTCCTTTGCCCCTTGGCTTCTGTTTCTTCAATGTGGGAGAACCAGCGGCTGCTAATTTAGGAAGTAGTGTTATTGTTCAGCTTTATTTGCTGCTCTACTACAGTTTTCTTGGAACTCAAAGTTGCAGGACAGGGAGTCTGGTGGGCCCAACTCATAGGTAGGTGACTGTTTATGGATGATTTTCCAAGGGCAGGTAAGAGGACAGAAACCAAACATGGCTTTCAATGGACTGGGAAAGGTGGGTAGGCATGGTTGTGGTGGAGAGAGTAGGTCTCTGTATTAAGGTTGAATTCTCTAGAAAATGAAGGCCTGGTAGAGGCGGCCATACCAAGGAAGGGTCTTGGTCACCACATGCAGGCTGGAAAATAGAAAACTCCATTCCTTATTTGCATGTAATATATCTTAATTATTTTTTTCCCTATTTCCTCTTTCAAGAATTGAAAGGACTTTGGAGGGGGCACATACTGGGTATCATACCTTCTCATGGCCACCAATGCAGTTCCCTCTCTGGTGTTTTGGAGGTTATGCTGCTGGAAGCATGTTGCCTTCCCTTTATCCCCAGTGAGGAGTCATGGAAGCTTCCTGGAGTGTATGCTTCAGGGACAAAGAGCTCTTTTAGTTTCATGGCTCTTTGGGAGGCTACTGGCTCAAGCCAGCATGGACTCCTGTCTGGTCTTCCTCTTATGGCTTTCTGTCTAGACAGAGGCCAACCATTTGGGGCTTCTAGAGGCTCTTTCAAGAGAACAGACCAACAGTGAAGCCCACTGCACCCTGTCCTTGGCTGTCACACATGGTGTTTGTTACATCCTGAAAATCTTCTGATGGGGACACACCAATGCTCCTGGTTAGAATGCCAGGAAACATTTGTCCTGGTGATGGCTCTGGTGCTGACAGTAGGTGCTGTCACCCTCCTGCAGTCTGCGTCATGTGGGTATGTGTGTGATGTTTACATGTCTAACAGGCTTCCTTACTAGGATGATGTTTACATACTATAAAAAAGTCCATTAACTGAATGTAAGCTTCTCCAGAGATCAGGAAGCCTAATCTGTACTTAGTATTTGACTCAGAGAAAGTTGAAAATCCCCAAGACCCCTTCTGCTGGGTCTTTACTGAAATTGAAGAGATGCACTTTGCTGAATGAATACATGAATGAATTCATGAGGTGAGTGAGGGAAGAATATCATTTCAGCCTTGTCTCATAAGACTCATGAACAAAAGTTTGGTTGCTTTCTTGGATAGGTATTCAGTAAATAGCCTTTTATTTCTAATGCCAAGGGGCATGCTCAATATTCACTATGGAATCATTAGTTTTGAAGGTCAAAATATCTTAAAACCACTCCCTGTTCTAAAGTCAATGCTCAGAAAGCTTTCTTATTTTTGCTTTTTTGGTTAAAGATGTCACCAGTTGAAAATCAGTACAAGTTTACTTTCGCTTAGTGTTACAATAAAAGCCTGCATTTAGGATTGTCTCTTTGTCCCTCTGGCCAATCAGTTGGATTCCTCTCTTGTTCTGAGAAGGTCACCCAAGTTTTTGAGCCAAAGAGGGGATCAGGTTTGTTTGGAGCCTGTGTGGGTGGGCCATGGCAGAGCCATGCTGAGTCTGTAGTACATCCTTCCAGGCCTTACCTGAAGAACCACCTGGCCCAGATGCCTTCCTCCTGGAGAAGGTCGACCTCATGCCCCTTGGGTACAATTGAACTATGAGTTCCCAAGGGCCAGGCATGGACCCTTCTTTTCTGGAGCCTTTTTAAAAACCCATGTAAAACATCTAAAAAATTCCTTGATTGACTGCCTGATGCCACC
The DNA here is from genome assembly GCA_004027455.1 of Hydrochoerus hydrochaeris. Lineage (NCBI taxonomy): Eukaryota > Metazoa > Chordata > Mammalia > Rodentia > Hydrochaeridae > Hydrochoerus > Hydrochoerus hydrochaeris. The sequence goes on along the minus strand of PVLA01001610.1, from coordinate 99,608 downwards.
ATTTCAATTAGCACATGGCGGGAGGGGGGCAGTGGTGGAAGGGTGCATAAAGTGACACAGAAATTACAGGAGGTAGGAAAGCGTGGTGAGAAGGTGCCCTGAGCTTGCTTCTTGGCTTGGTTACTCGTTAACTCTGTGAACTTGGTCAAGGGATGTGACGCCTGAGCCTCCGTGAGCTCGTGTGTAAGATGAAGGCTATGACATCCACACTGGGGCACAGAGCCAGTGAAAATGATGAGTGTTAAGCACCATGTACAGCATAGATGCCAAAAGCAGGACCTTAACAGCCTGTGCAGGGGGTAGTGGCACATTCCTATAGTCCCAGTACTCCAGGAGGCTGAGGCAGGATGACTGCAATTTTGAGCCCATTGTAGGCAACTGAGTAATTTAAACTCTGTCTCAAAATTTAACAGAAACGGGTGGGGGAGGTGCTGGGGATGTAGCTCAGTACGAAAGCCCTAGATCCAATCTCTAATACTGCCAAACAAGAGAAACTAAAACAAAATAAACAGTAAAATCACTCGAATGGCCTGGATTTGAATCCCGTACCACTGAATTATTGGAGAGACAGCATGACTTGCTCAGCTTCCTCTGGAAGTGGACGTGCCAATGCCTCCCTCCTGGCGATGCCCCCATGTTGCAGGGTCTGGGCCAAGCCTGTTAGTGGCAGTGATCCTACTTTCAACCTTTTCTGTCACCAGCTGAACCCACCAGCAGAAGGTGGGCCACCCCATGGGCCGTGGGCACTAACTCCTGTCCACATGTCGGGACAAAAATAATTTCAACATCTTCCTTCCCACCCCAGGTTTGGCAAATTTGGAACAGAAAAGTTGTAGGGAGCCACCCGGCCTCTTGATGGCTAGCAGGCTTCAGGACTGGCTGGGCTGTGGGGCTCAGCCTGGCCCTGACCTCGGGCCCTGGACCCCACGAGTGCCCTGCTTGTCATCTACCGCCTTGTCAGAGCCAGCGCCCTGGGCCCGAGGGCTGCCCTGTGCTCCTCTGAGTCCTCGGCCGAGCACACTGAGTTATGTAATGCTGCTGAGCCAACATTTGTGAGTCGCAGCCAATTTGCTAGCCTCGAGTTACACTGTGCAGATGCTGTGCCTTACGCTTTGCTTTTGTCTCGGAGGCCGTAAGCAGATAGCATAACCCCGCTTACCATTAGACGTTTTGCAAATCATCTGGGCTCGAGCGTGCCGCAGCCAGACAGTTCATTTATGCTGCGAATGGTATGATTTGTAAAGTAATAAATTTCCCATCTCTCTGCCAGCAATAAAGTATAGCAAGCAGGCGAAGCCAAAGCTCTCCAAAAATACACCGGCTCCCAGGGAGACCTGAGGAAAAGCTTTTGGGTTCGGCTTCTCTCTGTTCCTGAGTTCACTGGATTCTGGGAAATCAGGTTTGGGCCATAAATCCCCTCTACCATCTGGGTGACTCTGGGCCCCAGCACGGATTTGTTATTAGCATTTGTAATTGGGCTGGACCATGACGCATTTGTCACTTCCTGGGCCCCTTTTGGTTCTGACATTCAGGGCAGGGCCTCGACAGACATTGTTCAGTGTGAAATGATGGAAAGCTGTTGACCATCCAACCCCTCTTTGCAGCTACATGTCTTCCTCAGGACGAGACAAGGCTGTTTCTCACGTGAGGCCATAGAGGTGGCCGGGTGAGCCGGCCGGAGCTTTTTCAGTTTCCCGTGAAGGCATGTAAGGGCAGGAGCCTTGTCAGTTGGAAAAGGCTTCCTATTGCAAATGTGGCTGCTCTGAGCAGAAAGTCAAGGACGGAGGAGGGCATGCTCTGATTCTCTTCTTGGAAAAGGTCAGTGGATGTGAGCACTTGTGTTCAGCAGACACTTGGGGGAAGCAGTTGTTAAGGAGACCCTAAGACTGCAGCCCAAAGTGCCAGCTGGGATCTGGGACCCTGAGGGGTGAGAAGGTGCCTGGAACCTCCATTTTTGGCCAGTTCCTTTCTTATCCCAAGTGATAGCCCTTGACTAGAGCAGCCTGGCTTTGGCCCTGGTCTCTGCTCTGGGTGATGGTAAAGCCCCACCCACTCAGACACTCTTCCAGTCAGTAATGTCGGTGTCTGTGCTCAGGACAGGTGGGCCTGGAAATGGTCCTCCAGGATGCGAGCATCTGAGGTTTCCTCCAGCCGCTTGCCTTCTCCACTTTCTCCTCTTCTCTGCCTTTGCCTATCATCCTCTCCTGCCTCCTTCTTGTTTGATATTTGCTACTTTGTCTCATTTAAAATTTAATAACACCTAACACTTAGGAGCTAGGTAAAAGTAGCCAAGGAATGTTATCTGCAGTGAGGTCACCCAGACAGTCGCCCACAGCCACCCCTGTGGTGGTCATGTTAGATTTTCTCTTGGTTGAAGTTTTATGATTGAGAGTTGGAGACCCTGAAAAAGGATACCCATGCTGTGGTTGGGGCAGTGTTGCAGAACCCTGTGCATCCTCTGGGCTTTTAGAACGTCCTTTGACTTAAGTGTGGGTGACAGGTTTGGGGTGGGTAGATAGATTCGTCTTCCTGCAGTATAAGGAGCTCTGCTTCTCTGTGAGTTGGTTCTCAGCATGATGGAGGTGGATAGCCTAGGAGGGGACAGAGAGACCTGGGGTGGAGTGGGGGAGGCTGCGGCCCCAGGGATATGCCTGTCCTGAGTGTAGTCTACAGGGCCTCTCTGTGTCGTTTCCACTCCAGCTTCCAAGTCCTTCCAGCCTTGATGGGGGTGCCTCTCTGGTCTCTGCCACTCACTGCAGGGTACCTTCGGTCTGCCCTGCAATGGGGGTGATAGTTCCTGCCTGCTACCATTGTAGTGAGGATTAAGAAGATGATCTGGCACGCAGAGGCATCCAGCAATTGTTGGCCAACAGAGTAGGTTCTGTAGGTGCATTAGACACAGGGCCGCCTTGTTGTTCAATCCAAGGAGGGCACCTGTGCGCTCTGGTACATGAGGCACGAGGAGGGACTCGATGCATTTTAACTCTTTCCTTAGATCCTTATGTCAGCCCTGTGCATCAGCATTAGAATACCAGAAACTGATGCTTAAGAGATGTTAACACTTGCCCAACTTTTCCCAGCTAGGGAAGAAAGAGAGACAGAGTTGTTACCACTTCACACTTCCACAAGGCTGTAAGTAACCCAAGGGCAAAGACTGGGCCTGGCCTGTTGTCTGCCGACTCCTCACTGTGCACAAGGCCCCTGGCAGACAGCAGGATTGACTGAGTGGGCGAGTGATGGGCTGGCCTTCATGTTTCTGTGCCTACTGGAGATGTTCTTTCTGCTTTGGCCAGGGTACCTCTTGTTGGCGGGATGCCTCAGTTTGACAAACTTTTCCTGCTCTGTGCTCTTTCAGGCCCTGAAGAAATGACTGAGACAGACATAGGCTTTCCTTGGTTTTGGTGATTTGTCATTCATGCTTACAAAGAAGGCAGGAGAGTGATTCATGCTGGTTCAATAAACCTATGAATATTCTCAAGAAAAGGCTGATAAATGGACAGCTGGCAGCCCATTCGCCTGTGGCTGCCAGCGCCAAGTACTCAAAAATCACCAGGTAAAACAAGTCTGCAGAAAACTCAGTCTTCCTGACATTATTTTCATATTTGACTTGATAATGTGAGGTGCCTTTCTTCTAGCACTGAGGTGCACGGGGGCCTGTCAAGATCTTGGGAGGGGGTACTGAGCCTGCCCCATGTGTGACAAGAAGAGCTGGGACCTCCAGGGCTTATCTTGTGTCCTTGCAACCAGGCTGTAAGCCCAGGGGAGCCAGCTCTGTGCCCAGCACCAGGATGATACAGTGGTGGCAGTGAGCAGCCCCTTCTCTGCAGGTCTCTGAGGACAAGGCCGGGTGTGTCAGCTCAAACACACCTGTCAGGTTGCTGTGCTCAGGTTGCTCAAGATAAGAAAATGTGAAAAGGGGTGGGTCAAAGGAGTAGGCCAAAGTGGCAGGGTGTGGTCATTCTACAATCCTGACATACAACAGAGGGGATCTTTGGCATCTTGCAGGTATTGATGTTGGGGTTAATTCTGTTGGTTTATGCCTCTATGTCAGTTTACCATGTACCTTGGCTCTAAGTGCTCGGGCCAGAGGGAAACTTCAGAGGTGAGTTTGCTGGGCCAGCATGCTGAAAAAAGAGGGCTGGAGGTTAGAGCACTGGGAAAAGGAGGCCCATTTTATATACATAAGAGAATTTCTAACTTGTTCTCTTGCTGCTGGTTCACATACACTGAGCATGGGGAAGCTTCTGCCTCTGTGATTCTGGTGCTTGGCTGGAGCACAGCCCCACCCCCTTTCATTCCTCCACTTCTCTAAAAATAGTAAAAAAGTGTGATAATGCATGTAAAGCATTAAGCAGCACAGTGGGCTCAATAACTGCTAGTTTTTAATTATTGTAATGTTTTTGTTATTATTTAACATCTGCAGACCAGGCAAAAAAAGGATGAATAATGGTATCCACTGATGAGCAAGTTCCAAGAGACTGGAAATGATAGATACAGTTTAACTTCTCTTGTTATGGTGCAGATGAGGTTCCTGAGGCCCAGGAATTGGAGGCACGGGAGGGTGGTGTCCCACAGTGAGGGTGTGGCTAAGCTGGGCTAAAACTCAGGGTCCTTCTGCCGTGGCATGTGGCTATTACATGGGGATATGATGGTTTGAGAAGACTTCTTGGAGGAGGTGGGTTTTGGAATGAGCCTGGCAGAAGAGGAAAGGAGAGATAGGGCAGAGAATAGCCTGGATGGAAGGAGGAGGCTTCAAGGAGACAAGTACATAGACTGGAAGGGATGGCACAACCATGTCCATTGCATGACTTTAGGGGTACTAAGGAGACCTCTTTGCACTCAAACCATTCACTCCGTTACTACTAACAGGTGCTTTTTTTCGATGCGTGCAGATCAGGTACAGTGGCCCTGCACTCAAACTTGTTTGCCTCTGTGCTCATGCTCACTGAGAACCCAGGGGTCCAGGCTGGAAGTCCAGGTCCCACATAAGATGCTGGACACAGCTCTGGAAGAGGAAATTCCTTCATTTATAGTCTGCCACTATAAATTTATATAATATTTTCCTAGGGCTGCCATAACAAATACTAACCAGGTGGCTTAAAACAATAGGAATTTACTATCTCACCATTCTGGAGGCCAGAATGCCTTCAGGTGTTGGTGGAGTTGGTTTCTCCTGGAGGCTCTCTTACAGCTTTGGATGGCTGCTGGCCCTCCTTGGTATTTTTGGCTTGTTGCTATGTACCTCCAGTTCTGACTCCATCTTCATGTGCTCCACCCACATTATCTCCTCCTCTTATAAAGACACTTGCTATTGGATCTAAGAAGAACCTGGATATGTTGGTATAATTCTATCTCAGAATATTAAATTGCATCTGCGAAGACTCTTCCTGAATATGTTCTTTTTCATAGGTTCTGGGGGGAGTTCTCTTTGATGGGGGATACCATTCTACCCATAATACTCCTAGAGTAGTGCAAGAGTATGGTCTTAAGAGATGGGTCATGGGTAACTTTATTTGGGGATGAAAAAAATTAGAATGGGTAAGATGCCACACTGGGGGTACTAGGAAAACTCCCAGAACACTTTGAGCTTTGGCTGTAGGGTGTTTTCAAGACTGAACACTCAGCCTAGCTAAGAAGTGACAGAGACAGGTGAGTGGGCATCCAACAGGTCCCTTTGACAGAGACCACTGTGTTGGGGATGCAGCACTGTGACCACAGTCTGTTCATGTGATGTTGCCAGGCAGTGTAGTCTGACAGAACCTTCTCCACTGATGGAAATGTTTAATGTCGGAGTTGTCCAGCACAGTGGCCACTAGCCATGTATGTCTATGGAGCTTTTGAAAGCACCAACAAATGTGCCTGGTGAACTGAAAGGGCTACATTTATACTTCTATTTAATTTTAATTAACTTTTCATATAAATAGACCTAGATGACTAGTGGCTGCTGAACTGGACAGCATAGCTCTAAAGTGTCTTGATTTGGCCCTTTCTTCTCGTCTGTTCTTCATTTCACTATCAAAATAGGATTCGTCAGAGAGAGCTAAAATTACTCTTTCATTTTTATGTGTGTAATGAGTTTTGCCTTTCGTATTTCACTGTTGAAAATAGATTTCATCATTGCAAGGTAAAATTACTTTTTTGCTTTTTATGTATGTCAAGTTTAGAGTTTTAACTTTTGACTTTGAGACAGAGGCCAGATAGAGTTGATTGGTTTTAGACCCCATACAAGAAAGCATGGCCTCCTCTCTGGGTGACAGGAGGAGGAGGGGGAGGGGGAGGGGAGGGGAGGGGGAGGGAGAGGAGGGAGAGACTTTCCTGTCCACATTTCTGCAGTTGGGCACTGCCTGGTAGTTAAGCTAGGGAAGCAACTTGGAGGGCTCAGATAACATCTGTGGTCACTGGTACTGAGAGGTCACTTGCAAGGCTTCTTAAAGCCAGAAGGAATGGGTGTGAACCTGTGTCTACACCCATAGTTTGAGTTTGCTCCCTTCCTTCCTTCCTTTCTCTCTTTTTACCTCCCTCCCTTCCTCCCTTCCTCCCTTCCTCCCTTCCTCCCTTCCTCCCTTCCTCCCTTCCTCCCTTCCTTCCTTCCTTCCTTCCTTCCTTGTGGCTTCTGGAAGCCACAGGTTACATTTGTATCTGATAAAGCTATGTCCTCTCTAATTATTCTTTGTTTCCTTTCCTTGATGGATTCTGTCTCAGCAGGATATTTATTTTTGTACGTTACTTAGAATAATCTTAAATAACACTTCATTTATCTACATGCTCACATATTTTGGATCCTTTTACATGAAAAATAAAGTGTTTGCCCAAGAGCAGAAAATCTCCAAGGAGGTAGGTCCTGGGGTGACAAGATCTTCATTGACTTCAACTTACCTGGGTGTTAGCTTCAGCACACCTCTTCCTCCTCGCTTCCTCCTGGCACATGCACATCCTCCTGGCACATGCACTTCCCCCTGGCACATCATGTAGCTTTAAGGCTTGTCGAAGCAAGATCTGCTTCCTGGCTTATGTATTCATGCTTGCAGGAACCCAGGCGTCCTGGCTGGAAGTCACAGGTCAGTAAGAGGGGAATGTTCCGGGCCCACATTCTGCTAGTGCAGGCAGATTAGGCCTGTGTTGGATTGGGACTTATGGGAGAGGCTGCAGCTCAGGGTCACACAAACACCACACTGTGTCCATGGATGACACAAATGAGCGATTTAGAGGTGAGAAAGCAGGGGCTGTTGCTAGGTAACCTGTCAGCAGGTCTGGAGGTAACACAGTCTCCAGGAACAGCCTGTGAGGAAGGTTTCCTAAGGACAAAGCTGGACCTTAGCAACAGCTTCTTGGGTTACCACTCCCACCCGGCCTGCTTCTGGCGGGCTGGGAAGGTCAGCAGAGCCATGCTGTTATAGGAGCTGCTAGGGGGATGATATCTCTGTGGCTGTTTTATTTGCTTTTTCCTCTTTTTTTGTGTGTACTTGTTCCCCACCTGTATAAAAGAGGATCTGATGGACTTCATCTACATAGACACTGTGGCAGGATACACATGAATAAGCAACTGGAGCAAAGGGAAAAGAAAAGCAATAGAATAGAGTTGAGGGCGGACACTCAGCAAGCATTTTCCATGTGCCTGGCTCTGTGGATATAGCAGTGAACAAAACCACCAACCAGTCACCTCTTGGAGCTTATGGGTTCATGTGAGAGGTAAGAAATACAAATGAAGGCCACAGATCCACTGACCTTGCTGGGAGTAAGCTGCAAATTATATTTTGAGTTTCCCTGCAGCCAAAGCAAAAGACACAATGCCAAGGGGCTGTGTATGTTGTCAGTGTCGTGTTAGTAACATCACAGTGACCTGGGCTTCCTGTCCTGGATATGCAGACCTGCCCTGAATCTTGTGCCTGATTGTCCCTTCTCCTTGGAATGTATTTCATTTCCATTTCTGCCTACCCTTTCTCCTATTTAGCACCCAGGGCTATGTTTTTAAAAAATGTATCATTCTTTATAAGTTATACAGGTTAGCAGGTTTCATTCTGGCATATTTTTACCTGCATATAATATATTTTGATTATTTTCAGCTTTCCCAATACCTCTCTTCCCCCAGTTCTCTTCCTTTTCCCTAAGTCTCATTTCTACAGCCTGTCATCATCTTTAAAAAATTATAAATGTATACTTTACTGACAAGCCCTTGTTTGATTCTTCCTCTAGCACTTGTGAGCTGGTCATGGTTTTAGCCATTTTGCAAGAAAAAGAAGCAGAAGAATAGCAGGCAGAGCAGTTTTCCTGGGTCCCAGTAGCTTCATGACCCAATTTAACCCTATCTTTGGCTTTGGCAGATTTAGCACTCACAGTTCTACTTTCTATAGTGTGATCCCAGATAGCATAGAGACTCTGGAGCAGCTCAATCCTGCAGCTTATGGCATCCCTTTGGCCTCCACCATGAGAGGGGCAGGATAATCCCTTTCTCTAAAAGAGGTGGATAGCCAGGTACTAGTATCTGGGTGACTTCTCCCAGGGCAACTCTTTGTGTATTTGTTCATTCATACTGAAGTATACTGGCTGGGGTGGGACTCCCATTTTTTGTTACAATGTAAACACATCACAGTGCTAGTCCACAGCAGCAGAAATTAAATTACAAGCAAGCTAAATTCATGCAGACCCTACCTACAAGCACAGCAAATGTCCTGGTCCCAGCCTCTCTTCATCCTCATCACACACCAGAGGGCTCACTCTAATTGTGCACCTTAAAGTCCAAGGACCCAGAATGCAATGCACCCTTGCATTAGTTACATATAGAGAAGCAGGAAAAGCCTCACCTCCCTCGGAAGTACACTTCTATGAATGGAACGCCAATGTATATCAGCCTGGGGGTATAAGAGAGCATTTTGAAAGGATAAGTCCATGATATTAGCTTGTCATATAAGAAGAAACTTCCCCAGTGCTTGGAGCTGTGGGGCCTGCTTCTCTCTGAGGAATGCTGAAAGAATCTTAAGAACACAAGAGTGAAGGCCATGTGCGTTTCCTATTAATGAGAGCTGCCCTCACTCAGGTTACACAGCAGTGCTCTTGGATGAATTTCAATGTTTTGATCCCTTTTTAAGAAAGCAACCGCAGCTATCCCAGTTATGAATTCTGAAATACCCTTTTGCAGCCATTGGGATGGGGAAGCTGATTGGGTCACTGTGTTATCATCCCACACATCTCCCAGTGATAAGGGCCCTCATAAGTAAAACCATATTTCTGCTTTCCAGCCTTCCCGGTATCAAGCCACAGGACCATCAAACTGGCCAGGGAAGCAGTGTAAGGTTCACTCTCAGACTTTGGAAGTAGCTGCCCACAGGTAGAGGAGATTAAGATGTATTTGATCTTTCCTCCCATAATGGCAGTGTCTCCTTTTTAAAAAGACTCAATGAAGTCTTGCTTTGATCAGGCAAAGACTACTTCAAGAAGAGCAAACTCTGTTCTGGATAGCGTGTCTTGGAAGGGATGTTGCTGAGTTGTAAGCGTATGAGGCGAGTTTTTCCTCCTCCTTGCTTAAGATTGTGGGTTCTTCCTTTAGCTTCATTAGCTGATGACCCACAGTGCACTGAGGCTCCTCACTTCCCCTGAGGTAAGGCAGCCTGTGGCGGCTTCCAACTCCTCAGGGACCCTCTGGACATTCCTGTCTTCTCTCTGCCTTTGTCCAAGGAGTCACCTGTATCCTAGTCCTGCTCAAGGTCATTACTTGGCTGCTACACTCTGCAACCTTCCTGCAGTCTTGGTTCTGAACCTGTTATGCCTATAGGTGGTCTGGAGCAAGGCGCCCCCTAACGGCACAGAATGATGCAGGCTATTTTGGTCACAAGTCTGGGAGGAGAAATTTCTTGTGGAAGATGCATACAGGAGGAAATGAGTTTGTGTGTGCATGCTGCTCAGCCTTGTGTATGTGGAGAGCTACATAAATTAGTCTACATTCAGATGTCAGGTCATCAATGACAAAATTTAACTTAAATAAATATTCAATCCCCCATTTATTTCTTCATAATATAGAGGTTGAGTGTGGACTCCAGTGCATGCTTAATAGTCCAGCATCCAGATGATTTGAATTCACATCTTGCTTTCTCCAGTTAGTAGCTGTGTAGCTTTGGGCAAATCATTTAATTTCTCTGAGCATGAATTTCTTCATCTAGAAAACAATATTTAGCTCATCAAGTTGTGGCAAATCAAATCGTATGTGTACATGGTACTCCTTTCTTTACCTGCCTTGTGTCTAACAAACATTGGTTGTTACTTTGTAGCTATATTCCTATGCTATTCATGCCTTCACTGGTTGTACACAAACTCCTTTTCTCCTTACTATGAGCAGCTCTATGTATAAAGAGTTGTGAGACTAAGGTCAAAGGGCAGGATTTCATTTCAATTTCACAGGAAGTGAAATGTATCTAAGGGTCTCTAAATACATGCTGTGGTGGTTAATTAATTGTCACCTTGACTGGGAAATGCCCAGCTGACCTGAGTCAGCATGTTTCTAGGCATGGAAGATGCACTTCAAGGATGTTGTCAGAACAGTATAAAAGGAGAACAGGAGGGAAGGATTTGGCTGATTTTCCTTGGAGGAGCATCAGCTTTACTCTTCAGAGGAGCTCCAGTCCTTGCCTTTCTATGCAGATTCTTGGCCTTTCAACACTGGCACTGGCCCTTCAGCCTGCTGGCACAGACTTTCTAGCACTCACCCATGTGTGACTTGTATGAGACACTGTGGTGGGTTTTTGGCCTTTGGCTGGACCCTTTGGATTTCTAGCAGAAAGATCTCTTGCACCCTTCTACATTTGACTCTGTGGGCAGCCATTACAGTCCAGTCTTGTAAACTTTTGTGTCTTGCTTTAAATCTGATTCAGAGCATGTGCAATCTTTTGGGGAGCCTTGCTCCAGCCCTGCAAGCTCTTGTAAGCACTAATATGCATGCAAATGAGAGATTCATTATTAATATTCATATTTAATGAGAGTGTCCACCTAGCATGTAAAAATCTGCAAGAGAATGTTGCTCCCACCGTGACAATAAAAATGCCAGATAGTTTACAAAATCATGTTTTAAAGTCTGTCACAGAACTACCCTGAGGACACAAGGTAACTTAGTGAATTACAATTGAAAGGATGGCAAGTCTTTCAAGGAGAAATGGGACTCATGATTATTTTACCTTGGGCAGAGCAGCAGGAGGAGAAGGTAGCCATCAGGAAAGGAAGAAAAAACAACTGAAGTTTTAATGAATTTATGCAAGCCAAGTATGGTCACCATTATAATTTAGAATTTGTAGAAGCTGCAGACCCAAGGGATATATAACCTTGTTCATTCTTGTCTATGGGCCTTCACTGAGGACCCACAACAAAGATTGGGGACAGATCAGAATAAAGAACCCCCTGTGATACAGGAGCTACCCAGGCTATAGTAAAGCAGGAGAACCAGTACACACCCTCCCATGTTCCTGAACTTTGGGAGTAAGAGGCAGAAGTTGTCTGCCACTGAGAGAGAAGCGAGTATGCTGAGGTGGAGGTACACAGAGCCTGTATGAAACAGGCAAGAGCAAGAGAACCAAGAGGATCCCTCCTGGACCATCCTGGGATGGAGCAGTGGTCATATGCTACTGGAGGAAGGACAGAAAACCAGCCGTTATTTAGAAACTTGCATGGAGAGGAAGGCAGCTGCTGTCTTCTGCTGGGTGAGAGCTAGAGACCTGTCCAGGCTCTGGGTTCTGCACTGGGTATGAGACAGTACTCATCTACTACTGGGGGTAAGGCTGGAGAGCTAGCAATGATCTCTCTAAGGCTCAGGTGCGTAGTCCTGACCAAATAAATCCTGAGTGTTAGACCTTGCGTTGGGCATTAGGCAGGAGTGTGTCACAAGGAGAGAGGGAAGGAAAGCCAAAAGAGACCTCTTCTGTAGAGCAGAGGCTGCTAAAGTCTAAGGTGATTTAAGAAAATTGAGAAACACTCTATTGCCCTAGGTTTCACATTGAGTACTGGGTTGTGACGGCCACCACTAAGAGAGTTTGAAGACTAGAGACCTTTGACCGTACCTAAAGCAACAACAAAGTTCAAACCTAGTTCGCCTATAGAATAGCTGCTGGCACACCTTTCCACATTGACAGCCCAATTGAAAAAATAATTCTCTATTATGGGATATACTTTCCTCATCTCTACTATTTTTTACATATACAATGTGTGACATTCATTATAAACTTACCAAGTATATACCTCTAACAAATAATGCTATGATTATGTCTCAAGAGACAAAAGACTCAACAGAAGCATACCAAGGCTGCCCAAATGTTGGAATTATAAACCAGGAACTACACAAAGGATCCAGTGAAAAAGGCAGGCAATATATACAAACAAACGGAGGGATCTCAATAGAGTTGTGAGAGGTATAAAAAGATTTATATGGAAATAGTAGAAGTGAAAAATGTTACTTGGAAAATTCTGTTTGTGAGGTTGTTAGGAGGTTGGATACATCAGAGGAAAGAATCAATTTAAATGATCCAAGCTGAAAGAACAACAACAAAAAACAAAACAACAACAACAAAAAAATAGTGACCTAGAAAATGAGCTAAGCTGAAACAGCAACAACAATAACAACAAAACAGCACAACAAAACAAAATAGTGTCTGAGTTCTATGAGATGATATCAGGTAGGACGGCAGCACACTTATAACTGGAGTCCTAGAAGGCGAGAGGGAAAAATAGCATAAAAGTAGTTAAGGAGATAGAAATCAAACATTTTCCAAAATTTAAGAAGGAAAACAAAAAAGGCAGTACATCCAAGAAGCTTAGAGAATCCCAAGCAGGATCATTTGCTGAAAAAAAAAAATCTTAGGCATGGTGGTGCACACCTGTAATCCCAGCACTTGGGAGACTGAGGCAGGAGTATTGTGAATTTGAGACCAGCCTGAGTTACAAAGTGAGCTCAAGATCAGCTGGAACTGAATAGGAAGACCCTGTCTCAAAAAACAAAATATCTTCTTGAAAGCAACAGACAAAAATATCTCTATTTTTCTTGAATTCTTTTTAAAATATTTAAATTAGAGTGAAAAAAATTTAGAGATGAATAATTATAGGCATGAGAATTGACTTCTAATAAAAATAACAGAAGTCAAAAGGTGTGTCAGCCTTAGAGTGATAAAGGGAAAAAAACTTAACCTAAAATTTGGTATCCAATGAGTATATTTAAGAATGAAATAAACTTTCAGGAAGGCAAAAGCTGTAAGAATAAACCTCTTACAAGAACAGGAAATGTTAAAAGGAGCTCTGAAGGCTGAGAGAAAATTATTTCAGAGGGAAACCTGATCCTAGAGGAAGTAGTTGTATGAATGAAGAACATCAGAAAGAGTGGATTGGGCTATAACTAAAAAGAACCTTTAAAACTCTTTAAAAATAATAGGCAATTTAAAGTACAAATAATAAAATAACATGGGGGCTTATAGTCTTTTAGAACTAAAATATATGGCAACAAGAACACAAGATTGGGAAAGCTATAGTTAAAAATGTACTTTCATTAAGTTCTTAAATTGCTAATAGAGTTTTTTCGAAAGTAAGCTGTGATAAACATAAAGATTGCAATCTCTAGAGAAATCAATAAAAGTATAATTCAGAGACATTGTCACTAAAATGTCAACAGGAGATGAAACAAAATCTTGGAAACAAAATGTATGACAAGAAGAATAGAAAAGGGGCCTAAAGAACAGATAAAAATCAACCCCCAATTTAGTGGACTGACCTTGCTAGTTAATAGAGATCGGCAGAGTCGATAAAAATGGAAAATCCTATTGTATGTGCTTTAAAAGAAATATGCTTTAAACATAAAGATACAGATAGGTTGAAAGTAAAGGGCTGGGAAAAATATATAAGTACTATGAGTAAGAAAACAAATGGAGCTATATTAAAAGGAATAGATTTTAAGATGACAGATACAAGGTGTTATTTTATTATAACATTAAAAGTTTAATGAAAATATAGGCAGGCATGGTGGTGCACACTTGTAAGCCTAGCTACTTAGTGGCTGAGGCAGGAGGATCACAAGTTTGAGACCAGCTTAAGCAATTTAATGGTACCTTGTCTCAAAATAAAAAAATTTTGAAGACAGCTGGAGATATAGCTCAGTGGTAGAACACTTACCTAGCATTCATGAAGTCCTGGGTTCAATTCTAAGAATGACAGTGAAAACAAAACAAGACAAAACATGAAACTCCAACAATTGTTTGGAACCAAATAATGAAATTCTAAAATAGATGAAGCAAAAGTTGATGGAACTAATGGAGGGTGTACATGTACTCCCATAGCATAATAATTTAATATTCATTTAACAGTAATTGATTGAAAAGTTAGTAAATATAGGGAAGATTTGAACAACACTGACAATAAGCTGATCTAATAATACTTAAGCGTGTACTCCACCCAATGAAAAGAAAGCACATGTTTCTATAGTACATATGGAATATTTCTCAAAATAAGCCATGAAATAGATAAATCTCAATAGATTAAGGATTAAATTTTAACTACATTATCTGAAAACAACAGAATTAAAATAGAAATCAAAGAAACAAGACATCTAGAAAATATCTCAAATATTTGGCAATTAAGAAACATACATAAATGACACATGAGTCAAGAAATCACAAGGGGAAATGGAAAATATTTTAAATTCAATAATAATGAAAAAATGATATCAAATTTGTGGGATATTCACATTGTGACAGCTCTACAGCTTTAAGTGCTGATTTAAGCAAGTAAGAGACAGAACCAGTGACCATGGATTCGCCTTAAAAAGCTCAAAGAGATGAGCTGATTAAAATTAAAGAAGCCGGGTAGAGTGGTGCATGCCTTTAATTCCAGCATTTGGGAGACAGAGGAAGGAGGTTCACTGTGAGTTTGAGGTCACCCTGTGCTTCAAATGAGTTCAAAGCCAGTCTGGACTATATAGTCTCTCAAAATAAACACAAGAGCTAAAGAAATGTGACAATCAAATAGAAAATAAATGAGAAACCAGCAAAGACTGAAGCTATTTTGTTGAAAAGGTTAACAAAACTGATAAACACCTAGGAAAACTAACTAAGAAAAGTGGTAAGAAGACACAAATTGCCAATATCAGAAATAAAAGGTTTCAAAAGTTAAAGATGAAGTTCTGTTATTAACAACTTTATGTCAATTAATTCAGTGAGTTGGATGGAATGGGCAAATTTCTTGAAAAAAATAACCTAAAAAATTGACACAAGGAAAAAAAAACACTATAAACCCTATATTCATTAAAGAAATTGAATTTGTAATTTACCACACACAAATGAAACTCTAGGCCCAGATAGTTTTTAGGGTAAATTGTTTCAAACTTTTAAGGAAGGAAGAAATTTACACTGATTCTTTTGGAAAATAGAATATTAAAGAATTATTTCCCTGCTCATTCTGGAAGTTCACAATTACCTTAACCTCAAAACCAGGCAATAGCATTAGAGAGAAAGTTACTGACTTCCTCCTCATCACAGGTTGGTATAAAAAATTTTAACAAAATAATAGTAAGTGAAATCCAATAATATATTTAAAAGGATAAAGGTAGGATTCTTTCCAGGAGTGTAAATTAGAATAATACTTTAAAAACCATCAGTATTATTTGCCACATTAAATAGTTAAAAGAGAAAATCTTGTGATCATTTTCACAAATGTAGAAATAGTACAAATTCTGACATGCATTCAATATAAAAACTTTCAACAAACTTATCATAGAAGGGAATATTTTTCAGCCTGACAAACAGCATCTACTAAAACCCACTGCTACTGTACTTATTGGTGGTTGAATGCTTTTGCCCAGAAAAAGGACACAATAATGTCTCCCTTACAACTTCTCCTTAACATTTTATTGAAAATCTTATGTGAAATCATAGTATGAGAAAAAGAAAAACGAAATATACAATGTGAAATTGTTTTTCCTTATATGTGACATGATTCTGTACAAAGAAATTCCTAAGGAATTAAAAAATGAGTAGAATTAATAATTTATTTTGCAATGTTGTAGGATATAACCATTATATTTCTATATAAGTAACAAGCAATTAATAAAAATTTAAAAATATTATAGCATAAAAGTTCAAATAGTTATAGATAAGTGTAATGAAATACATATGGCTAAAAACTATAAAATGTTTTTGGGAGAAATTAAAGAAGACTAAAATGAGTCCATGTTAATGAATCAGAAGACTCAAAATTATTAAATTATCATTTCTCCCAGATTGGTCAATACCAAATGAAATTCCAGTATTCTTTTTTTGAAGAAATGATTTAAAGTGTACGTGGAAAGGTAAAAGACCTGAATTAGCCAGAAGAATGTTGAAAAAGAAGAAGAAATTTGGAAGTTCTACCCAATCTGACTATAAGATCATCTATATAGCTATAGTAACCAAAACACTATGATATGAATGAAAAGATGCATGAATAGATGAAAGAACAAAAGAGAACCTATATATAGACTCCTAGATACATAGTCAAATGAGTTTTGACACAAGTGGCCAGGAAATTCAATAGAGAAAGAATATCTTCAACCAATAGTACAGATACAACTGAATAGCCATCTACCTCTACCTATTTATAAAAATCAGTTCAATATGGATCATTGACCTAAACATGAAATCTGAAAATGATAAAAAAAATTAGAAAAATTATAGACTATTTTTAAGCCTTGAGGTATGCAAAGATTTCTAGATCATAGCACAGGCCATTAAAAAACTTAATGAATTAGATTTCATCAGAATTAGAAATTTCTATCCATCAGACACTGTTAAATTTCTAGGTAAGCCTCAAATTTGCTAGCAGATATAACTGATAAAACACTTCCATCTAGAATATACAAACAAATTCTATAATTCAGCAATAAAAGATAAACAGTCTGACTAAAAATGGGCAGAATGACTCTGCTAGAAACTTCACTAAAGAAGATACATGAGCTGGGCACAGTAGAGACACAGGCAGATTGCCAGTTCAAGCCCTTCCTAAACAACTTACAGTCTTAGTGGGACTCAGTCTCAGAATAAAAAAAAAAAAATGGCTAGAGATGTGGCTCAGTGGCAAAGTCCTGGGTTTACCTGTACCTCAAAGAAAAGAAAAAAAAAAAAAGAGTCCAAATGATCAGTAAGAACATGCACTAGGGCTGGGTTTTAGCTCAGCAGCATAAGCACCTGCCTGGCAAGTGCAAGGTCATGAGTTCAATCTCACCGATACCCACAAACAAACAACAGCAACAAACATGCACTAATTAATCTTCTATTACTATAAACACAATACTGAAAGCTGAATACTTACGAGACAAAGGTTTATTTAGTTAATGGTTCTGGAGGTTGAATGTCCAAGATGAGCCTACTCCATCGATTCAGTCTTTAGTGAGGACTCCCCTGGTTACGGTACATCTCCATAGGGGGCATCATGGGAGTGCACAGAGAGAGACCGTAGATGACAAGACAGGAAGCTAGAGAGGGATTGGGGGGCCAAGATTGGCCTTTTATGAAAATTCCCTCTTCTTAGACCAGTTAACTCATTGGGTGAGGCCAGTACCAACTCATTGAGGGCAGTGGCCCAAGTGACCTAGCTACTTCTCGCTGGGCCCCAGCTCCCACAGGTTCTGTACCGCTTACACTGCCACATGAGGACCAAACTTCCAATACATGAACCTCAGAGAACAGACTCAAACTGTATTCAAACTATAATAGCACATCCAAAAATGTTTAATATTCCTAAATATCAGGGAAATGTGAATTAAAATTATAGTGAATTACTATTATTGGTAGATATTGACTAGAACTTTTGTCTTTTTGAGACAAGGTTTTGCTATACAATGTGATCGAATAGAACTGGACTTGAACTCACTTCTTAGCCTAAACTGGCCTCAAACTCATAGCAGTCCTCTTGCTCAGCCTCTCAAGTGCTGGGATTACAGGCATGCGCGACCATGCCTGGCTTGACTAGAACTTCTTTGAAATAAAAAGTATCAACACTAAATGTGGGAGAGGGTATAAGAATGGAAAATTGGCAAAGTATTAAAAAGTTAAAAATATAGTCATCCTGTAACCTAGCAGTTCTCCTAGGTATCACCTGAGAGAAATGAAAATATATTTCCATGAAAATCCTTATTTAAGAATAGTTACAACAGTCTTATTTACAAAAATATAAAACTGGAAAATAACAATGGCAGCCAGCAATGAAGAATGAATTTTTAGTACACCGACTGGTATGATCATGCAACAGAATACCAAGCAATGTAATAGAGTGAACATATAACACTTGTGATTGCATGGGTGAATCTCAGACATGAGTGAATGAAGCTGGATTCTATGCCATCTATTTATAAGAAAGTCAAAATAGGGAAAAGCAGTTTATGGCATCAGAAATCTATTGAGCCGATGATTCTGAGGGCAAGAGATTAGGAAATACAAAGTTCTTTCTGGGTGAAAAATATTTTCCTGTGTCTTCATACGTGTTCATGTGATTGAGCAGAACATTTATGACTTGAGTGTTCACTTTATGCAAATTACCTTAAAGAACATAGGGGTGGAAATGATTTTCTTTTGCTGGGCTTCCAATCATAGTTAACAAATTGGCAGGTCCTACACTCATGATCACTTGTTATATTATGGTGGGAAAGATGCTGTGGTGAAACTATTAGAAAACAAAAGTAATGATAGTTACATGCTTTAACATGTTCCTGCTGGCTTGAACCACAGGTGGCATGTGCATGACTGTCCCTCTGGGAGGCCTATATTCCCCAGTGGAACCGTCTGTCCCTTGCTGCCCAATGGGATGCTCACGCACCTACCATCTATAGTTCAAGCTTCCCAGCAGAGAGACATGAATTACGGCCCCATTGGGAATGTGTTAAATGTGCTTTCCAGAAGTAGCTCTTAAATACAAATCTACCCATTCAGCATACGTTTTGGAAAATGCCAGGGACAAGCAAGGAGGGTACCCTGCTTACTTGTGGCACATGGGTATAGTGTCCTTGTGGACCATAGGCAGCGTCACAGTGGTATCCACAGAAATGAGCTTCAGCGGTGTCTGTTCACTATCTCTCCTGCATCTGGAGTCTACAAAACACTGCCCACCAGACTTCAAAAGCTGGGAGTCATCTTGGTTATCTCTTCTAGGAGCCTGGCTTATTCTTCTTCCCCCAGTCTGTGACATCAAAGACTTGGTTTCATTGCATGATCATCTGCCACCATGGCTGTCTGCCTGGCTGCCCTTTGGAAATGTTTGGAAACAGTGATGCGTCTGTGTTACTCTGAGGAGCGCCTGACCCACCCTTTCTCCTCTGCCTGGCTTAGCACAGCAGGACCTGGCTTTGATGGGAGCGAGGCCCGAGGCCTCTGGTGTGGACGTGGGGCTTGCCTGGGTCTGCTATGTGGAACTGTGGGGCTCTGTTCTCCTGCTTGGTTGTAGCAACAAATCTCTCAGCCTAGGCCTCAAAGGCGGGTGGTTTATCTGTATTTATTTGTGAAGAATGAAACTACTTTCTTGTGGAACTGACAGAGCATAGTCTGGAATGATCAACTTTGATTCTGATCTTCCCTGTCTTTATCTGTGTATTGGAGTTGCATGGAGATACAGATCTCTCAGGTTGTTGGAAGAGACCCTGTTTCTATTTGTTCTGCTTCCCTAGTGTTCCTTCTCCTATTTTGTTCTCCTAAAATAATATAACTGTTAATATTTATACATATTTTTAAAATTAAGCATATTAGCTTTTTTTTTTTTTTTTTTGAGACAGGGTCTCACTATGTAGTTCAGGCTGGCCTTAAACTTGCTTGTGTAGCTCAGACTGGCCTCAAGTTCCTGCAGATCCTCCTGCCTCAGCCTCCTGAGTGCTGAGGTTACAGTGTGCACCATCACACCTAGTGTTTCTTTGTAGACAAAAGTGAAAAGGCCACCAGTCCGATTGTGACACTGCACCCTGGTATTCATTTTGGAAGCTTGGAGTCTGTGTGGCGGCTACCTGAGCTCACGATTCTCACTTCTGTCCTTCTAGATCATGCCCCAGATACATGGCTTCAGCCTCATTCAGATCCTGGTACTATGCTTACAGACCCAGACCCTTAAATGAAAACCCTAGCTTCGTAAATCTATTTTGTTTTCCTACTCTTAGTTTAAATGTAGCTGAATCCAGAGTTTACGTCCATTTAGCTGAGCTTTTCAATAGTAAGAGCTATTTTATAAGGCAACCAACGTTAAAGTTATCAGCAAAGCTGGGTAATGTAAAGTATTTATGAATGAAAGTGCAAAAACCAGTCTGGGGGTGCGTGTGTAAAATGTGGGGCTCTGCACAGGCAGAACTGCTGTGACTTTGGCCTGCTTTGCAGTAAAGCATAATTCATGCTGCTGTTAGCCCTTAAAACAGGAAATAATATACCCATTTAACTTAATCACAATTTATATTACATGTGCATATTTCTAAACAAATGTTGTAGATGGAGAGTTTGGTAGCAATAATATTTATGAATTACACTTTTAGTTAGCAAAGGAAATGTGTGACCTCTTACATTTGGTTTGACATTTGAATCTGGTGTTCAGTGTATTTGACAGGCGTGATGGATTCTCATTAGTCTGATGTATAAACAGGAAATGCTTCCTTGGTGAACAGTTATTAATGTAGGACATCCCTGAGTTTGAGTGTTCAGTTGCTTATTGTGATCTGGAACGTGAGACATTTATTTCATTTCTCTTTCTAAAGAAGTAAAAGCAAGGCTTTAATTTTGTGCAGAGCAAGCCTAAGTGATACACGAGGTCTGAGCTTTGAAAAATAGACAATGGTAGGTGAACCGGTGGCAGCACGGCTGCTGCAGAAGGCAGAGGAAAGGAGCAACCCTGGCTGCAGACAGCCCCCACATGGACTGGCAGTTGCCTGCCTTAATTTCCAAGTCAGATAACCCCCAAGAATTAGAACAGGACTTGGGGGCAGATTGAAGTAAGCGCACACTTAACCTTTACCCACAGTAGGATTAAAGTGCTTCGTGCAAAACAGGCATTAGAGCATATTTGCAACCTTGCTCAAGGCTGCACTTTTGTTTTGCATTCAGTGCTAACTTGGTGCTCAGCGACAGTATTGCTAAACAGGGGCTGGAGTGTGAGCACGGAAGTCAGAAGTGTCTGGCTGCTCGCAGGAATGAGGAGAAATCGGGCGAGTCCAGCCGCCCACTGTGGGCCAGGGCCTGTGCCCAGCCCCTCCTGAGTAATGCTTACAATCTAATTAGAAGTCAGTGAGAAACCCAGAAAGTGAAGCCCTTATTCTGAATTTCAGGTCTTCAGAGAGGGAAAGTAGCGTTTTTATTGTTGGAGGTCAAAGTTTAAATTTAGTTTATATCGGATTACCAAAATATGCTTTTGGTAAGGTTAGATTCTCATGCTCAGAAAGAACAGGATGGTAATGAAAGCAAACAGGGTAAGAAATAATCCCATTACAGATGAACTCTTCCCTGGAGTCTCAAACATTTGGGAACCATAATAACACCACCCTGGCAGGAAGATAAAGGCTGAGCAGTGGCAGCTGAAAAGAAATCACACAAGCTAACTACTTTGTTAACACAACGCCTTTCCCTACCCTGACCCATCTAGGCTCTGCTTTATCTTATAGCATTGAAATTACTCGTCTATTAATTAGGGTGTCTTTGTCTTTTGCTGCCTCTCCTACTAATAATGAAGCCCCATGAGAGTAGAAATCTTTCTTTCTCTCACTGCTATATCCTCACTGTTTAGATTCTATCCCGATTTGTAGGAAGCGCTCACCAAATGTTTTTCAAGTGAATGATGGCACCTCAGCTCCTCTGGGCATGCAACTATAATTTTTTAAAAGCAAAGATTTTAAAGTGAGGGGAGTGAGCCAGCCCCTTTGAATTCTGGCAGAAGCAAGGACTGCTCCAGAAGGAAGGTGTGGTTGCTCCTGTAGGTCCTGGGGAAGAAGTTGGTGTCCTAGTGAGGATGCCAGCTGGGAGTCCATGAGGGTAGGGGCTGAGGGCTGAGTGGATACTCAATAGCTGGGTGTGGAGCTAGAATGAATTAGTGAGGGACTGCATTGGAAGAGCCTTGGGAGATCCAGTCTGTCTCTCCGAGGTGCCTTTAGGATAGGGATTCAGTAGGGGCTAAGCAGGACAAAGTGAACCCCTCCAGCTGTAGACAGGAAATGCTGGGGCTTGATTCTCCTAGGAATTTGTGTTAGCCACACCAAGCATCTTGCCTTCTTTCCAATAGGAATGAGCAATACGAGGGCTGAGAAAAGGGACTGGCTGGAAGGCACATGATTCTCTTCAGAGCTGGCTCTGCCATTCTGAGCATTTTGGGAGTGTAAGTCCCACCTAGACTTTCCTGGACTTGAAACCTTTTGACTAGGGGTGGCCTGTGGGAGAACCACCCTCCAAAGCTCTCCCGTAGAAGTCACATGTGACAGATTATTTGCTTGTAGTTCAGTGAAAATAATTAGCAAAGATCCTTTCTTCCTTCCCCAGTGGAAAATAATGCTTACATAGTTCAAATGGTCTCTTAGTAATACTGATATGGGTTGCTGTATTCTCTTGGGCTCTCAAAACAAAGCAGTGTTTTATCAGTCTTGTAAGCCCCAGATCCCAAGCCTTGCTCTCAAAGTGGCAGTAATATCTTGTCCACACAGTACTCCCGTGTGTTATATGGGGTTATTCCACCTTTATTCTATACTGAAGTGGGGATCCAGAGCCATCTGCCATGAAGACCAATTCTCTCAATAAATATTGCTTCAGCATATGCTCACTGAGCACCCACTCTAGCGTGGTACTCAGGAAGCATCCTTGTAGCACATACTGCATGCTGAAACCTTTTTAGACGCTTGTCTCTTGTATGAGGCTCTGATGCCATTTTGTTCCTGTGTTGCTCTATTTTTCTTTCAGTTTTTATTAGTACTTGTTTGCAGTACATGATGGTTACATTCCTAGTGGGGAGTTGGTACATAACACATAACGTACATAACACACCTCAATTTCTTTCTTCATCCTCCTTTCTCCCTCCTTGCATATTTTAATCCTATTCCCTTTTGAGAAAGATGCCTCTCTACTTCCTATGATCTTTTGTTTTGATCTTTATTTATATTTTTGTGTTGTTAACTCTTGCGCTGTCCTGGTCCTCTGCTCGTTTCTTCCTTCTTGTTGCAGTCTTGAAGCCTCTGCAGAAGCCCTTGCTGAACATGAGAGACTTTGACTCTGCACCCTGTGGATTTCCTAACTGGTCTCTAAAGGTGTCATATATTTTCCCTTCCCCGCTTTCTGTGAGCTCCCAAGGCGGGGGCTGTGCTATTCTCCGGCCCCTCAGTAGTGGCCATTGATTAACTTACTCTATAATATTTGTTAAACATATCTTGAGGAGCTATAACCATTTCCCTTTTCTCAATAAAGTTTGGAGTTATTAAAATCTTTCCTACATAAAAATATTGTAAAACTAATATATGTTTGCTATAAAATCCTAACAATATAGAGGTATATAAAAACAGTCAGCAGTTTGTAGGACCACCTTCTACTCTGAGGTTACCAGTGCTGATGAAAGAGGGTGATTCCATCTACAGCTTTCTTTATGCACAAATTTAAGTAAAAATGTATTCACATAGAGATGGATTTTATCCTTTCTCTCTTTTTTAAAAATTGCAATGCTAATACTAAATGCATTATATTTTGGTGTTGCTTTTCGATTAATACCATATTGTAGAATTATGTTAGCCAGCAAATTTGCTGAAAAATGCCTTCTATATCAGGGAAATGGGCAAATTCACACCTTTTGACACATGTTAATGACTTTAAAAATATTGAAGACTATAAAAGAATAAAGGAAATAGACTCAATAATAAAACAAGTACTAAAGGACAATAAATTACTCATTAATACATGAGTAATTGAAAATGAAAGAATACACCATGGCCTTTTATATTAGTAAATATAAATTGTTATTTATTTCCCCCCAATAGATGCATAATTCATATTCAGTGATATAAACTTCACATAGTTTATCACTAACTGATGAATATTCCTTTGATTTTTGCTTTTTTGCCCTAGTGAGAAATGCTTATAATAAGCATGCTTGTGGATGTGGCTTATAGTATGTATCCCTAAAAGAGAGATCACAAGTATTTTAAATTTTGATAGATGCTTCTAGATATCTTCTAAAAGTTGTAGCAATTCATCATAATGAATGAGCTTATATTTCCCCATATCCCTACCACCATTAATTATTCACTTATTTTTGTCAGTCAGATGGTTCAGATTTGTTGTTTTATGTTTCCCTAATTACAGTGCAGTTGCAAATCTCTTTGTTTATCAACAACTTAAATTTCCTCTTCCTTCAATTGCCTCTTCATAGCTTTTGTCTATTTTTCTTTTTCATATTAATTTGCACACGTCCTTTCTTAAAAACAGCAGATAAGCCCTTTGCCATATGTGTTAGAAGTATTTTTCTCTTATCTATAGCAATAATTGTGTGTGTTACAAGTCTGGTGTCCTAAAAATTTAGGGCTAAGTAAAATTTTAAAATATCAAACCATTCTTTTTATGACTTTTGGTTTGCCTGACCAGAGAATCCTTGCACATTATGAGTTTACTTATGCTTTCTCTTAAATTTTCTTCTGATATTTTTCACTTAGATTGTTAGTCCACGGGGAAGTTATCTCCATATATGGTATGCAAAAGCGTCTAGGGTTATTTAATTGATGGTGTTGGACTCTCATAGAAGGGAAGAAAAAAAAATCCTTTTCCCACTGACTGTACCTGTGTTATATATGGAGTTACTCTACTCATATGATATATGAGATTCTCAGACTTTGCTTTCAAAACTTTACCTTTGGGGTAGAAGACAGTACCACTGTCCCAGTGACATACAGGGTATGACTGTGAGACCGGTTCCCTGTGGAGGGCAATGTCTCTTTGTTTGATATTAAGCTGTCAACATAGGAAGGGGAGGGTTTGGATCACATACTCTCCAACTCGGGCCTACTTCCAAGTTCTCAGTGCAGCAAATATCCCTTCTTTTAGCTTAGAAAAATTAAAGGAATCAAATTTTGAATTATGACAACCCCAATTGGTGCCCTAAATAACCACCTTGTCTATGTTGGTGACCACAGAGCTCCGGTGTAAGAGGTCCTGGTCACAGGTACCCTTGTCCTCAGGAGGCTTGTGGGCAGTGTCTGTCTGGCTTTCTCTTCAGTATCTACTCCCAGCTGAGATTTTCTTTAGGCCAACTTTCAGCCTGGAGCAAATTTTTTATGGCTGTGAGCTAATCCCCTAGCAAACCCTGGTTTATATAGAATCGCTGACACAGTGCTAACTCTGGTGATTCAACAGAGGCTGTGGGCTATTTATGGCTCCCTGATGCCTACAGGGGATAATTCTCATTTAAGAGATTCGGTTTCTGTTGGGACAGGGATCCCCCTTTTCTCCTCATGGGACTGTGGAACCTCTTACCCAAGACCTGAGTGAGTAGGAAGCTTCTTTTGGGAAGGGCTTGCCATGGAGCCAGCTCAACCTGCAGTAAGTTACAACCAAGGTGGGCTTTTCATCCCAGGATTGGGAGAGCCTTAGAAACAAATAAATATTTTCATCTCCTATTTTGCCTCTGGGCAACAGGCCCAAAAAGCATCTTGATTTTTCTCAGTGAAACTTGGGAGAAAAGCTCAGGATGACTTAATTCCCTTTTCCTCTCCCCCTTCTGCACTTTTTTGTACTGAGGACCTGGAGCTGGGGTCCCAAGCAGCCACTGTTTGTGGATATGAGCCAGGCAGACCTGGACCCCAGGCCTCTTTGTGGGGCAGGGATCATGACAGACTCCTTTGGAGACTTTCCTGCCCCTCACTGCTGTGGTCAGCCTTCAGACAGGGGACTGACAGACACAGGATGGGTTTGGGGCCAGCAAGAGGCAGCCAGGTCCTAGATTTTTCTTCATTTCCACTGTCAGCCTTTCCTTATGCAGCCAGAGCCCTCGAACAATCACCTTGTTTCCACTGCACTTGACTTTCTCCTCTCCTGGGGGTGGGGTGAGGTAGAGTAGAGGTAGAGTCAAAATTCTAAAAAACTTGTGATAAAATATGTATAACATAAAAATTAGCATTTTACTGGTTTTAAGTGTACAGTTCAGTGACATTGAGCATGTTCCCATGAAAATGTCCATCTTGTGCAGCCATCACTGCTGTCCATCTCCAGAGCGCTTCATTGTCCCAAACCTAAATCCCATGCCCACTGCCCATTCCACCACAGGAAGAGCCTGTGGAGCCTGAACTCAGGGGCAACCGGAGGGTGGTGGCAAGGAGTCGGCAGTTGAGGTTGCAGGTACCACTGTGGCACAGACACTTTTGTCACTTGCTTCTTCCTCCGCAGAGTCACCCTAGATGCTACCACAGATCCCATAAGGGAGGTCCTGAGAGGTCCCAGGGGGCTGCCTTCTCTTCATAGGAAGGAGCTCTCTTCAGCAGGTCTTTCCAAGTGACGTCTGGAGGATCAGACAGACAGGTATGTCTCATTGTCTCCGTCTGATAGGTGAAAATGCTGAGGCTAACAAGGAGGGTTGAACTTACCCCATCACCAAGTGGAAGATGGAGACTTCAACCAGTGCTGCTTGGGTTTCAAGCCAGTGCTTGTAACCATTTTTGTATGTTTACTGATAAGCTTCAGGGCTCCCAGAGTGATCCCCAGGCCAATAGGTCATCCCAGCATCACTGAGCATGGCTCTGAACTTAGCAAAGCATCCAGATTGGCCCCACGAAACTGGAGCCCTTTGAAGTCAGTGATGTCAAAACCCAGCCAGCCTTGTCTTTTACCAGCTTTTATGGGGCCTACAGGGGGATGGAAGCACTTAGAGATGGCAGGCAGATAAAAGATGGGCCGGGCCTGCCTTGATAAGGTTGCCTGGGTGGGGGCACTGAAGCCGCCAGGGCTGTGATTTCTGCATGGAGTAAGCGCGATTTCTGGCAGAGCCTGGAAGCTGTGAAGACAGGCTGGCGGCCCCGGGATTTAGTGGTTTAGCTTTGTTGAAATCCCCAACCTCAAAGACTTGCCCTAGTGACTGAGTTTTGTCAAGCTAATTAAGAGCGAGCTCAGTCGAACTCTGGAAGAGGAAAAAGGAAAGAGGGTGGCTGAGGGATCCCCAGAACAACTGGGAGGAAGGTGCTGCTGTCACTCCTGATAGATGCGGGCTCCCTGGGGACCTGCAAGAATGACAGCAGGATGGATCCTGGCATGAGGGTCCATACTGCCTTTTCCCAGTTATTCTTTGGCAGCTCTGCCTTCTCAGTGGTCACCCAGGCATGACAGCTGTGGGTGTCTAGGCAGTTTGTGGATTCAGGCTTGGCTGGGGACAGCTTTGAGGCTTACAGAGGCGAAGAGGCTGTGTGCTCCCTGGAGAGCACTCTCTGGGGCTTTTGAAGTGCCATCCATCTACTCAGGCACTGCAGTGATAGGTTTCCTGTGCCTGATGACAGGGTAAGATAGAAAAAATAAAGGGCTCACACTGATTAGATTCACCCTCCTCAAACTCTTGTGATATAAGAGTTTCTTATTATCCCTGTCTTATGGCCAAGGAACCCTGGGCTCAGAGAGGTTAAATAACTTGTGCGAGGTTGCAGAGATAGTAAGTGTATTTAAACCCATGTTGGCTTTGGAGCCTGAGCTCTTCAGCCTGGACTAGAGAACTGGCAGGACACCTGCTGAAGCAGTGGAGACAGAACATAGGGAGACTTCCAAAACAAGTCCTTGAGGGAATTATTTTACAGCTCACGGCCCAAGAAGCTGAATAAGAATGAGGCATGTCATGACTAAAGTTAGGCCCAGGGCAGGGCCTACTAGATCCAGGGTTAAGAGGGGGATTTCTGGGAGCTGGGACCCTTGCCTGGAGAAGAGGGCAGGACTGAGCCTGAGGCAGAACAGGATTTGGAGGATCTTCCCTGAGTGTAGATCACTGTCCCAGGCAGAAGAACCCAGTGGGCTGTTTGGGTTAAAAGTTGGAATCTGCTATTAGTGACCTTGAGCAACTTACCTAACTTCTCTGTCTTTCAGAATCTGGGGGGACAATAGCCATACATGTGGTGTGGGTATCTTGGAGAGCAAATGAATTAAAGCCCACAGAAAGCTAGTCAGCTATGAGATGAACATGTCCTGGCTTAAGATTGTAATTATGCTCTTTTGGAGAAGCATGCTGGCCACAGTTCTGGGGCAAGGGTGGAGGAACTTTGACTTCCTGGCCTGGTTCTTGGGACCTTTTTTTCTTTTACCTGTGTTTTCTCCAGGATGATTTGTCAAACGTTGTCCAACAAAACATTTGCCAGGATTGGTGGAAGTTCTCCAACTGGACTATGGATTGAAGCTCCTGAGTACTTTTTTCAAAAATAGTTAGGAGGTTTACCACGTCCAACATAGTTTCTCTGATTTGCGTTTGTTTTCTCTGCAAGATGAAAGTGTGAAAATATTTGCTCATTTATCTATGCTTTCATTCAGCTGCCATTTACTGAGCACCTACTTTGTACTAGGGACCTTCCCAGGGAACAGAGCGGGCATTGCATGATTGGGCAGTCAGTCCTATTCCCATGGCCCATGTGCTAGAATTTTAGTTTGATTTTGCAGGGTGGCATCAGGATACATTTGGTTTGGAGTGACTAATCTGACCTCAGTCTCTACTCTGTCATTCTTGGGGTGCCAAATGATAGGATGACCAAATGGTTAATAATTGGGGCTCTGTAATCAGTCACACCTAGGTTTATCTTAGCTCTGCTGTTTACTGGTTGTGGCACCCTAGACAAGTTACTTGGCCAATATAATGGGAATAATTTTACCTTCTCCACAGGGTCATGTAAGGATGAAACAAAATGATGTATAAAAAAGTGCTTAGACCAGATCTCCCTTCACTAGGAGCACTTGCTAAATGTGCATCTATTAGGATTACTGTTGTTAACTGCTGTCATTCAGTTTTGGTGCAAAGTTAATTAATTTATTGAGTTTGTAAGTAACCTTTAAAAAATCACTTAATAAAAGAAAAGGCAGACAACCACATGGAAAGGTAGGTAAAGACTGGAGCATGATGTCCCCTGGAAAAGAAGTGTGTGTGAGCAAATGATGAGATAATAAGCAAACAAAAAGCAGCTCCACCTTTTAGAAATGTTTTAGAAATGTCTATTAACAGCAAGATCACAGGTTTTCGTTTTTTTTTTTTTTTGTACCAGGGATCGAACTCACGACCTTGAGCTTGCCCGGCAGGTGCTTAAGCCACTGAGCTAAATCCCTGGCCCCAAGATCACAGTTTTTACCTTGCAACATGATGAAGACTTAAAAGTTTAATGATACAGTATATTTTATTGGAAATGGTGTCGGGAAACACCCTAGTTATAAGTCATGGGTAGGGCGTGCATATTGGTCCAAACTTAGGAAGGCTGAACCAGTTCTATTAAGTACACATCATCCTTTTGACTTAGCAATTCCATACATAAAATTTATCTCATGGACTTATGTAGTGAGAGCAAATACTATAGTGAATGTTTAAATGGAAAAAATTATTACAGTAAAAGATACACAGTCATTAATCCATCTTGAAATACTCCTGCTTACCTTTAACACTTACCCCATTGTCCTTGCCACTTTTTGAAGCAGTTTTGGAAATCCTTTTTCATGAATGTCTTCAGTTTTGCTGTTGTGGGCTGCCTTGATGTCCTGAATGAATTCAAAACATTTATCTTTCATGGTCACTTTGATTTTGTGCACAAGCCAGAGGTCACAAGGTGCCACAAAAAGCAGCTAGTGAGTTAGGTGGGTGAGGACACACCGTAATGCTTCTATTCGACAGAAATTGCTTTAAATGTTTTGATTCAATTCAGGATCTTGAGACAGCTACAAAAGCACAACTAAAGATACAAATGAGGATTTCCAGCACTGCTCCAGGAAGTGGCAAGAATGATGGGGTAAATGTGTTTGAAGTGAGAGGGAGTTCTTTAGAGGGGAATAAATGGCAATGTGTCTTTTACTGTAATATATTTTCATTTTTAATTTAAATATTCGCTGTAGTTTTTTATTATACCTTGAATATTCATAAATGAATGCAGTCAGTAATGAGCATTTTTGAGAACATTTGTCCTATCACCAATTAATAGAAATCATACCCATAAAGGACTGATTTAACTAAGGTACACATATATAGTGGAAAACTTTGCAGCCATGACAAAGAACATGATGTGTCTATCATGTATCTTCCAGATCTGAACATTTTTCCAAGATACGTTAAGTGCAGAAAAAGGAAGATTGGAGCATTATGTAGAGTGTTCTGTTATTTGTATTGAAATAAAAGGTGTATGGCAATATATGTTTATAGAGAGAGCATGTTTCATAAGAA
Source organism: Hydrochoerus hydrochaeris (assembly GCA_004027455.1). NCBI lineage: Eukaryota > Metazoa > Chordata > Mammalia > Rodentia > Hydrochaeridae > Hydrochoerus > Hydrochoerus hydrochaeris. The sequence continues at coordinate 69,257 of PVLA01001610.1, read as the reverse complement.
ACTGTTCACAGTGATTATCTTTAGACAAGAGTCCTTGAAACCTGGTCAGGGAGGGGGTGTTATTTTACAGTGTCATGTTGTGTAGTGGCATAGTTTTTATCATATGCATAAATGGCTTCCATAATTGTTAAGAGAAAATGCAAACCATATATGTATTTGTAGTCCAGAGATGTAGCCTTTCAAATTTTGTAGGTACGTTTGAACTGTTTTCCTCTGAAGCCCTATGAAGAGTGTCATTAAATGGCTTTCAGAACTCAGTGTAGTGGTATATACTATAATCCAAGCTACTCAGAAGGCTGAGGCACATGTTTAAGGCATCTTCCTACCGCGGTCACCTGAGGCATCTTAGTGAGACCCTATCTTAAAATCAAAATCAAAACAATATTTAAAAAGGGGGCTAGGAGCATAGCTCAGTGCGATAGAGAACTTGCCTAATATGTGCCCCAGTAACCCCCAACAAAGGATTTCAGATATGGGTAACTATAAGGTGGTTCAAATATAAATTGGATTGGGGTCTTGCTGTACTTTGGACCCGAGGGAAGCAGAAGCTGGTGACTAGGTCTGAGCTCAGTGTCCTTCTGAGTCTTGAGGAATAGACAGCAAGTCCTATGCTCTTGCCACCCTGTAGAGTTAGAATGTACCATCCACAGGACAGGGGCTGAGGGTCTTGGGGGTTAAGTTGTCCTGGCGAAAGTTTGACAAAAACAAGTCTTCCAGGTGGGTGAGCCAGTCTGTTTCCTGTGAGGCTGCCCAGGAAGCTTTCATGTTTATGGGGTCTGAGGCACCATTTACACCCTCTGCCTGCATCTTCAGGTGGGAGGGGGAAGGGGCTCCTTTCAAGAAGATAGTCAGTGGGGGTGGGAACAGATCTGTGACTAGAATCAGACCTTAGAGGTCTAAGCAACCTCTTTTACCTGTTCCTTTTAAAGTTTGTATTTTTTGTTGAAAATTTCATTTTAAAATAAAAGTTACCTTTGCACATAGAGAGTCATATAGTTCTAGAAGGCTTGTTACACACACACACACACACACACACACACACACACGTGTGCACGCATGCATGCACATGTCCTATACTTCTGCCTCTTCTTCTACTTCCCCAAAGCACCCACTGTTGGTAAAATAGCTGATTCTTTTGTTATTTGTCTCTGTACCTGTAAATAACATGCTTATATTTAATTTTTTATTTTCAACATTGCCTATTGATGTCTCACAAGATAGGACAGAATTGGAGTTAACTGTTTTTCATTACCACCTGTTAATACCCATACTTCACATTTCCATCTTTCAAAAACAGCTATAGTATAATTTTATTAGACTGATACTCTGTGATCATTATTTTGACCCCCTAAGCTGTATTTTGCTGATCAAAATTTCTGCCTTGGAGTTTTTTTAGAAAATACCTCTGCTTAGTTGTTTTTTAAATCACTGAATTCTCCCTCAGTTGAATAAAATTCATCTCAAAATTATATTTACAATCCTTTCTATCAACTTCATCTCCTTGAAAAAAGTCTCTTCTGGAACCTTCTGAACCTGGCTGGATGCTTCCTAGATCTGCCATACTACTTTTATTTGGTGATCACTCTTCATTAATGCCTTAGAAATTCCCTTGAATTCCTTTATGCTAGATCTGGTTTCTGGAATTCCATATTCACCTCTCTCTTGGATTACTTTCTCATACATATTTTCCCCCATCAACTTAAAAAGAAGTAAACAATGTTTTTTGAGACCCGGCATGTCTGACAGTTGTACCTCATGCTTATTGATGGTTTGGCTGTGTATAGAACTATAGGTTAGTGATAATTTTCTTGAGGAATTCGTACCACTGTTTTCAAAGCACCCAGTGTGGCAAAGAAGGCCACTGTATGGGCTTTGTGTCTCTTGCCTCTCTACTAAGAAGAGTTTTCCTTTGTCTTCATTATTTTGAAACTTCACAATAAACTAAATCTATTTTTCTCATTGTGCAGAATACTTGGTAGATCTTTTCAATCTGGAAAAATGAATGTTTCATTTCTGGTTATTTATTATGAAAATTATTTCCTTGAAGATTTCCTATCTAGTGTTTTCTTATGTTCCACCTCCCTTCTCTCACCCTGAACTTCTATTATGTGTTGCTGAATCTGCTGAACTGCTTCTGCATTATTGGTATTTTTCTCATGTTTTTTATCTTTTAGTCTGCCATTTTCTATGGCAATTGTTTAGCTTTATCTGTGAAGGTTTTATTTTGCCCCAAGAGTACCTCTTCCTTTTTCAAATGTTCCTTATTTAAGTTAATGCATACTAACTGAGCGTATCAACGGAACTCAGTATTATCTTTCCATATATGTATATAGCATACATTGATCATATCCATCCAACTTTCTTACAATCCCACTGGCATAATTCTGAGTTCCTAGTAATCACTATTCTACTCTCAGGTACAGAGGGAGGGGGTGGGAAGGGGAAGGAGAAGAGGAGGAGGAGAGGGATTTAAATTTCCCACATATGAGGCATAATATGTAGTAATTGTCTTTCTGTGTCTGGCTTACACATAAAAGATGTCCTTCAGTTTCATGCTTTTTAAAAAATAGATGACAGCATGTAATTTTTTGTGGCTTTTGTTTTGAATTTTCTATTCATCTGTCGATGGGCACCTAGGCTGATTTTGTAACGTGTCTACTGAGATTAGTGCCACATGGGTATGCTAATGTGTCCTTTGTATGCTAACTTCATATCCTGTGGGTATATACCCACCAGTGGAATAGCTGGATCAGATGAAAGTTCCATTTTTAGTTTTTGAGGAACCTCCTACTATTCTCCATAATGATTATACTAATTTACATTCACATTGATAGTGTATAAGAATTTATTTTTCACCACATCTTTTCCAGACTTTGATATATTTTGTTTATAATAGTCATTCTAAATGGGGTGAGATGATATCTCACTGTATTTTTAATTTACATTTCACTGATGCTAGTGACATTATTTTTTATATATTTATTGGCTTTTTGCATTTTTTCTTTTAAGAAATTCCATTTGGATCATTTGTACCTTCCTAAATTTGATTATTTGATTTTTAAAAATTAATTTTTGAGTTTTTCATGTATTCTGAGTATTAAACCTTTGTCAGATGAATATATACCAAATATTTCCCCCCACTTTGTAGATTGTGTTTTTTTACTCTGTCAGTGATTTTCTTTACTGTGCAGAAACATTTTAGTTTGACAATATCATCTGTTATTTTTTTTTTAATTTTGTATCAGTCAGTGCTTACTAGATATATTAGTTGCTTTTCTCATTGCTGAGACAAAATACCCAACACCCAAAGTTAAAGGAGGAAAAGTTCATTTAGCTCTCAGTTTTCAAAGGTTTCTGTCCATAACTGACCAGCTCTAAGGCAGAGTGGCATGGCAGACAGGGATAGCAGAGGAGAAACCATTCATGACAGACAGAAGAGAGCAAAGCAAATAAGCAAGGAATGACCACAACTCTCTCTGTCCCTTCTATAATATCCAGGTTGTCTACCCTTAGAGGGTAGCATTCATACTTTTAATCCTAGTGTCCTTAATCCCAGCATTGTACCATGAATCAATCCCAGTGTCACATAATCTATATCCAACCACCTCTGAAAAGGCCCACCTATGACTACATGAGGCTTTGGGGGGATATCTAGACACAAGACATAACATTCTGCACCTGGCCCCTCAAAGACTCATGTGTATTCTTTTATGAAAAAGGCATTTAGTCTGTCTTTAAGAGTTGCCAGAGTCCTAAGTGTTTCAGCATTGCTGAAAAGTCCAAGTCCAAAGCTTCCTCTGAGATATAAGGTATACTCTTAGCTTCAAGCCCTTGTACAAATGCAAAGAAAGTCAAACCCTTCCAACATTCAATGGCACAAGGTGGAAATTTCCATTCAAAAAGTTACAGACAGGAGGATTGCAAGGAAAGGGAACAAAGCAAGACCAAAACCCAGTCCTGTAGTTCCATGTGCATCTGAGGTAATCTGTGGCAAGATGTGAACTCCAACAGAGCTTCGATGGCTCTGCTTCTATGACACTTCTGGTGATTGTAGCTCCCACAGCTTCTTTCTTTGGCTGGCATTGCTCACTCCTTGTAGTTTTCTTTGGTGATACATATACCTGGCTTCTTCAAATTTCTGGAGTCTCCACTGCACCTTTGACTCTCACAGCTTCACACACTGCTGTCTTAGGGATATACTGTTCAGCTTTCCAGGCCTTCTGAAAACTATGTGGAAGCCTTCCCAGCCCCATAACTCTTGCATTATGAATGCCCCTAACACTGGCACCATATGAATGACACAGAGTTCTGCTGTCAGCTGGACCAGCAGCCAGGATTTCTTCTTTCTTGGCAATAGGCGTCAGTGCCTATGAACCAAATCTCAAGAAACAACTTCCCTAGGCCACCATCATTCTGGAACATGGTGCTCTGAGGCGCTCTTCTCAAAGGAAAGCCTTTCACTTTTGCAATTTTGAGGCTGCTGCTGCTTTTGATGCCCTGAAGCCATCATTTCTATTCCACTGTTTCTTCTCAGCAATCATGATCTCCTCTACTCTATATTCAAAGTCCACAGCTTTACTGACCTTCTTTTCAGGCCAAACGCAGAATGTTTTATTTTTATTTATTTATGTTATTTTGAAGGTTGTAAAATACAACAGAACAAGATGGAACAAAGCCAGTTGAGACAGTGTAGTGAAATTGGTACAGAACTTTACAGCACGTTACTGGGATAACAGTAATAGGTACCATAGTATATCTTGTTTTCTTCACAATAGTTGTTCTTTCAATCAGGTATAGCAAAATCAAAGGAAAAACAGAACATTATAGAACTTATCAAAACAGAATATCGAATAGAGAAATACCATTAATCAGAACAAAGCAAAACAGTGATAAAAAATATTTGCCTTGAAAGAGATGGTAGAAGGAAATCCCCTTTATTTGCTATATTGCATATAGTCAGCCTCGCAAGAAATGTTTAGATCTCTGGCTCCCACTTGCTAACAGGGGAGGGGGATGTTTGATTCTCAGCCCACACACTGATGGGCTCATAGCTGCTTACCAGGGAGGCGAGCTGTTTGCTTGGTTTCCCAGCACCCTAAGTTCCAACATGGTGCGGATCTTAGGAGATGCTGATGATTCTTGCCCTGGGGCAGCCATGGCTTGCCAGGCCAGAGCCACTTACCAGGGTGGTGAGCTAGCTGCTTGGTTTCTGAGCACCCTAAGTTCCAACATGGCATGGATCTCAGAAGACACTGATGGTTCTTGCCTTGGGGTGGCCGCAGCTTGCCATGCCACAGCCACTTACCAGGGCGGCAAGCTGGCTGCTTGGTTTCCCAGTGCCCTAAGTTCCAACATGGTGCGGATCTCAGGAGATGCTGATGGTTCTCACCCTGGGGCAGCCGCAGCTTGCCAGGTCACAGCCACTTACCAGGGTGGCGAGCTGGCTCAAGAATGTTTTAAACTATTCTTCTGGGCTCTTTGCTCTTGATTCTTAACACAAATCTGGGTAAAGTCCCCAACAGTAGCCATGCCACTGTTTCAACATTAGACCACCTTGAAATTTCTTCAGCAAGATTAATTAGTTTGTGGCCCCTTTTAGTCTTAGGCAAGCTCTCTGGCCATAAGCAAAATGCAGACAAACTTTCTGCCATGCCATGTCACACATTATCTGGAGCCCAAAAACCAATTCATTACTTCTTCCCATCAGAAATCTCTTGAGCCTGGTCTTTACTGGCAGTTTTTCTATCAGCCTTCTAGTCTTCTGAGCTCTGACCAGAATTTCCCTTAAGTATGGCCTAAGGTATTCCAACTTGACTTTTTCAGCCAGCATTTCTGAATCTTTCCAAGCTCTTCCCTCAAACCACTCCCACAGGCTCCTGAACCATATGATCTAGTATAGCCACAGAAATGATCCTATTCCTGTTACCAAATTCTGTTTGAGTTACTTTCTCATTGCTGAAACAAAATACCCAACACCCAAAGTTAAAAGAGGAAAGATTTATTTAGCTCACAGTTTATACAGGTTTCATTCCATAATCAGCCAGCTCCAAGGTGGAGTGGCATGGCAGACAGACATTGCAGTTGAGAGGGAGTTCATGGCAGACAGAAGGTAGCAAAGAAAACAAGCAAAAGATGACCACAGCTTTTTTATTCCCTTATATCTTATCCAGGCTACCCCCCTTAGAGTGTAGCACTCACATCCTCAATCCTAGTGCCTTTGATCCTAGCATTGCATCATGAATCAATCTCAGTGTCATACTCTAGGTCCAGTCACCTCTGAACTAGCCAACCCTGACTATGTCCATATGAGGCTTTGGGGAGACATCTAGACACAAGCCACAATAACTGAGAAACAGATTTAATGCAAAGTATACAAATATACAAGAATTAATAAGATTGACTGAAAATGGCCACCCACCGAGTCAGGTGTGAGAGAGTGAAAAAGGTCTATCTGCCCACTGGGAACCCAAAGGATCCAGTTGAAGGCTGAGAGCTCATTGTAGTGTCCTGTTGGAGTCCAAATCAGGACGTTGAAGGGTCTGCAATGAAAGGCTGAAGGTATGGTGCTGGGGAGTTTAGGCTGGAAGGCTGAAGAGTTTGTGCTGGAAGCCAGGAGATGATGTCCAAAATGAAGGTGAAGACTGGAACTCCTCTGAAGACATAGAAGTGAGCCTTCTTTATTCATTTTCTTTTTGTACCATTCTGGTAACACTGTTCCCTAGGGTGGGTCTTCCACACCCAGAAATAATGCTGAACCAATTTAGTTTGACATTTCTTATTAAAGTTGCCACAATTAGTTACCTATCACACTTTTGTTTTCTATGTTTTGGGGGTCCTATCTAGAAAATCATTGTCTATACCAATATTTTGCAGTCTTACCCCTATGTTTTTTTCTAGCAGATTCAGGTCTTAAATTTAGGTTCTTGATCCATTTTGAGTTGATTTTGTACAAGGTAAAAGACAGAGTCAAGGTTCAATCTTTTGCATGTGGATATCCAGTTTTCCCAGTTTAAGAGGCTGTCTTTTCTAAATTGCCTTTTTGGCACCTTTGTCTAGAAACAATTGGCTGTAAATGTGCAGGTTTATTTCTGGGTGTCTATTCTGTTCTATTGGTTTACATGCCTGTTTTTAGGTCAATTGCTGTTTTTTTTTGTGGTACCAGGAATTGAACCCACGACCTCGCGCTTGCCAGGCAGGTGCTTATGCCACTGAGTTAAATCCCTGGCCCTGCTGTTTTGTTAATTATGGCTCTGTAATAGGTCTTGAAATGAGGTATTTTACTGCCTCTAGCTTTGCTCTTTTGTTCAAGATTCTTTTAGCTATTCTGGGGGGTCTTTTGTGCTTTCATATGAATTTCAGGATTGTTTCTTCTAGTTCTGTAACAAATATCATTGGTAAATTCCACTAGAAGAGCAGATATACAAAAGATATATAGAATCAAACAGTATTAACATAGTGCAAAGATGAATATGTATGAGAACAAAGACTATTCAAAAACAGTTGGAAGAAAATGTAGAAATAAGTCCATATCTTTCAATACTAACCTTGACTGTAAATGTACTGAATACTGTAATTAAACATCCTTTTAAAATAGTATCTTGTTCTGTTTTATATATGTAATATCTTTTCTAATATTGATGACAGTGTTATTAATGTTTTCTCTCATTACCTATTTGTTTTAGTGTCTATATTTCTGATGGGTACTTTCCTCAAATGCCTGGTGAATCTTGATTGATATATCAGAGTGGAGGTACCTATAAAACTGACTTAAAAACTCTGTGTACTTTAATGAGGCCATTTAAATTATCAGCTTCATATAGCACAATCTATCTGGGTTGTGTTCTTAGGGAGTAGTCAGTGGGGACATCTTATTGGTCTCTTCTTTTGACCTGATTGGATTGCCCAGAGAAATCTCCAGTTTTCTCTCTGGAGGTTACTTGTCTGACCACCAGCTTTCTGGGAATTTAGTAGGAAAAGAAGGCTGGGAACTCCTCTTACATGGGCTGTCATAACAAAGTATATATCATAGACTGGGTGGCTTAAACAATGAAAATTTATTTTCTCACAATCCTGGAGGCTGGAAGTCCAAGATCAAGGTACCAACAGAGTTGCTTTCTGGGGAGGCCTTTCTCCTTTGTTTGCAGATGACAGGCTTCTCACTGCGTTCTCACATGGCCTTTCCTTGGTGAGAGAGCTCCCACTGTCACTTCCTCTTATAGGGAGACTAATTTTATCAGATTATTTATGACATCATTTAATCCTAATTACCTCCTGAAAGTCCCCATATCCATGTTAGAGTTTAGCACTTCAATATATTAATTTTGGGGAGATATAATTCAGTCCATTAGCAATAAATAAAATTTCATTTAATATTTCTGTTTTGACTTCTACCTTCAACAGTGCTTGGGAACCTCAAGACTGTTTTAATTTTTGAGTTTTCCAATGGAGTTGATGGCCGCATGGAACAAGGATGGTAGTAGATGATTTGGGAGGAATTTTTAAAAGTATAATTTAAAAAATCATATATATATATGTGTATATATATATATATATATATATATACTTACGGCATACAGCATCATGTTTCAAAACACATATACAATGTGAAATGAATACTATAATCAAGCTAATTAACACAAATCCATCACCTCACACACTTACAGAAATTCTTAATTTCCTACTCTTAAAGATGTTGTATAATAGTATACATCAAAACAGCATTTCATTCCCAGAGACAGATTAAAATAGTTAAGTAAGTACCATTTTGGACAATTTATTGATATCTCTATATATTGGTGCATTTTAAAAGTAAAAAATTGATAATGCCATATGTTCTGTTTTGTAACCTGATATTTCACTTAATGGAGTGTAGTAGACACCTTTTCACCTCAATAAATTTATGTTAAAATCATAACCTCTTTGTAATATAATTCATAACCTTTTCCCATCCCTGTTACCCTTCCATCCATGCCCTCGTTCCCCTCCTCTTGATTAGTGATAGTCTTCCTCAAACTTTCATGCTATCTTTTTTAGATTACCTATACTAGGCAAAACATGGTATTTGTCTTTCTGAGTTCGACTTATTTTGCTTCACATGAAAATCTTTAGTTTCATTCATTTTCTTGAAAATAGTATTTCATTCTATTTTATAGCTGAATATATACCACTGTATACATATATCACAATTTCTTTATCCATTCATCTATCAGCAGACATCTAGGCAGGTTCCATATCTTGGCTATTGTGAATTATGCTGCAATGGACATGGGTGTGCAGGTACCTTATAGAATGTTTACTTGAATTGCTTTGGGTATATACCGAAGTAATATAGCTGGGTCATATGGTCGTTCTGTTTTTAACTTTTTTGAGTAACCTCCATACTGATTTCCATAGTGGCTATTCTAACTTATATTCTGATCAGTGGCATAGAAATATTCCCTTTCTCCCAATCCTCATTGGTATTGATTTATTTTTGTATTCTTACTGATAACATTTCTGACTGGGTTAAGATAGAATCTCAGTGTAGTTTTGTTTATAGTTCCTCTAATGGCTAAAGATATTAAACATTTTTTCATATGCTTTTTGGCCATTTACGTTTCTTTTGCAAGGTATATGCAACTTATTTACCCATTTATCAATTGGGTGATATTTGATTTTGGGGTGTTTTATGGAGTCCTTTACATATTACTGATATTAATTCTCTGTCAGAAGAGTAGCTGGTAAATTTTTCTCCCATTCTGTAGGCTCTCACTAACTGTTAGTTGTTTTCCTTGCTATACAGAAACATTTAAATCTGATGTCATTCCATTTATTGATTTCTGCTATTATTTCCCATGCTACTGGAATCCTGTTCAAGAAGTCTTTGTACCTATGGCTTCAAGTGTTTCTCTTAATTTTTCCAGCAGGTTTAAAGTTTCTTGTCTTACTCCTACTTGTCTCATCTATTTTGTATTGATTTTTGTGGAGTGTCAGAGTTACCAGTATAGTTTCAGTCTTCTATATAGAAATATCTAGTTTTCCCACTACCATTTGCTGAAGAGTCTGTCTTTTATCCAAGGTATACTTCTGGTTATCTGTCAAGACAGCTGTAGTTGTGTGGGTTTGTTTTTGTGTCCTCTATTCTGTTCTACTGGTCTATATGTGCATTTTTGTACCATGCTGTTTTTGTTACTTTAGCTTTGTAATATAATTTGAAATCCAATATTATGATGTTTCCAGTTGTATTCTTTTCTGTTAGGATTGCTTTGTCTATTCTGGGTCTTTTGTGTTTCAATAAGAATTTTAGGATTGTTTTTATAGTTCTGTCAATTTGTGGAAATCTTAATGGCTTTTGTTATTATGACCATTTGAACAATTTCAATTCTGCCAGTCCCTCGGTGTGATCAGTCTTTACATTTGCTGTCTTCAATCTTTCTTTAGTGTTCTGTGATTTTCATTGTAAAGGTCTTTCACCTCTTGGGTTAGGTTGATCCCTAGGTATTATATTTTTCTGAAGCTATTGTAAATGGAATCATTTTCTTGAGTTCTTTTTGTTACTTCATTATTATATAAAAAAAGCTGTTGTTTTTTAATGTTAAGTTTGTCTCTTGAAGATTTGGCAGTTCTTAAAACAGGTTGTAAAACAACATTCCTCTTTTTCAGTTGGACCTTCCAGAGGAAATATTGTTGCCAATTTCTGACCAGTTGATTTTGGCTTTAGGACCAAGTTTTCTGATCTGCTCAGCTTGTTACCACTTGTCCAGCTTCCAAAATGTTCTTGCCTGTGTGTTTTCCTTTTCTATTTGTGGTGATTATACCATCACAACACTGTTTTGTCAGTCTAGTGATTGTTCTAGAGTGGAGAAACACTTACATTTGTTCATTTCCCATCTTTAACTGGAAGTCACACGTCCCTTTCCTTAAAATCCAATGGGCGACTCATCTGCGTTATCTTGGATTCCAAGAGAATTGCTCCTTCAAATCTGCTGTTTTTACTGAATGTCTCTATGATGTCCAAATGTGTTTGATGTTGGTACACTGATTGGCTTTAAAGACAGATATTGGGATATCACTTAACTAATGGGAAGCTCACTCTAGGCTCATTATAGTATGTAGACCTCTTAATAAGCTCAGTAAGTTTTTTTCCCCCATACTTCCATTCCTTTCCAGGAATGCTTTTATTCTTTCTATATTAGAAATTATAGATCAGCTAAAGTTAATGATGCTTGTCACATACCTTTGCCACATCCCTCACTTCCCTATTGGATCAATATTTTAAGCAACAATGCTTTTAATCCTATAGGTCATTTGTAGCTACCCACATTGCTGTATCAAATATCTTTAACAAACACCTTCCATAGCCACCCACTCAGAATTCCTCCTGGAAAGCCAGGAGCTGTTCTTTTTATTCCCAACATCCCCTTTTGGTTTACAACTTCATTCCTGCATGTTGTGAGACCACAAACTTGATACATATGATAACAATACCTTTGGGAAGAAATTTACAAAATACAATTGCAAACTGTGCCATAATCTACAGAAAGATACACAATTTTTCAATACCTATCTAGAAAAAAAACATTTTTTAAGTTAGTGAAGCTTTCCATTTATTAAAGTTAGGAAAAGAAATATGCTCTGATCCCTGGTCCAAAAAAAAAGAAAGAAATATGCTCTGGAGAAAAAGTTTGGTCCTAGTGAGAACAGGAAAGAAAACTCTACAGCTGAGAACAGAGTACTGTGAAAGAGAGAACAACACAGCTAGAAAATCACTATTTGCATTAAATAATGAACTTCTGTTTGAATGTTAATGTCACAAGCATGTTTGCTGGATTCAGTTGCACACATCTGTAATCCCATTTCTTGGGAAGCTGGAAGTAGGAGAACTGTAAATCTGAAGCCAGCCCAGCAACATAGTTGGAACCTGTCTCAAACAATGGGACAGGAAATAGAACACACTGCATATCTCTCTCTCTCTCTCTCTCTCTCTCTCTCTCTCTCTCTCTCTCTTTTGCTCTCTCTGGTTTCTTTGTTTGTTTGTTTGTTTTTTGTGGTGCTAGGGATTGAACCCAAGGCCTTGTGTGTGTAAGGCAAGAATTCTACCACTGACTCACATCCTCAGCCCCACACACTGCACTACTTAGAAGCAAATATTGTATTTGTCATGTGGGCTATGCAACTTGGGGGGCAACAAATTAAAAATAGAAATACTATGATTTGTAGTTAATAGTAGAATGCATGTTAATTTATCCCACATTCCACATTTTGACTGAAGCTCAATAAGTTTTGCTCCAAGTAGAACAAAGTCTCCACATTTTCTCTAAAGCTTTTGCTGCATTAATGTATCCAGTTGTTTCTTTTTTTTTGCTTTTAATCCATCATAATATTGCCTCATAAAGCATTATTTAAGCCATTGGTTTTTGTTACTTTTCATTGTGCAAACCTTTTCATTAGCTTTTATTTAGAACTATATTTCCCCCCAAAATTTCTCAAATACAGAATTGATCTGAGTTTCACTGAAATTTTAAGTTTTGGGGGAAGTTTTAAGTTTTAAGTCTAGCACTATTTAAAAAGTTTGCCTAGCATTATTTTTTAAAATAATGCTTTCTTCTACTAATTGAATTGTTTTGCATTTTTAAAATGCATGTTTTTAAAAATCTGTGGGCTCTATGTTGCCCACTTGAGGAAATCTGTACCCAGGACCCACTCCACAAAGTCTCTTTCTTCATGGTATTTTTTTTTTAACCAAAAAGGAAGCAGATATTTGTGAGTACCTATAACACTCGTTTCATAATCTACATTGCCACTGGCAAGGCAAGAAATAGGTATGTTCTGTGCACTTGGGAATCTCACAGCCTTGTTGGGGAGGCTAGGGAAGAAGTAAATGCTACTACATGTTCTGCATCAGGTACTAGACTCATATACAGTTATTCTCCTATTTAAACATAAGTGTAAGCATTATCTTATCTTTATTCAATCATTATAAATAACCCTTCATGTTAAATATAATTACCCCCATTTACAAAGGGAGGGCATTGCAGCTTGGCCAGTTATTAAACTTGTCCAGTGTTTCACAATTGATAAGTGGAAGAGGGTGTTATGAAAGTAGAAAAAAATCCACATATAAAAATGATTAGGTGCCTGGCATGGAGAAAGCATTCAGTCACGTTTGTGGAATTAATACAGTGGGGCCATGACACATGCCAAGATGTAAAAGGAAATGTATAATGTCTATCACTCTGAAAGACTCCATCTCTACTGTCAGTATCTCTTTCATTTCTTGCCTGCATAACTGCTATGTCTTTGTGACTGCTTTCCCCACTCTTCTCCAGACATGTGCTGTACTATTCTTCATGAGACAACCACTATGATCCTTTTCTTTTTTAAAAATTTGAGATAAAAGTTACCTACAGTGAAATGTGTGCATCTTAAGTGTGTAATGTGATGAATTTTGACAAATATCTACACCTATGATCAGGGCCACCAAATGTATTTGTCACCTCAGAAATTCCTTTGTATCCAATAGTTGACAACTACTTTTATTTCTCTTACCATAGATTAGCTCTGTTTTTGAACTTCAAGTTTAACTTTCCTTCATATCACTATTTAAAAAGTTTGTCTAGCATTATTCTTTAAAATAATGCTTTCTTCTACTAATTGAATTAGTTCAGTTCTTGTGCCAAAAATGTGTATGTGTGAGTCTATCTTTGGATTATCTGTTTTATTCCATCGATATATTGGGTTATCTTTATACCAGTACTAAACTGTATTAGTTTTCATAGCTTTATAATACATCTTAAAAATCACGTAGTATAGGTCTGCCAAACTTGTTTCCAATCCATATTTTTATTACAGTAAAAAACACATTTAAGTTGTATCACATGGTGTTATACTATACATATAGTGAAATGGTTATTATACCCAAGCAAATTAATTTATCCATTATCTCACATGAAATAATACTACAGTTTTCTACATGAAAAAGAAATGAAGTCAGGCAGTATTTTTCTTTCTGTGTCTGACTTCTCCTAGCAGGATATCCTCCAAGTTCATCCAAACTGCGGCAAATGACAGTATCTTCTTCTTTTTAAAGGCTGAATAATATTCTGTAAACACACTTATACACACATACACATATATGCATACATTTGATATATACACTTATCACAATGTCTTTGTTTATCTGTTGGTAGACACTTGTTATTGCCATTTGTTTGCTGTTGTGAATAATGGCACAATGAAAATGAGAGGGCAGATATACAGTGTGGTGATTTCATTTCCTTTTGGTGTGACATCTGGGTCATAGGGTAGTGCTCTTTTTAATTTCTTTAGGAACTTACTGTTCTCAGTTGCATCAATCTTGATTTCCAACAGCAGTGTACAAATGTACCCTTTCCTCCATACATTTGTCAACAATTGTTAGTCTTTTAAAAAAATAATAGTCAATTTAGTAGGTATGAGATGAATTTTTTTAGTTATTTTTGTGTTTAGTTATTTTTTTAGTTATTTTTGTGTATGTTGTGTGATAAGGGTCCATTTTCATGTGAATATCCAGTTTGTCAATTATGATTTATTGAAGATGTAATGCTTTCCCTATTGTGCATTCTTGGAGCCTCTGTCAAAAATTAGTTGAACATGCATATTGGCTTATTTCTGGATTCTGTTCTGGTGCATTGGTTTGTGTCCTTAATTTTTTTTATTGTTATTGGATTTTTTTTATTTTGAAGACAATAAAACCAAATGAGAGAAAACAAAATGGGGTCATCAAAACAAAAGGATGAACATAGTACATGACTTAGAACCAAAATACAAGGTAATCAACAATGTTTACCATAATATCTCTTGTTATCTTCAATAGAATTGCCCATATCATCAGGCATAGTAAAATTGAATATAACAGTACAGAATAAAATCAATAAAAGCAAAACATTGGAGACATTATAGGACTTTAAAAGAAGATAATAGTCAAACCAGAATGGGTATCATAGTGAATCTCACTGTCTTCAGAGTAGTTACCCTCAGACTTGATACTATCAAACAAAACAGATTCGAATAAAATTAATCAAAACAAGACAGCCATCAGACAAAACATTCAAATCAAAATCAGTCACAATTAGACAGTGAAAGCAATATAAGGCTTCAAATTAAGTTAATAAGAAATCAAAAATGGTTACCATAGTATATCCTGCTATCTTTGGAATAGCTGTCCATGCTATCAAATCTAGTACAAATAGACAAACTGGAACAGAATATAACCAAACTAAACAGAGCGATGAAAACAATGTGGTTTTCAAATCATGGTACAAGATTAACAATGGCCACTGCCTTCCCTTTTTAGACAGTTCCTCCCCTTTCACTTCCATAGGGTGCATTGTACATTTTGTATCTCACTAACTCCTTTAGTTTTTAGATTAGGGGGGCAACTCACTATTTACCTAAGTGATTCTGAACCTTTTTACCCTTGAGCTTGATTTCAAGTTGTACCCATTTACTTAAAAGAGCCTCAAGGTTTTCCTTCCTTATAGCTGAGTAGTTCTCCATTGTATAGAAGTGTTGTGTCTTTCCAACCAATCTGCAGCTGAGGGGTGAGCTACTCCCATGTTTTTCTGGTTCCCTGTCACTTAGAGCATTATTTTCTCATTTTTGATTTTCAGTCCATAAACCCTCTTTCAGGTTAATTATATTTCTTATATAAAGCATCTTGATGGACCCTGTCTCCTGATCCACTCTGCCTGTGTTTCTTTTTATTAATGTATTGAGGCCATCTATGTTAGTGATTATGGCCCACCTTCTCTGCCTCATCTCTGCCATGCTATTTTTTAATTTTTTTTTATTTAAAGAAAAACAAAAGCATGTAAAGGGTAGAGATACTACAGAATTTAAAAGGAGATAAACAATAAGAAATCACTAGTTAATAAATTACATATTGTCCTCTTAGAAATAGTTGTTCAAGTTACAAAAGTAAAGCATACAAGGTAGATAGTCTAATAGTGAGAGTGTAAACAGCTATGCATGCATGAATCTCTACAGGTATTTCTATCCTTTCTGTATTAGAGGGAAAAACAAAACATAGCAAGACAAAACAAAACAAATTCCTATAAAAACATGAAACCAAAAAGTGGTATAAAACCCCACAGTACAAGGTGATCTACAATGATTACTGTGTTGTTTCTTTTTTTTAAATTTTATTTAAAGAGAAAAAAACAAAACAGAAAAAGGGATAAAAACAATACAGAATTTCAGAAAAAAAGCAGTAAGAAATCACTAGTTGATAAATTACATATTGTCTTCTTAGACCTAGTTGTTAAAGTTACAATATTAAAGCATACAAAGTATACATTCAAACAGTGAGTCTTCAAAGAAGTTCAATGATCCAGTAACAATTTAGCAACATCGTTATCAATCCTACACACTCAAACATACATGCAGCCATATCCTCTAGAGCACTTTCTTTTCTTCTTTTTACTGTTTAAATCCATTATCTGCTTAGTTATATCCTGTTTCAGGTTGCTCAGTACCTTACTGACTTGTTTTGTTGTTGTTATATACTTTTAATCACCTTATATAATTCTGTTGCCTTGTTTTTGAGTTTCTCCTCATCTATGATCCATGGATCAGCTTTGGTGGAGTTGGGAGATTTTTGGGGGTATTTTGTTACTTTCTTATCTACTTTTTTTTTTTTTGAAGGTAGCAAAATACAGCAGAACAAGACAGAACAAACCCATGCGACCACACTGCAATAAAACTACCACAGAACCTCAGAGCAGGTCACCAGGACACGAGCAATGTGCTCAATAGTACAGCCCATTTTGTTCGCATTAGCTGTTCTTTCAATCAAGTAGAGGAAAATGGAAGGAAATACCAAACTTTTAAAAACAGAATATTGAATAAAGCAGTACCATTAATCAAAACTGAGCAAAACAGTGATAGAAACATTTGCCTTCAAAGAGATGGTAGAAGGAAATCCCCCTTACTTGCCACGCTGTATACATTCATCCTCTAAAAAGATACTCAGAATGCCAACTTGCTAACGGGAGCCGGGCGGGGAATGGATCAATGTCTGATTCTTAGCCCTTGCACTGGCAGGGCCCCAGCTGCTTACCAGAGTGGCCAGTAGGCCATCTTATCTCCCAGCGCCCAAAGTTCCAACATGATGCAGAGCTTAGAAGTTGCTGATAGTTCTTGCCCTGGTGTGCCAGTGACTTGCCAGGCCACCAGCTACTCACCAGGGCGGCGAGTGCGCCGCCTGTTCTCCAGCACCCAAAGTTCCAACATGATGCAGAGCTCAGGAATCGCTATAGTTCCTGATAGTTCCCCTATGTTGTTTCTTATTATCTTCAATAGAATTGTCTATATCATCAGGCATAATTGAATATAGCAGTATAATTGAGTATAGCAGTAAATAACAATATTAGTAAAAAAAAACATTGTAGACAGTATAAAACTTCAAAGGCAGGTAATAATCAAACCAGAGTGGATATTCTAGTGGATTTTGTCATCTTAACTGCAGTTGCCTATACTCTCAGACTTGAGACTATCAATCATAACAGCTTTGAATAAAATCTATCAATACAAAACAGCGATCCAACAAACCAGATTCGATTACGATCAGTCATGGTAAAACAGTGTAGTTTTAGAGAGCTTTAGATTAAGTTAATAGAAAATTAAGGATGATTACTGTACTATATCCTGTTATTTTCAGGATAACTGTCTGTGCCCTCAAATCTAGTACAGGTAGAATGACAGGAACAGAATATAATACATCTAAGCAGAGTAGTGTGAGTAATGTGGGTTTTAAATCCTGGTGCACTATTAACAATATAGTATATCAAGGCCATCTATGTTAGAGATTCTAGTTATCCTTCTCTGCCTCATTTCTGCTATGCTGTTTTTCTGCCTGCTTGTCTAGTTTTCTCCTTCATTCTACTGCCTGCCCCACTCATTGAGGCCTTTCTGCCACTGTTCCTAAAATCCTGGTATGTTTTTTCTCTCTCTCTAGAATGTCCTTCAGTATTCTTTGTAGGGTTGTATTGGTGGTCACAAACTCGCCCAGTTCCTCTTTGTCATGGAAGCATCTTGCTTCTCCATTAATTTCTAGTGACAGTTTTTCAGGGTGCATCAATCTGGGCTGGAGGCCACCTTCCTTCAGGACTTAAAAGACTTAACTCCAAGCTCTTCTTGATCTGATGGTCTGTGTCGAGAAGTCAGCCATGATCCTGATGGGCTTACCTTTATAGGTAATCTGCTTCTTTTCTCTGATGGCTTTTAATATTCTTTTTTTATATTGAATTTCTGGTATCTTGATTATTATATGTCTGGGTGTAGCTCTGTTTTGGTTGTAGGTGGCTGGCATTCTGTATGCCTCACATAACCGAATGTCATTTTCTTTTCCCATGCTTGGGAAGTTTTCCTTAATTATTTCTGTGAATAACCTTTATAATTCGCCTGTATGTATTCCTGCTTCTTTGTTCACATTTCTTATTCTTAAATTGTAGATTCTCTTGTCATCTTCTAGCCTTTGTATTGTTATTACCTGTTTCCTTGTTATTTTTAAGAGCTCTTTCCTTTCATGATCACACGTTGCAAACTTGTCTTCAAGTTTTGATAGTCTATCCTTAGTTTCTTTTAAGGCATTTTGCCAACTTTCAATGGAGTTTTTAATTTCCTGGTAGTCTCTTTGAATCTGCTTCACGTATTCTATATTTTCTTTTATTTTTTATTGAATGTTTCTCTCCTTTTTTTGTATTCCTCCCTTCTTCCATCTGTATCTTCCTGAGAGATGCTTCCTGAGAGCATTTCTTTTATTACTCTACTCATATTTTGCTTTACCTGATGTAATATTTCAGTTTTGAGCTCATCTACAAGGTCCCAAAGATATCTCTTAATGTCTATGTAGCCATGTCTGATGTTGTGTGTTTGCTGCCCTCAGTCTCCCTTGTTTTTCCTTCTTCTGGATCAGGGCTCTCAGGGTTCTGGGCTGGGGGCCTTCTCCTGCCTCTCTCTCCTGTCATGGCCCTGGCTTCCTCCACACAGGTTATAGTGCAGGTCCCAGTCCCCTTCCCTGTTAGCCACGTTTCTTCCAAAGCACGCTGGTGAGGGACCTCCTTCCTCTCCTGCCTGCTCTTGTCACTGAGGTGTAAGCAGACTGTGTATGCCTGCCTCTCCTCACCAGGCCAGCCAAACTTCAGGGGCCTTCACCTGGTTAGTGCGTGTTAGTTGCAGGGAATCAATTTGGGATGGCTCATTGGGTCCCGGCCAGGGGCGTGGCCCAGTCCAAGCAAATCCCACGAACCTGCTCTGGGGAGGGAGCAACCAACTGAAGCCACTGTCACTCCCAATTCAGGTTCCTCCTGCCCGATTCCAACATGTCACCCATTTGGTCGCACCCTTCCTGTGTGTGGGGGGGTCTCATTCCCAGTACTAACTGTGGATTAATGAAGGTCCCTTCACCGGCTCCACTCTCCATTGGGCTCACCAACCCCCGACTTCAGTGTTGCTGTGCTTCCTGTGAGTGGCGGCAGGAATGAATTTGGGTGGCTCTTCTGGCTGGCGAGGATTCAAGCTGGCACAAATTCAGGCCAGTGCAAATTTGACGGGTTGCCGTGAAAATGCTGTGTCCTGTAATTTTTAGTTGTTCCAGTTGTAGTCCCAACGTATTTGATGAGCTTTTTTACTTTTTAATTTCTTCCTGTGTCAAGAGGACCCATCTCCCTCTGTCTGGGTCTCTCCAGGGTGTCCTATTCTGGCATATGAGTTGTTTCTCCCGGGAGGCTTTGTATTTTGTTGCTCACTGTTTGACCATCTTAACTTCTCTCTCTTGTTATTTTAAAGAGATCTTTCCTTTTGCAATCGCAAGTTGCAAACCTGTCTTCAAGGTTTGATAGTCCATCTTTAGTTTCTTTCAGGCAGTTTTACCAGCTTTCAATGGAGATTTCATTTCTTGGTAATCTCTTTGAATCTGTTTCATGTATTCTAATTTTTTTTATATTCTTCATCAAAGGTTTCCTTCCTTTTTCTGTGCTCCTCTATTGTTCCATCTGTCCTCTTGAGAGGTGCTTAGCATTTCTTTTATTATTTTTCTTATGTATTCCTTTGCTTGTATTAATATTTCTGTTTTAAGTTCTTTTATAATTTCATGAAGTTGTTTCTTTATGTCAGATGCTGTTTCTTCAGAAACCGCAGGTGTGCAACTCTCGATCCCTTCTGTGTTTACCTCTCCTGGGACAGTACTGCTTGGGTTGGAAGCCAGAGACTGCCTTTTGTTTCTTCGTCTTGTCATGTTCCTGGTTTCTTCCAGACAAGTGGGTAGTGGCACTTCTGTGAGCTGGTGCAGTTCTCCCATCCACTGTTCCCCTTCTTGACCATGTCTTCCCACTGAGGCCTTTGGGCTTTCCAACCCCCAACTTCACTGTGACTATGTGTCTCCAGATTCCAAAGGCACTTCACACACAGTTGGACTGGCTCCAGCAAGAGCATTTCTGGCTACTGCCTTCTGTTTACATTTTTCTTTTCTTTTCTTTCTTTTTTCTTCACTTTAGTTTCTTCCTGGGTCGAGAGGATCCATTTATTTCCTTCTGGTCTTCTCCAGAATGCTATATTCCAGTATCTTGGCTGTTTCTCTCAGAGATGCTTTCTACATTGCTCCTTATTGTTCTGCCATCTTCTTAGAATCCTCTCTCCATCCTTTATCATTTTATTTATTTGTACTTTGCCTCACTCAAATGGGGGATACTGCATGGTATTTAAGCTTGTGTGTCTGGTTTATTTCACTCAATATTATATTTTCCAGGCACAACAATTTTCCTACAAATGTCACAAATATGTCATTTATGATAGCCAATAGTATTCCATTATATATAGATATCACATTGTGTGTATCCAGTTGTGTGTTTATGGTATACAGGCTGCTTCCAGGATTTAGCTATTACAAATTATGGTGCTATAAACATTGATATGCATGTATCACTGTAGTATTATGTCTCAATCTCTTTGGGGAAGATATCTAGCAAGGTGATGGCTGGGTCATATGGAATTTCTAATTTTGTTGCTTTGAGAAACCTCCACACTGATTTCTATAACAGTTACATTAGTTCATATTCCCACCAGCAATGCAGGTTTTCACCACAGCCACACTAGCATTTGTTATTGCTTGATTTCCTAATGATTGTCATTTTTTTCTGGAGTGAGATGGAAGCTTACCTTTGTTTTAATTCATATTCTCTAATGGCAAGAGATGTTGAACATTTTTTCATATATTTGCTGGCCACTTGTATTCCTCAGTGAAGTATCTGTTCATGTCTGTTGCCCATTTCTTAACTGAGTCTTTAATTTTAGGTGGTATTTTTTGAGCACTGTGTATTCTAAATATTTCACCCTCTATCTGAGCAATAGCTGGCAAATAGTTTTTCCCATTTCACTCTACTGATTCTTTTGCTGTACAGAAATTTTCTAGTCTGATATAATCCTATTTGTTGATTCTTACTGCTAGTTTTTTTGTGTGTGATTGAGGTTTTGTTCAGAAAATTCTTTCCTACATCTATATATTCAAATGTTTTATCTATTTTATCTTCCAGAAGGTTTAATGCTTTGTTTTAATCTTGAGATCTTCGATCCATTTTTATTTAATTTAGTATATGGTGAGAGATAAGAGTTCAGTTTCATTTTCTACAAACAGATAACCAATTTTCCCAACACCACTTAAGGAATAGGTTATTTTTCCTCCAACATATACTTCTGGCTTCTTTGTCAAAGCTGAAATAGTTAAATATGTCTTGGGATGTTTCTGTGTACTTAGTTCTGTTCTTTTGATCCATGTGTCTCTTTTCGTTCCAGTACCATACTGATTTCATCACTATTGCTTTGTAGTATACTTGAAGTCAGTTATTGCTATACCTAATCTGCTTTGCTCTTATTCTCCAAAATTACTTTTGTTATTTTGGGTCTCTTCTGATTCCATAGGAATTTTAGGATTGTTTTCTCTAGACTTGTAACGTATGCTGTTGGCATTTTGATTGGGGCTGCATTGAATCTTCATAACAGTTTTAGAATTATGACCATTTTTACATGATTTGTTCTGCCTCTCCAGGAGTGCTGGATGTCTTTTCAGTTTCTGATGTCCTCTTTAGTCTCCTTCAGGGTACTATAGTTTTCTTTGTAGATGTTTTTCACTTCCTTGGTTAGGTTAATTACTAGATATTTCATTTTTCTTGACTACTGTGATGGTAATATTTTCATAATTTCCTCATCCTGTTCATTGTTGTTGTACACAAATGCTAATGATTTTTGTGTGTTGATCTTGTATCTTGCTACTTTGTTGAAGTTGTACTAAGAGTGTTTTTGTAGAGTTATTTGGGTCTTCTATATAGAATATAATTTCATCTGCAAATAATGATAATTTGAGTTCTTTTTTTGCTGTATGTATCCCTTTTATTTCTTTCTCTTGCCAAATTGCTCTGGCTAATGTTTCAAGTACCATGTTGAATAGAAGAGGTGATAATGGGCATTCTCTTCTTGTTCCTAATTTTAAAGGGGAATGCTTTTAGTTTTTCTCCATTTAGTATGATGATGACCATTGGTTTATTATAACTAGTCTTTATCATATTCAGATATGGTCCTTTTGCCTTAGTTACTTTTCTCTTGTTGCTTTGACAAAATATCTGACACCTAAAGTTAAAGGAGGTTTATTTAGCCCACAGTTTGTAGAGGTTTCAGTCCATAATCAGTTGGCTCCAAGGCAGTGTGTCATTGTAGAGGAGTAACAGTTCATGCTGGACAGGAGGTAGCAAAGTGACAGTGTATAATGATAGCTCTTTACTTCCCTTATATCATATCCAGGGTACCCACCCTTAGGGGGTAGCACTTACACCTTTAATCTTAATGCCCTTGATCCTAGCATTGCACCATGGCTCAATCCAGGCACCTCTGAAAAATCCCCACTTATGACCACATGAGGCCTTGGGGGGACATCTAAACACGGGCCATAACATTTTCTATACTATTTTCTTTAGGGTTTTTATAATGAAGCAATGTTGGATTTTGTTGAAAGACTTTTCTGTGTCTGTTGACATGATCAAGTTGTTTTTGACTTTGCTCATGTTGATGTGATTTATTACAGTTATTGACTTGTGCATGTTGAACCATCCTTGCATCTCTGAAGGGAAATCTACTTGATCATGATATATCAATTTTTGATAATGTGCTGCATTCTATTTGATAATATTTTGGAATTTTTTTTACTTTATTTTTTATTTTAAAGATAGTACAATACAACAAAACAAGATGGAACAAAGCCAGTCAAAGCAAGGCAGTGAAATTGGTACAGAACTTCAGAGCAGGATACCAGGATAACAGTAATAGGTACCATAGTATATCTTGTGATCTTCACAATAGTTGTCCATTCAATCAGGTATAGCAAAAATCAAGCCAAAAAAGAACACTATAAAACCAATCAAAACAGAATATTAAATAGAGCAAAATAATTCATCAAAACAAAGCAAAACAGTGAAAACAATAGTGGCCTTCAAAGAGAAGATAGAAGGAAATCTCCCTTATTTGCTATATTGCTTACTGTCATCCTCCCAAGAAATGCTCAGACCTCTGGCCCCAGGTCAGCATAATCAACGCAACAATACAAGCATTTAGTTGCTTTATGTATCTTAGTTGCTATCAATTCAGGCTGACCTTGAAACCATCCAGTTGCTAACAGGGGTGGGGTGGGGGTGGGACACAGGATATTTGATTCTTAGCCCTCATGCCAGTAGGTTTACAGGAAACATTGACTTATTTTTTCCCCTGGCACATCAGTGGCTCGCACCACTTATCAGGAAGGCTGGCTCATTGCTTTCTTGGTCAGCCCCCCAAGTTCCAGCATGGATGATTCTCAGGAGATACTGACTTGTTCTATCCCTGGCACATGGGGGAATTTAAAAAAAAAAAAAAAAAACAAAAGGGGAAACCAAGCAACCAGCTCACTGCCCTGCTAAGTGGCTGTGGCCTTGCAAGCTTCAGCCACCCTAGGGCGAGAACCATCAGCATCTCTTGAGAACTGTGTCATGTTGGAACTTAGCGTGCTGGGAAAGCAAGCAGTCAGCTTGCTGCCCTGGTAAGTGGCTGTGGCCTGGCAAGCTATAGCCCCTCTAGGGTGAGAACCATCAGCATCTCCTGAGATCTGTGCCATGTTGGAACTTAGTGTTCTGGGAAACCAAGCAGCCAGCTTGCCACCCTGGTAAGTGGCTGTGGCCCGGCAAGCTGCAACCATCCTAGGGCAAGAATCATCAGTGTCTCCTGAGATCCATGTCATGTTGGAACTTAGGGTGCTGGGAAATAAGCTATGAGCTCACTGCCCTGGTAAGTGGCTGTGAGCCTGCTGGCATGTGGGCTGAGATTTAAACATTCCCCACCCCATTAGCAAATGGGAGCCAGAGATCTGAGCATCTCTTGTGAGGCTGATTATATGCAATGTAGCAAATAAAGGGGATTTCCTTCTACCATCTCTTTCAAGGCAAATATTTTTTATCACTGTTTTACTTTGTTCTGATTAATGGTATTGCTCTATTCAATATTCTGTTTTGAGAAATTCTATAATGTTCTGAATTTCCTTTGATTTTACTATACCTGATTGAAAGAACAACTATTGTGAAGAAAATGAGATATACTATGGTACCTATCACTGTTATCCTGGCAACCTGCTGTGAAGTTCTGTACCAATTTCACTACACTGACTCCATTGGCTTTGTTCTGTCTTGTTCTGTGGTATTTTACTACTTTAAAAAATAAATTTTAAAAATAAAAAATAAAAAAGTAAATAAAAACAACAAAGCAGATCAGTATGGTACTGAGCAACCTGAAACTTGATATAATTAACAGATAATGGACTTAAAAAGCAAAAGGAGGAAAAGAAAATGCTCTGAAGGATATAACTGCATGTATGTTTAAGTGTGTAGAATTAATAACAATGTTGCTAAATTATTATTGGATTGTTGAACAGAACTGTTTGCAGCCTCACTGTCTGAATGTCCACTTTGTATGCTTTAATTTTGTAACTTGAACAACTATATCTAGGAAGACAATATGTAATTTATCAACTAGTGATTTCTTACTGTTTTTCTTGAAATTCTGTATTGTTTCTTCCCTTTTTTCTGTTTTGCTTTTTTTCCTCTTTAAATAAAAATTTTAAAAAAGGTAAAAACAAAACAAAAAAAATAGAAATGATAACAGAATTTCAAAAAATAGGAAATTAATACTAGTTAATATATTACAGTTGTTTGGGTTACAAGATTTAGGCATAGGCATGAAAAAATGATCAAACAATGAAAACACAAATTGTTCTTTTTGATGAACTTACAGAGATTAGTAGCATAGTTATCTATCTTGTATGTATGTATATATATATATATATATATATCCATATGCATGTAATTTTTCTCTTCTTCGTTTTCTCTATTCCTTTGTCCTAGTTGTTCTTTCCTTTTGAGTACTTTCTTTCCCTTTCATTTTAACAATATCTATTGTACATTTTGGATCTTATTACTCTTTCAGATTTTTTTATACTAGGGACACAATATGATATTTATACATGTGCATTTTATTTACTTCACTTATGGGTATGGTTTCAAGTTGCATCCATTTACATATAAAAACCTCAAGTTTATCCTTCTTTATAGCTGAATAATAATCCATTGTATAAAAATACATCTTTTTTAAAATCCATTCCATAGTTGACGGGTCCTTGTTATGTTTCCAAGATTTAACTATTACAAATTGTGCTTCTATAAACATGGGTGCACATATATCACTTTGACAGGATGTTTTCAATTCTTCTGGGAAAATACCCAGAAGGGAAATAGGTGGATTGAATGGGATCTCCAATCTTAGTTTTTTGAGGAACCTCCACATTGATTTCTATAGTGGTTGTACCAGTCTACAATCCCACCAACAGTGGAGAAGCATTCCTTTTTCCCCACAGCCCCACCAACATTTGTTCTTGGTTGATATCTTGATGGCAACCATATTTTCTGGAGTCGGATGGAATCTCAGTGTTGTCTTAATTTGCATTTCTTGAATAATCAATGATGCTCAATGTTTCTTCATGTATTTATTTGCCATTTATATTTCTTTATCCAAGAAGTGTGTGTTCACCTCAGATGCCCAATTTTGGATTGAGTCTTTGACTTTAGGGAACCTGTTTTTTTTTTTTTCAATTCTTTATATGTTACAGATAAAAGTCCTTTGTCTGACAGACAGTTGGCTAAAATTTTTTCCCATTCTGTGGCTTTTGTTTTTACTCTGTTGGTGATTTCTTTTGAAGTGAAAAATCTTTTTAGTAAGGTGAGATTCCAGTTGTTGATTCTTTGAAGTACTTCCTGTATGGTTTGCATTTTGTTCATGAACTATTTGCCTACCCCTGTCTTCAAGATTTTTACTTACCTTGTCTTCCAGTAGATTTAGTGTTTTTATTTTAACATTTAGATCTTTGACCCATTAGGACTTTAATGCGTTGTGATAGACATGGGTCTAGTTTTAGTCTTCAACATGTGGAAAGCCAATTTTTCCAGCATCATTTATTAAAGAGGCTTTCTTCCAGTGAATGTGTGGCCCTTATGTCAAAGACAAGGTAGCTGAGAATTTTTGTAGTTGTGTCTGCATCTTCTAATGTTTTTCCATTGATCCTCATGTCTGTTTGTTTTTGTTTTTTGTCGGTAACATGCTGATTTTATCACAGTAACCTTGTATTATAAATTCAAGTCGGGGATTGTGATGCTTCATGCCTTGCCTTTGTTGCCTAGGATTGCCTTTGTTATTTGTTTGGTTTTCTGACACACAAGAGAGAAAAAGAGAAAAAACAGAATGAAAGAAAAGAGGCCTTTATTGTAGGCATGGGAGGGCTGCCAAACAGAAGCAAGCACCCTCTGGAAGCTTCAGGAAAAAGAACATTTTAAAAAAAATTTACAGGGGGTGGAGTTAAAGGGATGGGTGGAATGATGTATTGACCGCTGACTGGAGAAATGTTGGTGGGAGATTTAACTTTTGAGTTAGAGAGAAGAACACAGAGAGGCGCTGTCCAGCACCATGTTAACCCACACATGGGAAAAACCTGTCACTATTCTAAGTCTCTTCTGTTTCCAAATGAATTTTAGGAATGTTTTCTCTAGACTGGTTAATAGTAGTTTCATTGGGACTGAATTAAGTCATATAACAGTTTTGGGAGTATGGAACATTTTCACTATGTTGGTTCATATTCAAGAGCAAGGGATATCTTTCCATTTTCTGATATCCTCTTCAATCTCCTTGTCTAAAATATCAAAATGTTAAATGTATAGATCTTTTTCACCTTTTGTCAGATTGATTCCTAAGTATTTCATTTTTTGGATGCTACTGTGAAAAGTGTTATTCCCATAATTTCTCTCAGTGAGTTTGCTGTTTGCATACAAGGATGCTATTGATTTTTGAGTGTTGACTTTGCTATGCTGCTGAATTTGCTTATCAACTCTAGTAGTCTTTTAATGGAGTTTTTTGGGGTCTTCTATGTAGAGTATCATGTCATCTGAAAATAATGATAATTTAATTTCTTCCTTTCCTATCCTTATTCCTTTTCTCTCTCTTGTCTAATGGCTCTGACTAATGTTTCCAGAACTATATTGAATTGGAGTGGTCTTGTTTCTGATTTTAGAGTGGAAGCTTTCAGTTTTTGTCATTAGTATGATGTTGGTTGTTGGTTGTTGGCTTTTGTCATGTTGAGGTAGAGACCATCTATTCCAATTTTCTGTAGGTTTTTTTTTAATGAACAAATGTTGGACTTTATCAAAAGCTTTTTCTGCATCTATTGAGATTACTATGTGTTATTTTTTGTCTTTGGCTCTGTTTATGTGGTGTATTACATTATTGATTTTATCTTGCTAAGGATATTTGTAGCTATATTCTTAGAGATTGACCTATAGTTCTCTTTTAAAATTGGATCTTTATCTGGCTTGGGGGTCAGGATGATACTAGCTTCCATAAATGAATTTGGGAATACTCCATCTCTTTCAGTTTCTTGAAGAATTTGAGGAGATTGGTGATATAACATCCTTAAAGATTTTGTAGAATTCAGCAGTGAATCCATCAGGTCCTGGGATTTTTTTTAAGTGGGTAGATTCTTTATTACTGAATCAATTTCATTGCTTGTTATTGGGTTGTTAAGAATATTTATGTCATCTTGTGTTACTTTTGATAGTTTGTATGTGTCTAGAAATCTGTCTATTTCTTCAAAATTTGCTAATTTGTTAGAATATAATTTTTTGAAGTAGTCACTATCTTCTGGATTTTTGATGTCTGTCATGATTTCACTCTTCATTTCTAGTTGTATTGATATCTTTTTCTCTTAGTGAGTCTTGCTAAGGGCTTGTCTATTTATTCTTTTGAAGAACCAGCTCTTTGATTTGTTAGTGTTTATTTTGGTATTTTTCTCTTTAATTTCATTTTGGGGCTGGTTTGTTGTTTCTCAAGTATTTTAAGATTTTTCATAAGGTTATTTATTTGGGTTTGTTCGATTTCCTAAGTAAGCAATGATTGTGATGAGTTTTCTTTTTAGACTGTTTTTAGGTGTCCCAGAGGTTTTGTTGAATTGTGCAGTCATTGTCCTTAACTTCCAGAATTTTAAAAATTTCTTTTTTGATTTCTTCTATGACCTATTTGGTTGTTTAGGAGTATGTTGTTAATTTTTCAGGAGCTTTTGCCTTTTTCAAAATTTCTTGTGTCATTGATTTGTATTTTCATTGCACAGTGGTCTGATAGAATACATAGGTAGTTGCAATTCTTTTACAGTCAGTTAAGCAGGCATTGTGGACTAGTATGTGATACATTTTGGAAAAACTATCTTATGCTGCTAAAGACAATGTATGCTCTGTTGTGGAGGGCTGGGAATACCCTGTATATAGCCATTAAGTCTATTTGCTCGAGGGTATGGTGCAGCTCTGAAATTTCTCTGTTTGTTTTCTGTTTATTATATCTTTCTCTGGAAAAGTGGAATTTTAAAATCCCCCACTATGACTGCATTAATATTTATTCAATCTTTTAATTTTAGCAGTTTTCATTTTATAAAGACAGATGCCCCAGTATTTAGTGCATATATGTTTATCAACATTATCTTGTTGGATTGTTCTTTTAACTAGTATGTGACCTTCTTTGTCTCTTCTAATCAGTTTTAACTTGAAGTTTACCATATCTGATACTAGAATTGCTAACCCTGCATATTTTGGGGCTCTTGGTGCATGAAATATTATTTCCCATCCTTTAGTTTTTTGGTCTGTGAATATCTATGGATTACATGAGTTTCTTGAATGTGACAAATTGTTGGATTCTATTTTCTGATCCAGTAGGTCAGTCTGTGTCTTTTGATTGGAGTATCGAGGCCATTGATTTTGAAGTTATTACTGATATATGTTGGTTATTTACTGTCATTGCCTTTATGTTCGTATGTTGTTTGCTTTTTTCCCTGATTTTTTATTGTTTCTGTTTACCCACTGACCTCACTAGTTTCCTCCATGTTTTTGGCTTTGTCCAATTCATTATTTCTGAATATCCCTGAGTATTTTTTCAAGAGCTGGTTTAGCACTCATACATCTTCCAAGCCAGTCTTTTTCATAGAAAATACTTTATTTCTCCATTTACTTTAAAGGATAGATTTGTCAGGTAAATTAATCTGGGTTGGAAGTTATTTGCTCTTACAGCTTGAAATACTTCACTTAAAGCTTTTCTGGCCTTAAGGGTTTGTGTTGAGAAGTCCATTGTGATTCTAATTGGTTTACCTGTATAATTCATTTTTTGTTTTCCTCTGGATGCCTTTAAAATTCTGTGCTTTATTTTTTTTTTAACTTTTTGGTGGATATCTGTGAATTTAATGAGAATGTCTTGGTGAACCTCTTTCATCATTATTGTTTGGTGTTCTATAAGTGTCACTTGTATTTTAAACTCTTTTCTTGTATTCGATAATTTTCCCATAATTTCTGTAAGCATTAGTGAATCCATTGGGCTGTCTTCTAATTTTTCTTTAACTCCAGTTGTCCTTAGATTGGTCTTCCTGCTATGATCTAGTAGCTGTGCAGTCTTCTTTTGCTCTTACTTTTTTGCCTTTTTGAGGTCTTTATCATAACTCAATATCGTCCTCAATATTAGACACTCTGTCTTTACATTGGTCATTTCAGCAAGGTATGAATTCTGTACTGTTTTTATTTCAGGTATTTCTTTTCTTTAACAGTAGGAAGAATTTATTGAGAGAAAGAAAGCTTTTGTCTAAGAGGGACAGAAGGGAAGGTGGTGGAAAGTGAGTTGCCCCTGTTTTAGATATTTCTGTATGACATCTTTTTGAGGATTCTATATCCTTGTTGAATGAATTGTTTAAATTTTGAATTGCTTTGGTTAGCTCATCCAGTTTTTTCCAACATCCCTGAAATTCACCATGGGCATATTGAGTATTATTGCTGTAAACTTTTGGTTCCTCTTAGAACTCACCTATTTTCTTCATCCCTTCTAAGACCTTTTCATAGATTTATGCTACCTGATATTTGTTTTCTTCTCCCTTTGTGATCCCTTACTCTGCCTTGGTTGGGAAGGAGGAGGTTGGAGAACTTTTGTTTCCTTGTTTCCCCATTCTCCTACTTGTATGTGTGTGTGTAATGTGTGTGTGTGTCTGTTTTAAATTACATGTGACCTCCATTTTTCACTTCCTTTTTTGAGAGAGGGAGTTTCTACATGTTGGGGAGTAGAGAAGTGAGGAGAATTTGTGGCTCAGATGGAGATTTTTAGTAGGATGTTGACTTACTATGAATAATTTTCACCTCTAAATATCCAGTGCTAGTATTTACTCCTTCTATTATTTAAGTAATTTTGATTCTGTCCCTATGTTTTGTCAAAAGAATAGCTTCTTTTTATGACAGTACCCACAGATTCAATCTTACAACACTTCTGTATGATAGTCCTTGCAGTTACCCTTCCTCCTTTTGTCTATTCTCTCTGCACACTGTGTTGGTTTATTATTTGTGGTTGCTCAGCAGTGAGGTAGGTAGGGTGGGCTGGGGAGAATGGGAGGTGTTTAGATGAGTAGAGGTAGATTCTAAGGGGGGAATTTGAAGGGGAGATTAGTGGTAGATGAGAAGATTGATGTGGAGTATGCTTTATTAGAATACTTCTAGTTGAGTTGAAGATTTAATATTGAGAGTTTCCAGAGAATATTTTGTGGAGTCAAGGGTGAGATATGGGGTTTGCTTTGTGATTGAGGAAAGCTATGTGGTTATCATAACTTGATTATAGGGAGGACAATAAACTTGGTAAGATATGGGAGAGCCAAAGGCTTATGATGGGGAGAATTGAGAATGATACTAGTAAAGATAGGCGTGACCATGAGGGAGCTAAATATGGTACATTAAAAACTTGTGAGGGGAGTTTACATGTTTAGAAAAAGAACAAAGAAATTTGTTAATAATATTGAAGTTTAAATAGGAGACTAGATAAAGAGCTGAGATAAGGAAGATAACCTAGATATTTATTAAATCAGAGCCAATGAAAGAACAAATATATGAGTATCAACCAAATAAACACATGAAATCATAAAAGAACATAACACCACATTACCAAATAAATCAAGAAACACAAAAACTTAAACCAATAAGATTGATGGGAACATAGATTAAAATAAATCAGTGAGACACCATATATGTGATTCCTAAGTAGCTTTTTTGTCAGAGAGTATGAATGCTCAAACCCTCATAACTCCTCTGATCCCCCACCACATACAGAAGTTCACTCTGACTCAGGACTTCCATCTACCAGGTTGTAGCCATTCTTGCAGAATTTGATTAAGTCAGTTCTTGGGTTAGAAACTCTTCCTGTCCCTGTCCCTGGGTATGATGATGGATTCAACAAACAACTTCACTGGGACTACATTGTCCACTGAGTGAGGATTATTCCTATGTAATCAATTTAACTTCAACAGTAACAAGCTAATCAGTTACAGTGTTATCTATCGGGGCTAGTTGAGAAATAACATACCATAATTCCCTAGTGTGAATCTCCCATTAGCAGTGGGAATACAACACCAATCCGAGCTTCCAATCCTGTGTAACTCAGGCTGAAACTAGCCTCTGAATGTAAGAACTGAGTGCTCACCAGTTCCTGCTCCATGCGACTGTGTCCTTGGGCACTTGTACTGCAGATAGTCACTGTTGATTCTGTGGTTCGGGAAGCAGTGTCTCATGTTCTTTCTGCTGTCTCCAATTGTGTAAGATTCTCCTGATCTGACACAGTTCTCTGATTCTCTGTGAAGGAAGTTAATTCCACTTGGCCTCCCAGATGGTGGCTAGCCAGCTGCTGTCCCTGGTGCCACAGGCTCTCCCCTGCAGGATGGTCCTCCTCTTCCATATGGCTTAATCCTGTTTTCTCCTCTGTCAGTTCCCTCATGGTTCCTGGGTACCCTCCTCTCACTGGTTCCTCTCCAGACTTTGTGCGGAGAAGCTGAGTTGCTGTCACTCACTGCTCTGCTATTTTGTCTCTTTTTTATTCTTTTTGATACTATCGTAAATGAAGTGTTTTCTTTTGCATTTGTTTTTATTAGTGGCCAGAAATGTAACTGATGCTGTATGTTGATTTTTAGTTGTACAACTACTGAATTTATTCATTCTGACTTTTTTGGTGGAGACCTTCGGGTTATCTACACAGGATCATACTATCTACACTAAGTTATAATCTGTCTTTCTGGTTTGTATGCCTTTTATTATTTTTTTTTCTTGTCTGATTGCTTGTTATAGTACTTCCAGTTTAATGTTGAATGCCAGAAGCAAAAGTGGTCATACTTATATTGCATCAGATCCTAGTGTAAGAGCTTTTAATTTTTCTCCATTCATTATGATGTTAGCTATGGGCTTTTCAGAAATGGTCTTTAGTATGTTGAAGAGGTTGCCTTCCATACCTAAATTGTTGGGGGGTTTTAATTGAGAAATACTGTTAAACTTTATCAAATGCTTTTTCTGCTTTTGTTGAGATGATCATGTGTTTTGTATCTTTAGTTTCCTTAATGGGATTGACTGGTTTGCATATGTTAAACTTGCTTTGTGTTACAGGGATAAATCCTACTTGGTCATCAGATGTAATCTTTATTGTCATGTTCTTATATTTGCTTAAGTCTTTATTTGGTTTTGGAATCAGGCTGATCCTGGGCTCATGAAATGTGCTTAGAAATATTACCATAGATTCTGTGTTTTGGAAGTGTGTTAGAAAGATTGGTCTAAAATTTTTTTTGAATGTTTGGTAGGATTCAGCTGTGAAACCATGTGATCCTGGGCTTTTCTTTTTTGGGTAATTACTGCATCAAATCTCTTTGTCATTGATCACTTCAGGTTTCCTATTTCTTACTGACTTAATATTAATAGGCTACATTTCTCTAAGAGTTTAGACATTTCCTCTAGGTTATCCAATGTGCTGATATGTAATTGTTAATAATCGTCTCATATTTTTTTTGTTTCTGAGTTATTCATTGTACTGTATCAACTTTCATTTGTCTTTTTGTTTACTGAACCTCTCTTTTCCTTTAATCTAGCTGGGGGTTGTTGATTTTATTTTAAAAAGACCTATCAAAAAAATTCCAAAATCTCGGTTTTGTTGAGTTTCTCTACTCTCTATTTGACTTATTTCTCTTTTGAGCTTTATTATTTTCTTCCTCCTACTAATTTGAGGGTTAGTTTATTTTTCTTTCTAGATCCTCAAGGTGCAATGTTCACTTACTACATGAGGTCTTTTTTATGTAGGTGTTTATTGGTATAAACTTCTCTTAACTGCTTTTGCTGCATCTCATAAGATTTGGCATATTGTGTTTCTACTGTCATTTGTTTGAAATTTCTTTCTGATTTCTTCTATGACCCTTTCATTGTTTGGGAACATATTGTTTGACTTCTGCCTTTTGAAAAATTTTCTAAGACTTCTGTTATTGATTTCTAGTTTCATACTATTTTGGTCATAAAAATATTTGAAATTATTTAAATCTTATGTTTGTTGAAAATTATTTTGTATCCTAATATTCCATGGGCACTTAAGAAGAATGTGCATTTTGCTGCTATTGGATGGAATGACCTGTATATGTCTGTTTGGTCCATCTGGTCTTGAGACTTGCTTTGTATCAAGACTGTTTTGTCTATTTTAGATCTTTTGAGTTTCTAAGTAACTTTTATAAACAGTTTTTAATTTCCCACAGAAGAGCTTGCTGATATTTTAATTGTTATAGTATTAAATCTCTATATTAATTTGAAGTTAATTAACACTGTAACTATATTGAGTCTTCCAACCCCTTAACATGATTAAGTCTCTATTTAAATCTTCTTTAGTTTCTCTTATTAGCATGGTGTACTTTTCAGTGTAGAACTCTTCTACATCTTTTAAATATTTATTCCTAAGTATTTTGTGTTTTACAGTGTTATGTTAAATGATATTGTCTTTTTTGTAATGTTTCTTGATTGTGGTAAAATGCATGTAACAAAGTTTTACCTTTTAAGTATCATTTTTAATTGTTCACTATCATGATACAGCAGTGTCACTGATCTTTGAAGTTTTATTTTTATTCTATGACCTGGAAAAATTCCCTTGTTTGCTGTAGACACTGGAAGATTTTGAGGGGGCATATTCTTTATAATTTCCTTTAGAAACAATCCTATCTAAGACAAAGACAATTCATTTTTTTCTTTCTGACTTTTATATCTTATTTATCTGTTATGTAGTTTTATTGCATTGAAATGGTCTTTCAACATGGTGAATGGAGTTACAGTGTATGTCTTTGTTTCTTTGTATATTTGGGAGGAAAGCTTTCAATATTTGACCATTAAATAGTTTTAATACTATAGTTTAATAATCATAGTTTTTTATATGTACCTTTGTAGTAGGTAATCTCTAAGATAGTCCCCAAAGATTTCACTTCCTATTATTCACTGTTGTATAAAATTCCTTTCCTGGAGTGTTGGTTGGACTTACTGACTTGCTTTAATGGACAGAATGCAGCAGAAGTACTAGGATGTCATATTAAAGTTTAGGTTATAAAAAGACTGTGGCATGCTTGTTTCAGCAGCACATTACTAAAAAGACTGTATCTTCCATTTTGGGGCTCACTTTTCCCTGCAATTTTTTTTCTGAGGGAAGCCAGCTGCTTTGTTGTGAGCGGTCCACTTGTTAAAGAATGGAAGGCAATATCCTGTAAAGTTATTGAAGTACTGGGATCTTCAATAACTTGCAAGGAACTGAATCCTGCCAGTCGTGTGAATAACTTAGAAATGTGTCCTCTGCCAGTTGAATATTCAGAGGAAAATGACTGCAGACTTAGCTAACAGCCGGACTGCAGTCTCAAGAGAGACCTTGAGCCTTAGGAACCCATTTAAGCCACATCCAGCCAGATTCTTAATCCTGGAAATTGTGAGTGAATAAATGTCTGTTGCTCCTTTTTGTTCTTGACATGCTGATATTTTTCATAGTAAATGGCACTAAATTTTTTCAGTTTGTGTCCACTGAGATAATTATATAGTTTTTTTATCTTAATGTGGTGAATTACATTGATTTTCAAATAAACCCATATGGCTGTCTCATCCTTTTTACAGATTGTTGGATTCAAGTTGCTAATATTTTAAGAGGATTTTGCATGTGTTTTTATGGTACATTGGTCTGTGGTTTCCATTTTATTATTGAGATATAATTCACATACCATGAAATATACTATTTTAAAAGTAATGTACAAATCAGTGGTTTTTAGTAACTTGCAAGGTTGTGAATCCATCTCCTCTATCTAGTTCCAGAAAATTTTCATCACTCCCAGAAGAAACTCCGTACTCGTTAGCAGTAACTCTTCTGGTCTTCCCCTTTCACAACTCTTGGCAGCTACTAATCTACTTTGTGTCTCTAGGAATTTTCTTCTTATGAAGATTTCATATAAATGGAATCATATATTGTATGCTCTCTGGCCATTTTCATGTAGCACACTACCTTTAAGATTCATCCATATCAAAAATATGAAATAAATACCTTATTTACTTTATAGCCTTATAATGTTCTATGGTAAAGATATGTCAGTTTTGCTTATCTCTTTGTCAGTGGTGAACATTTGCATTATTTCTTCTTTGGCCATTATGAGTAATACTCTTATGAATGTTTATAAATTTTTGTGTGGACATATATTTTCAGTTTTCCTTGGGATATGCTGTAATGGTTAATCTTTTAAAAATCATCTTTTTTTGAGTTTAAAAATAACATTTATTTTTAAAAAACCATTAATCTGTGCATCACAGGGAACAAAAACAAAGCACAAAAGCATTCACTGCCTGAGCAGCTTAGCTGGATGTACCCTTCTAAGTTGTTTGTCTATAAACACAGCACGTCGCTTTGTGGACATAGATTGTCTAATTCAAAATTCACCCATTATGAATATTCAATTTAAAAATCCAAACATTGCAAGTCCTCTCCCCCTTATTTTTATTGGTACATGTTTTCAGTACATAATTATTACATTCATCATGGGCAGTTAATACATGTACATAACACATCTTAATTCTTTTTTCATCCTCTTCCCTTTCTCCCCATTCCCTGCATCTCTTCATCCTATTCCCTTTTGCAAAAGATATATCCCTCTATTTCTTATTACCTATCTTTCATTTTTCTCATTAGTTGTATTTTGAGCTTCTCATATAAGAGAAACTATTTGATATTTAAGATTATGTGTCTGATTTATTTCACTTAAAATCATAGTCTCAAAGTACAACCATTTTCCTAGAAATGACTTGAGTTTATCCTTCTTTGTCAGAGAAGTACACCATTATGTATAAATACCATGTTTTTTTATGTGAAGGTTACTCTTGATTGTCAACTTGATTGGATTGACAGACACCTAGTAAGTTAGTAAAGTGCACTTCTGGGTATGTCTACGGATGATTGGATCTTGAGGGATCTGACTTTATCAATGGGTTAATGTATTGATTTTAAATCATATTTTGATGGCCTTCTTGTGGGGTGGAAAGATCTCTTCTGCCATGCTTTTCTGCCAAGACATTCTGCTATTTCTGCCTTGTCATGGGCCTAAAGTAATGGAGTCAGAATGGTTTGAAACCATGAGCCCAAATAAACCTCTCTTCCTTTACACTGGCTTTCTCAGGTATTTGGTCATAGTGCCAAAAACTAACACAAGTACCTAGGAGTAGAATTATTATCAGGTCAAATTGTAAATCTATGTTTAACTTTTTGAGGAACTGCCAAATTATTTCCCATAGTAGCCATACTATTTTCATTCTACTAGAAATGTATGAGGGTTCAGATTTTTCCAGATGTCTCCAATATTTATTATTTGTCTTTTTTATTATAGTCATCCTAATGGGTATTAAATGACAGCTCTTTGTGACTCTGAGTTGTGTTTCTCTGCCATAGAAAATTATGTTGAGTACCTTCTCATATGCATATTGATGATTTGAATATATACTCTGGAGAACTGTCTTTAATTTAATAGTAATTCTTCATATATTCTAGATATAGGTCCCATTGCAGATCCAGAGGGTTCCCACAGCATTCTCCACAAGCTCACTTCCCTGCATTCTCCCAGTGAAGCATTCCTGCTTGTACAGTCATGGTACAAGCAGGCCCATGTGTAACTCATACAAGTGGTGACCCTTGGCATCCACATGGCACTAGTTTTACAGGTACGCAGAATATAAGAATTATGGAGTCATGGAAGTTTCCACCAAGATTTCAAAAGAAAGATAAATGGGAGAGAAGTGATTTGAAAATATTCCTTCAAATTCATGGGTTGTCTTTTTCCTTTTTGATGATATCTTTGGAAGATTATTTTTTTCCTTTTGTCTTTTCTGGAATTTTGTCTTAGAAGCACTTGCCTAATCTAACCAAGATAATGGAGATTTGTACCTAAAATTTTTTCTAAGGGCTTTATAGGTTTTACTCTTCATTTAGTTTTTTGATCCATTTCAAATTAATTTTTGTGTATCATATGAAGTAGAGATTCAAATTCACTGTTTTGTGTGTGGTATTTTGTATCATTTTTTGAAAAGTCCATGCTTTCTGCCATTAAATCATCTTGATTCTCTTATCTGCTGACTATTGGTGAGGGTATTAGTGTTTTTTCTTTCTTTTTTTGTTACAGTAAGGAGCCACAGTATCTGAGGCAGGCTAATTTCATAAAGTGGCTTATTAGCACATATTTTGGAAGTTCAAGGATATGGCATTAGTACCAGCTTCACTCTTCTGAAGGCCTTATTGGCCGTGTCCCATCATGATGGGAGCACATGTGTGAAAATAGATCACATCATTCTTAGTAACTTTCTCATTGCTAGAATGACACAAGTTAAAGGAATAGAGGCTTATTTTGGTTTGTAGTTTGTAGAGTTTTCAGTCCATAGTGAGTTGTTTCTAAGGCAGGGGGGCATAGCAGAGGAGAAATAATTCATGACCTGCCAGGCAGGAAGCAGAGTTCAAGGCAGGGAGGAGGTTATACCCTTCCCGGCCCTGTCCACAGTGACCCACCTCTTTCCATCAGGATTCATATCCAACAACATACCCAGCTATAAACCCATCAGTGGACTAATTCAGTGATCCAGTCACCCCCGAAGGCCCCACCTAGAAATGCATGATGCTTTGGGAGAACATCTAGCTATAAACTGCAACAGTATCTTGAAATGGGAAGCCAGAGCCTGAGGTCCCGCAATCTCCTCCAAAGGCATTTCCTCCATGACCTAAGTGCCACCTCTTAAAGATTCTATCACTTCTACATTGCCACTCTAGGGACCAAGCTTATAACATATCTTTGGGGGACATATTTAGATATAAGCAAATTATATATTCTGGTCCTGGGTTTGTACCTGTCTCCCAATGCAAAATGTATTCATTCTATTCTCAGTTGTTTCAAGGTTTTAACTGTTCCAGGACTGCTCAAAAGTCCAAATCCAAAATTACCTCTGAGACTCAAGGCAAAATCTTTCAGCTGTAACTTCTTGCTTGAAAAACAAAATCCAGAAAACTGACAGGGGCTGGGGAAGAACACCCAATGGTAGGCTGCTTGCCTATCATGAAGGAGGCCCTGGGTTTCAGCCAAAAAACACAAAACTAAGTAAACAAACAAAAACCCCACATACCTCCAAGATACAATAGCAAAATAGGTACAAAGTAAGCATTTCTATTCTGAAAGGTAGAAGTATGGAAGTAGAGAGGAGTAATCAGATGATACCAAGACAGAAATTCAGCTGGGTAGACCTTGAATCCTAAGGCTACAAGTGCAGCATCTTGTGCACACTGTGGTAGTTGGAGGTGGGTCCTCAATGTCTTTGCTGGTCGCTGCCCATGGCTGCTCCCTGGGGCTGCAGTGTTGGTGGCTTTTTGGGTGGGTGTGACCATCGCTGGTTGTGCTACTTTTCTTGCGTCTCTGCTGCTGTTCCACTAGGCACTACTTCATTGGATGTTGTCTGTAGGAGTTCTAACTCTGTGGCAAACTTCTGCCTGGATTCCCAGGCTTTCCTTTGAAATCTTGGTGGAAACTCTCATG
This sequence comes from Hydrochoerus hydrochaeris, assembly GCA_004027455.1. Taxonomy (NCBI): domain Eukaryota; kingdom Metazoa; phylum Chordata; class Mammalia; order Rodentia; family Hydrochaeridae; genus Hydrochoerus; species Hydrochoerus hydrochaeris. Next base: position 29,743 of record PVLA01001610.1, on the reverse strand, counting down.
ACCCTTTAATTCTTACATTCTGCGTACCTGTAAAATTAGTGCCATGTGGATGCAGAGGGTCACCACCTGTATGAGTTACGTGTGGGCCTGCTTGTACCATGACTGCAGCTGTGGAGTGCTCCACTGGCAGAGTGCGGGGAAATGAGCCTGTGGAGAATGCCGTGGGAGTCCTGTGGATCTGCGAAGGGAGGGGTGGCTTCCAAGACTTCTGAGATGCCCTTGAGGCCTTTTTCCAATTGTTTGATATAAAGTATTTAGTTTCTTATTCATGCTAATTTTTTTTTTTTTTTAGCAAGAGGCTTGGCTAAACCCTTGCCTCCTAGACAGGCTTTGCTGCTTCCTGGAAATTTCTTAAACCTTTTCATTCTATTGCCTTTTGCTCCTGTGTAAATATGACTAAAAGTGACAATAATTCCCTTGACACAGCCAGAATGGTTTGCTGCTTTGAAATATCTGACAAAGTAGTGCATTATTCTTAATTTCAGCCTTCCGTATGTCTTAGAGCCTGGGTGCAATGGCATTCAAGTTCTTTGCACAGGGTAATAGGGCTGCCTTGAGTCCAATTTCCAAAATGATTGCTATTTCCAACAGTATTCTGGTCATGAACACCTATCCAGTCTATTACAGTGTTGTAGCTCTTCCCTAGTCTCATCCGAGTCCTTGCTAGAATTGCCTATAAAATTTCACTTAGAGTATTCCAGGGATTTTCTAGCCTATTCCCCGTCTCTTCTAATCTCTACCCATTACCAACATAAAGAACTGTCTGCACATTTTTTTTTTAGATTTAGTTATAATGACCCCACTCTCTGTATCACTTTTCTGTATTAATTTACTCTTGGTCTTACAGTGAAAAACCAGAGGCAGGCTACCTTTCTCCTTTCTTATTTATCTCACAGGCCATAGCATTGACACTGGCTTAGTTCTAGTGAAGAACTTGACTGTGTCATATCGTGGACACATGTGTGAGGAACAGGTCACATCTTGAAACAGAAAACCAGAGAGAAACCGAGGTTCTAGAATGTCTTCTGAGGGCATTCCCCCATTTGGCCTAAGGACCTCCTACTAGATGCCACCTCCCACACTACAGGGGGCTCTGGGTTTGAGCACACTTCCAACACATGAATTTTGGGGGACACAATTTAGGCATATCTACATCATGGTGGCCATAGATATATGGTGTTTTAAAAATAAACTATCAGCTCTATTTTATGGTCTGTATGCCAGCCTCACACTTTGACTATTATAGAAAATGTGTAGCCTTGCAGTTGATTAGTTTCAGAAAGTTTCAAAATTGTGCAAGACTTCTAGCTTTTTCTTTTTCAAGATTATTTTGATCTATTCTCAGTTATTCCTGTTTTCTTATGAATTTTTTGGATTAGACTGTCAATTTATGCAAAAAAAGAAAAATGGAAATGTTGATATGGTCCTCATTGACTCTGATGTCACTTTGACTATTATAGTATTGTCACCTTAACAATATTGATTTCCAATTTATAAATATGTGATATCTTTACTTAGCTTTTCTTTACTTTCAGAAATGTTTTAAAATTATTGATTTTCTTATTTTCTTCATCTTTCCCTCTTTTATTCTTTTTCTTTCTTTTATTTTTCAGGAGAATTGCTTCAAACATATTTGGAAATTGTACATTTTTTCCCTATTTTATGAAAGCCTAACATTGGATTGATACTGTTTTACTTAAGTATTCAATAGAATTTACCGATAAAGTCATCTGGCCCTGAAATTTTGGGAATATATTTAATTATTGAACTCAACATTTTTAAAAAGATATAAGTAACTATAACCCTAAAATAGTCAATTTTACTTTGTTAATTTAAAAGAAAATTAGTAAGTATGTAGGCCTTTTTGGATTTTCTATTTCTTTTTCGAGTCAGTTCTGGTAATTAATGTCTTTCAAGGCACATCTTCATTCTTGTTAGTGTCAAAACTGCTGGTCCAAAGTAGTTTGTAAAAGTCTCTTGGTCACTTTTTGTAGAATCTGTAGTAATATTCTCTGTATTATTTCTGATAGGGGTAATTTGTATCTTTTCTGTTTTCCTTTAAAGGTCAAACCAGTCAACAGTAGAATTTTTATAAGAAGATTATCTAATTTTGGTTTCATTTGCTTTCCTATGTTTGATTTTCTATTTCATTGATCTCTGCTTTTTATTATTTTCTTCCTTTTCATTATTTTGGGTTTACTTTGCTCTTATTTTTCTAACTTCCTAAAGACAAGTTATCACTATTTATTTTAGACCATTTTTGCTTTTCTAATATAAACAAAAAATTTCCCTTTAAGCACAGCTATAGCACTATTATATGGTTTTTAAAAAATTAGTTGTACTTTTATGTTACATTCAAATATTGTCTAATTTTGTATATTTTGATATTCAGTGCATCTGTCTCTAGTTACTTTTCTCATTTCTGAGACAAAATACCTGATACTCAAAGTTAAATGGGGAAAGGTTTGTGTAGCTCACAGTATGTAGAGGTCTGCTGCCTTCAAGGCTGGGTGTCACTTTGCAGATGGGCAACTGTTCATGGTAGCAGAAGACAGCAAAAGCAACAAGAAGGAGGGAAGACAAGACTCTTTCTGTCCCTTATATTGTATACAAGCTACCTGGCTTAGGGCAAGTGTAGCACTCATGTCCTGAATCCTAGCCAGAACTATGCCAAAGTAGTCAGTGGATGAATCACTAATCAGTTATCCTTAATCCCAGGATTACATACTGTAGATTCAACCACCTATGAAAAAGCCTGATGATCATGTGAGGTTTTGGGGGAACATCTAGATACAAGTCATGATTTGTATTTAGGAATTTTGTTTTTAATGAACTGATCCATTTATCATTATGTAAAGATACTGATAGTTATCTATATCCTAAAATCTATTTTTATCTTTTCTTAATAAATCTCCAGCTTTCTCATGATTTAAGTTTATCTTTTTATGTATTTCTACCTTAGTATAAATGTGTAGTATTTTAAAGTGGAAGTTTTGTAGACAGTATATGGTGTTGGCTTGTTACTTTGTCTAGCTAGTGAGTTTCTGTCTTTTACTGGACTTGTTAGAGTTACATGTAATGCAATTAATATGAGTGGATTAAGCCCACCATCTGGCAATTTTTTCCTATTTGCTTTTGCTGTTTTTGTGATTTTTGTTTTGTTTTGTTTTTTGAGACAGCATCTTTCTGTGTAGCTCAGGCTGACCTTGAACTCACCATGTAGCCTAGGCTGGCCTCAAACTCACAGTAATCCTCTTAGCCTCTCTAGTGTTGGGATAACAGACTTGTGCCATCATGTTTGAATCTTTGTACTGGTAAAAACACTTCCTATAATGGATGATACATTGTGTCAATTTGAGAAGTTTAGAAGTTTAACTAAATGACCCAGCAGTCCTGCATCCTAGTGTGTAGAGGACATGCCCTAAGGTGTTGTTTATGCCCTAGGATGTTGTGATAGTTGATTCATTGTGTCAATTTGAAAAGTTTAGAAGTTTAAATGACTCAGAAGGGGCCCAGGGTCCTCACTTTATAAACATCCTGAGCCTGTGCAATAGGAGGGCACAGAGATAGTGTGAGTGCTACATCTGCTAGAGGGCAGGTAGTCTGCTTACAATATAAAGGGGAAAAAGAGGCTTGTTCTCCACACTTTTTGCTCTTGTTGCTTTTGCTGTATTCCACTGCCATGAACTGTTGCCCTTTTGCCATATCATGTGCCTTGGAACCAGCTTATTATGGACTGAAACCTCCACAAACTGAGAATTAAGTAAACCTTTCCTTCCTGAATTTTGAGTGTCAGATATTTTGTCTTAGCAATGAGAGAAAAGTAACTAAAACACTTTCCTTTTATCTTTTTGGAAGAAAGTTTTTGGATGATTTCTTGATTTATTAAATAATAAATTTCATAAATTTTCATTTATAGAGATTTTGGACACATCTTCATTTTATTGTGCTTTGTCATTTTGGGTAGTTGCTTTCAGTTATAAATGAAGCATCTTTAGCTTTTTACAGTCTATCTTCAATCAATTTATATTTCATCTCTAATGTAAAAACCTTACAGCACTACAAGGCCTCAAACATGGCTGACAAGCACTCTACCACTCTGCTTCTTGTGCTATTTTAAATTACATTTTATTTCTACATGTTATTGCCATATATATTTAAATTATCAAATCTGTTTTAAAAGAAACTCTAAAACTTTTAAAAATTACATACAAGAAAGTTGTAAAATTATGCAAAGCGTTTCTATATAATCTTTACTACTCATGTTAACTAACATCTTCTATAACCACAGCAGAATTCTTAAAACTAGTCAATCAGCATCAACACAAAACTGTTAACTAAATGATAGACTTCACTCACATTTCATCAGTTTTTCCAGTACTGTTTTTTTCTCTGTTCTAGGATCAAGTTATGTTCCCACATTGCATTTCACTGTCATGCTTTGGTCTCCACCAATATATTTCAGTTCTACTTCTTTGTCTTTGTGATCATGACACCTTTGAAGGATTATTTTGTAGAATGTCCCTTGAGTTGGACATATGTTTTCTTCTAATTGAGTTTAGTGTGCATGCTTTTGGCAAGGAACTCCAGAAGTACTGGGCCATTTTAAGTTTATTCTTTCAGGAACACATGACATAAGTAAGTTTTACTAATAGTAGTGGTAATATAGACCACTCAGTTCAGGTAGTGGCTACCAAGAGTTTCTACTGAAAGTTATTATTTTCTCACTTATAATTAATAAATATCTTGGAAGAAATAATTTTATACTGTGCAAATATCCCATTTCTCCTCAAAATTTTTTTTTCATGAATTTTAGTACCATCATGGACCTTGTCTGCAATGATTATTATGGTTCTGTAATCATGACCATTCCCTCTTAATCTTTCTGGCTATATTAATTGAAATTCTTTTGTTGCTCAATTTATTTCTACTTTGACCAATGAGAATTATCTGAGGTAAGTTTCTAGTCTCTTTATACATTTCTTCATCTTGTTTTTGGACATTTACCTTTTGGCATCATAAGAGGCTCTAGAAACCTCGTATCTTCTCTGTTCTACCCCTGGAACTTGATTAGCTGAAGAGTCCTGTTTCTGTTTATTTTGAAGTGAAAATGGTAGTTAGAAGATAAATGTCTTCAATGCTACTGAAATGTTATTGTTTCTAGGTTCTACCAGTGTGCCAAACTTGGAAATAAATATGTATATACTAACTCATGTGCTTATTTAATTATATTTACTTATTTGTCTAAGAAAATAATTTCACAAATCATTAGTTTGTTCCTATATGTCTAATTCCAGTCCAATACTACAGTGTTTATTTTGGTCTTTCCTATTTATTTATTTGTAACTGGTTTCTCAGATTGTGAGAAATGTAATTTTCAAGATTCACGGATATGTATATTTATTTGTTCAGCTCTAGCAAAGGCATACATTTGTTTTAAAATTGTCTACCCTTACCTTTGGGAGGAACACATTTACTGATTATAGCAATGTATTTCAGGATAGTTTTTCTTCTTAAACTTTATGGTATCTAGTTGAAATATGTTTCTTTTTAGTTAGGTTAGTTCTTTTCTTCCCTATCTCCTCACACTTAGCTCCCTTTATTCTAGTCTGTATTCTACATTGGGTTCTCATCACATCCTGGTTAATTTTACTTAATATAAAATATGCATGCAGTAAAATTTACTCTTTGTGCTACAATGTGCTAAGAATTTTACAAGTTATTTGCACTTTAGTCAAGATGCAGAATAGCTGCAGTACCCCTCAAATTCTCTTATGCTGTCTCTTTTTAGCAACCATTTCTTTATCTTCTGTCTCTGGCAACTACTATTTTTTTCCCCAAAATACCCTAAGAATAGAATATGATATGTTGCTGTTTAGTTATGACTTCTTTCATTTAATAAAATGCATTTGGGTTCATTTATATTATATGAATCAATAGTTTCTGTTTCTTGCTCAATTGCATTCTGCTTTATGGTTATACCATTGAGATGAGGTGATATATATCTGGTGGTTAAAAGGCATTTGGATTGGTCTCATAATTGTGAATAAAGATTATATGAACATTTATATGCAGGTTTTCATGTGAGAAAAGTTTATATTTTTCTTGGACTTGTATTGTTTGGTCTTATGGTAGCTCAATGTTTAATTTTATCTTTAAATACAAACTATTTTTCACAGTGGTAATATACTCTTTTGCATCTTCACCAGCAATGCATGTAAGCTGCAATAGTTATTTTGCTCATTTTCCAGGAGTTGGTATTGTCATTTAAACTTTTTTCAGGTATTTGTAGTAGCTTTCTTTTTGCTGAGACAATGCCTGCCACCTGCAATTTAAAAGAGGAAAGGTTTAATTTGGCTCAGGGATTGGGGGATTTTGCCCGTGGTTGGCTTGGCTCCTAGGCAGCTTCATGGCGGAAGAGTGTGGTGGAGCTTAGTTCATGATGGCAGGGAAGCAGAGCATGGGTACTGTGCCAGGGAGGAAGGAGAGGGACCAGATGTAGACGTCCAAGGCCAGGGCTCCATGGCCCACTCGGAAACACCCAGAAGTGTGCTCCACCAACTCTCCAGGCAAATCCCAAAGTCAATCAGACTGATACTACACTCTAAAAGATACAGCATTCTAGTTAGTGTGGTGACCTTATTGAGTTTTAAATTTATGTTTAATAACTAATGATGTGAAACCCCTTTTCTTGTGGTTGTCATTTGTATGTCGTGAGTGAAATGTGTATTCAGAGTTTTTTCCCATTTTAATTGTTTTCTTGCTGTTGAATTTTGAAGGTAAGTTATACATTCTGTAAACGTGTTGTAATGGATTCATCATTACAAATATGTTTTACTGTATTTCCTTCCAGTCCATAGCTTGCCTTTTTAGTCTCTTAACTATATATTTCATACAGCAAAACTTTTTAACTTTGAAAAAGTCTAAGCCGCCTGTTTTTATTTTATGAGTAATGCTTTTGGTGTATCTGAAACATTTTGAGAATTAACATTTGAATAATATTAAGTACTCCAATCCATAAACATGGTATAGCCCTCCATTTATTTAGATATTTTGAAAATTTGTGATCTAGTTGTGATCTGGATAAGATAAAAGCAGCAAAAAGAGGTTTGTTTACCCCCTTTTTCACTCTTGCTGCTTTTGCTGTCTTCTGCCACCATGAACTTTTGCTCCTTCACCATATGCCCCCTGCCTTGGAGCCAGCTGATATAGACTGACACCTTCAAAAACTGCGAGCTAAGTAAACCTTTCTTCTTTTAACTTTGAGTTTCAGATATTTAATTCTGTTTTAGTTATTTTTATCATTTCTGAGACACAGGCCATGCCCTCAGTGACCTGCATCTTCCAACCAAAAGGCACCTCCTATAATCCCAGACAATCCAATCATCTTCCAAAAGCCCCACCAAGGAGAACATGAGGCTCTTAAGGGATATCTCTATGTAAACCATAACAGCGATTTATGTTTGTTTGTTTTCTACAGATCTGGTAGATACTTGGTTTGGTTTACACCAAAATATTTCATTTTTTTGTGTTATTGGAAATGGTACTAATTGATTATTTAATTTCAATTGTTTATTGCTAATGTAGAGAAATACAACTGATTTTTGTATCTAGACTCTGTCCCTTTTGATCCTTATACATTTGCTTATTAGTTCTAGAAAGCTTTACTTAGTTTTGTGTATGTGTAATTTTCTAGAGGTCTATTCCTGTACGGTCTGCTTGCCTCTCAACTCTCTTTATTAACTTATTCACTGGGTAAAACTTCCAGTGTGACAGTTTTGCATGTGGTGTAAGAGAAGGCATCCTTGCCTTGGAAGAAACTCTGTCTTCCACCTAATAAGAATCTTATTAGTGGCCTGTTTTGATGAGTGCCCTTTATTAAGAAAGTGCTATTATTAGTTTTATGAAAAAATTTAAAACCATAAATGATTGTTCAACTTTTTCTTCATATATTGAGATAATGACATGATTTTTCTTCTTTAGTCTACTAATATAATGAATTGTATTTATTGGATTTTAAATGTTGTTCCAGCCTTGCATTTTTAGGGTAAACCCCACCTAACTGACTGTGTACTGTAATGCTGACGATATTTGCTCTGTGTTGAAGAGGGATACTAGTCTGTGGTTCTTTCCTTGTAATGCACATCTCTGATTTGGGTAGTAGGCTTACACTAATCTAATATAAATTCCTGTCTTTATTTTTTTGTATGAGATTGTGTGGAAATAGTATTGTTTCTTCCTTCCTTAAATGTTCGGCAGAAATGATCAACAAAACCATTTGGGTCTGAAATTTTATTTGTTGAGGGCTTCGATTTGGTTTCTCTATGCAAAAAAAGGAATATTCAAATTATCTACTTTTCAATTGTCTTTCAAGAAATTGATTCATTTCATTTAAATTATTCAATTTATGAACATAGAGTTTAGCTAGTATTTATTTCCATTAATGTCTATAGTTTCCATAGTGATATTTGTTCTTCCTTTCTTTTTTTCCCAGAGTTTATTTTTTATTTTAAAGATAGTAAAATCCAACAAAATAAAACAGAACAAATCAATCAAAACAAATCAGCAAAATTTGTACATAACTTCAAAGCAGAATACTAGAAACACAATAACTACCATAGTATATTTTGTTATCTTCACAATAGTTCCATTAGGTATAGCAAAATCAAACAAAAAAAACCAGAATAAAACCAATCAGAAAAGAATATTGAATAAAGCAAAACAATCAGAACAAACCAAAACAGTGAAAACAATATTTGATTTCAAAGACAAGATAGAAGGAAATTCCCCATATTTGCTATATTGCATACTGTCATCCCCCAGAGAGATGCTCAGACCTCTGGCCCCAGGTCAGCATAATCAACCAAACAGCATAAGCATTTAGTTGCCTTATGTGCTTTAGTTGCTGTCACCTCAGCCTGTCCTCTGAACCACTGGGTTGCTTGGTGGTGGTGGGGTTTGATTCTCAGCCCATGTGCTGTAGACTCATGGGAGGTGCTGACTTCTCTCTTCCTGGAAGCCACGTGGCTTGCATGGCTTACCAAAAAGGCTGGTTAGTTGGCTTCTCATTGGGTCCTCCCTGTCCCAGCATGGCTGATCCTTGGAATGTTCTTTCTTTCTTGATACTGGTATTTTACTTTTTTTTTTTTTGAGGAATCAGATGGCTGGATAAAATTTCTCTTTTCAAATGACTTTTTATTGATTGATTTTTCTGTTCTAAATCTCATTAGTTCTTGGACTTTACTATTTTCCTCTGTTTGCTTTGTGTTTAATTTCTCTTCTTTTTCTGATTTCTTAAAATAGAAGTTAAGACTAGTATGAATTTTCTTTAAAATATAACATTTAAGCTATAAATTAGTCTCTGAGCATTGCTTTAGCTTCAATCATGAGTTTTATTATTTTCATGTTTTTTTCAGTTCAAAATATTTTATAATTTTCTTTGAGTCTTCCTTGTGAACCTATAACTTATTTATAACTTTGTTGCTTCAATTTCAAATATTTGAGGATTTTTCAGATTATTCCATTATTGATTTCTAGTTTGTCTACTTTATCAAAAACCAAATCTTGTATAATTTCAAATTTTAAAAACATGTAAAGCTTATTTATGTCACCCACATATGATCTATCTGGTGAAAGATTTATGGGTAGTTGAAAATAGTTTTTCTTTTATTTTGAGTCGCATATTCAATACTTTCAATTAGATCAATTTTTATACTGTTGTTTCTGTCTTCTATATCCTTTCCGAATTTCAATTATACATACCTAGTTTTTTAGTCTGCTTAGAGTTAACTTTTAACTATTTCAAGTCAAATGTAGAAGCCTTACAACCATAAATGTCCCTTTCATTTCCATCCAAAGGTTTTGAATCTTTTTCTTAGACAGTGCTGTATTTTTTTCTTTCCATAGTCATTAATACTTTTAAAAATTTAAGAGGAGAAAAAGTCTATTATAGTTACCCAATATATTTATCTTTTCTGTTTGTTTTCATTCATACCTAAAGATACCCGTTTCCTTTTGAGATCTCTTCTCTTTAGCCTGGGAACTTTCTTTTAGCATTTATTTTAGTGCAGTTCTGCTGGCATGCATTCTCTTAGGTTCTTTCATTTGAAAATGTCATGACAGTATTTTTCTTTAATCTCTGAAACATACTTTCATTGGATATAGAATTCTGGGTTGACATTTTTTTTTGTACCAGGAATCAAACTCAGGATCTTGTGTTTGCCAGGCAGGCAACTTGTGCCACTGAACTATATCCCTGGCCTCTAGATTGACATTTCATTTAGTACTATAATGATATTATATTACTGTCTTTTGATAGTAAATAATAATTTACTGATAGTAAATAATAATTTACTGATAGAAAAAATTTCTGTAGATGCTCAACAGTATTTTTTTTATTTAAAGAGAAAAAAAAACAGGAAAAAAGGTAGAAATATTACAGAATTTCAAGAAAAGAAGATAAGCAGTAAGAAATCACTAGTTGATACATTACATATTGTTCTTTTAGAAACAGTTATTCAAGTTACAGGATTAAAGCACACAAAGTAGGCACCAAAGCAGTGAGAGTGCAAACAGATCTGTTCAAGAATCCAACAAGAACCTAGAAATATGGTCATCAATCCCACATATCTAAACTTACATACAGCTATATCTTTTATAGCACTTCCTATTTCCTCTTTTTTTACAATAGCAATTATACATTTTTAAAATTTTATTTAAAGAGAAGAAAAAAACAAAACAGAAAAAGGAGTAGCAACAATACAGAATTCTAAAAGAAAGAAAGAAAAAGGAGAATGAGAAAAAGCCCCACTGAGAAATCAGTAATTTATAAATTATGTACTGTCATCCTGGATGTAGTTGTTCAGTTACAAATTAAAGGGTACATAGTAAATATTCAAACAGTCAGACTACAAACAGTTCTGCTCAAAGATCCAACAAAGATTCAGCAATATGGTCATCTATTTTACACACTCAAAAGTACATGCAGTTATATCCCTTAGAGCACTTCCTTTTCCTCTCTTTTTTACAATACCAATTACACATTTTGGTTTTATTACTCTTGTAGTTCTTATTTACTTTTTGCACTAGAGACACAATATGATATTTATAAATATTCTTATTTATTTCACTAATGAGGATAGTCTCAGGTTGTCTCCATTTGCCTATGAAGGCCTCAAGGTCATCCTTTTTTATAGCTGAGTAATATTCCATTGTATAAAAATGCCACATCTTTTTCATCCACTCTGCAGTTGATGGGCATCTTGGTTGTTTCCAGGATTTAGCTATCACAAATTGTGCAGCTATGAACATGGGTGCACATATATCACTGTGATAAGAAATTTTCAGTTCTTTGGGGAAAATACCCAGGAGGGGGATAGCTGGATTGAATGGGGCTTCCAATCCTAGTCTTCTGAGAATTCTCCATATAGATTTCCATAATGGTTGTACCAGTCTACATTCCCACCAACAGTGGAGCAGTGTTCCTTTTTCCCCACAGCCTTGCCAACATTTGTTATCAGTTGATTTCTTGATGGCAGCTATTCTTTCTGGAGTAAGGTGGAATCTCAATGTTGTTTTAATTTGCATTTCTCGAAATACCAGTGATGGTGAACAGTTCTTCATGTATTTATTTGCCATTTGTATATCTTTCTCTGAGAACTGTGTGTTCATCTCTGATGCCCATTTTTGGAGAGGGTCTTTGAGTTTGTGGGGGCTTGATGTTTTTCAATACTTTATATATTATGGACACAAATCCTTTGTCTGAGGGGTTGCTGGTTAAAAATCTTTCCCACTCGGTGGGTTTTCTTTTCACTCTGTTGGTGATTTCCTTTGAAGTGCAGAAACTTTTCAATAATGTGAGATCCCATTTGTTGATTCTTTGAAGTGTTTTCTGTGCAGTTTGCATTTGGTCCATGAATTCTCTGCCTACCCCTATGTCTCCAAGCCTTCTACCTACCTTGTCTTCCAGTAGATTTAGTGTTTCTGTTTTAATATTGAGGTCTTTGTTCCATTTAGACTATAGTTTTGTGCATGGTGATATGCATGGATCTAGTTTCAGTTTTTGGCATGTAGAAAGCCAATTTTTCCAACACCATTTATTAAAGAGACTATTCTTCTTCCAGTGGACATATTTAGCCCCTTTGTCAAATATCAGGTGGCTGAGTGTCTTTGTAGTTGTGCTTGCATCTTCTAATCTGTTCCATTGATCCTCAGGTCTATTTCTTTGCCAGTACCAAGCTGATTTTATCACTTGGTATAAAAGTGAATTGAGATGCCTCCTGCCTTGCTTTTGTTGCCTAGAACTGCCTTTGATATTCTAGGTTTCTTCTGTTTCCAAATGAATTTTAGTAGTGTTTTCTCTAGATCTGTGAGGTATGTCTATGGTATTTCGATTGGGATTGCATTAAATCTGTATAACAGTTTTGGGAGTATAGCCATTTTCACAATGTTGGTTCTTCTTAACCAAGAGCAAGCAATGTCCTTCCATTTTCTAATATCCTCTTCAATCTTCTTTTTCAGTGTAGTATAATTTTCAGCACATAGGTCTTTTACATTTTTAGTTAGGTTGATTCCTAAGTATTTCATTTTTTTACATGTTATTGTAAAGGGCGATATTTCCATAATTTCTCTCTCAGTGAGTTTTTTGTTTGTGTACAGGAATGCTATTGATTTTTGAGCATTGGCTTTGTATCCAGCTACACTGCTGAACTTGTTTATTACCTCTAGCAGTCTTTTAATGGAGTTTTTTGGGTCTTCTATATAGAGTATCATGTCATCTGCAAATAGTGATAATTTAACTTCTTCCTTTGCTATCTTTACTCCTTTTATTTCTCTCCCTTGTCTGATTGCCCCGGCTAGTGTTTCCAAAACTATGTTGAAAAGGAGTGGTGATAGTGGACATCCTTGTCTTGTTCCTGATTTTAAAGTGAAAGCTTTCAGTTTTTGTCCATTTAGTATAATGTTGGCTGTTGGTTTGTCATAGATGGCCTTTATAAGGTTGAGGTAGACGCCGTGTATTCTGAGTTTCTGAAGGGTTTTTATCATGAACATGTGTTGAAATTTGTCAAAAGCTTTTTCTGCATCTATTGAGATGACCACGTGGTTTTTGTTTTTGGCTCTGTTGATGTGGTGTATTGCATGTACTGATTTGCGTATGCTAAACCATCCCTGCATTCCTGGAATGAACCCCACTTGGTCATGATGTATAATCTTCTTGATGATTTGCTGCATTCTATTTGCCAGTATTTTTTTGAGAATCTTTGCATCAATGTTCATTATTGAGATTGGCCTTTAGTTCTCTTTTTTGGTTGGATCTTTCTCTGGTTTTGGTATCAGAGTAATACTTGCCTCCAGGAATGATTTAGGGAAGATTGCTTTTTTCTCAATTTCATTGAAGAGTTTAAGGAGTACTGGCATCAAATCTTCTCTAAATTTCTTGTAGAATTCAGCTGTGAATCCATCAGGACCTGGGCTTTTCTTTGTTGGTAATTTTTAAATTACATTTTCAATTTTAATAGCTGATATTGGGTTGTTCAAACTTGCTATATCTTCTTGGTTGACCTTTGGTAGTTCATATGTTTCTAAAAATCTGTCCATTTCCTCTGTGTTTTCCACTCTATGTGAGTAGAGATTTTCAAAGTAGGTATTCATGATCTTTTGAATTTCCATGGGATCTGTAGTAATTTCTCTCTTTTCAGTTCTTATTGCATGAATTTGGGTTTTTTCTTTCTCTTGATAAGGTTAGCTAGGGGTTTGTCAATTTTGTTGATTCTCTGAAAAAACTAGCTTTTTGATTCATTAATTTTTTGTATTTTTTTTAGCTTCAATTGCATTGATTTCTGCTCTAATCTTTACAATTTCCTCTCTTCTATGAGCTTTGGGTTTAGCTTGCTCTTTTTTTTCTAGACGCTTGAGATGGAGCATTAGGTTGTTTATTTGTGCTCATTCTGTTTTCTTGATATGACAGTTTATTGCTATATATTTGCCTCTTAAGACTGCTTTCATTGCATCCCACAGATTACAGTATGTTATTTCTATATTTTCATTGAATTGTAGGTATTGTTTTATTTCTTCTTTAATTTCATCTGTATCCCACTGGTTGTTCAAAAGGCTGTTATTTAATTTCCATGTATTTATATAGGTTTTACAATTTCTTTTGCCATTAATTTCCAATTTCATTGCACTATGGTCAGATATTATGCATGGTATGATTTCAATACTTTTGCATTTACTTGAGAATGTTTTATGGTATAATATGTGATCTCTTTTGGAAAATGTCCCATGTGCAGCTGAGAAGAATGTATATTCTGATGTGGTTGGGTGGAACACTCTGTAAACATCTACTAAGTCCAATTGCTCCAGGTATGATTCAGTTCTTTTATTTCTTTGCTGACTTTTTGTCTAGTTGATTTATCTCTGTGACAATGGGCTGTTAAGATCTCCTCTTATAATTGTGTTCTTGTGTATTTGGTTTTTCATGTGCATTAGTATCTGTATATAGTTGGGTGCTCCTGTATTTGGCGCATATATATTTATAATTGTTAGTTCTTCCTCTTGAATTTTACCACTAACAAGTATATAGTGACCTTCTCTATCTCTTTTAATCATTTTAGGTTTGAAGTTCATGTTGTTTGCAAATAGAATAGCTACCCCTGCTTTTTTCTGGGTTCCTGTTGCATGGAATACTGTTTTCTATCCTTTGACTTTTAATCTATGAGTTTCCTTTTGGGTCAGATGTGTTTCTTTTATACAGAATATTGTAGAGTCCTGTTTCTTGATCCATTCTGTCAATCTATTTCTTTTTATAGGTGAATTGAGGCCATTTATATTTATGGATATCACTGATATGTACTGGCTCGACTTTGCCATGTTATGTTCCAGTTGTTTCTTTCTGCTTTTCCTCTTAGTTAATTGCTTATCCTACCTGGTGGTTTCTTTCTGTTGTTGTTTTGGGGATTGTGGTCATTTTTATCTCTGTCTAGTATGTCTTTCAGTACTCTTTCTAGGGTTGGTTTGGTGGACATGAATTTCTTCAGTTGTTGTTTGTCATGGAAGTATCTTGTTTCTCCATTAAATTTGAATGAAAGTTTTGCTCGGTACATCAGTCTGGGTTGAAGGTTGTTTTCTTTCAGGGCTTGAAATACCTCACTCCAAGCTCTTCTTGACTTGAGGGTTTGTGCTGAAAAGTCTGCCGTGATTCTAATGGGCTTTCCCTGATAGATGAGTTGTGTCTTTTCCCTGACAAGTTTTAATATTCTGTTTTTATGCTGTATGTCTGAGATCTTAATTATTATGTGTCTGGGTGTGGCTTTATGTTGATTGTGATTGTTTGGTGTTCTATATGCCTCACTTATCTGCATAGCAGAGTCTTTCCCCATGTTTGGGAAATTTTCTGCTATTATTTCTGTGAATACTTTACATATGTCATTTGCCTGCACTCCTGTATCTTTGCTAATGCCCATTATTCTTATATTGTTGCTCTTGGCATCATCATGAAGCTTCTGGATTGTCATTTCATGCTGTTTTGTTATTTTTAAAAGTTCTATCCTTTCCTGATCACTCACTGTGATCCTGTCCTCAAGGTCTGAAATCCTATCCTCAGATTCCTTTAGGCAGTTTTGCATGCTTTCAATAGAATTTTTTGTTTCTTGGATGTCTCTTTGAGTTTGTTTCATGAATTTTGCTTGTTTTCTATATTGTTCATTCAAAGTTTCAATCAGTTTCCCATGCTCATGTACTTTTTTCTCTAGTTCTTCTTTAGCTGCATTCAAAAATTCCTTTACTAAAGTTGTTATTTCTATCTTTACATGGGAGACTACTTCTAATTTGATTTCCTCTATAGCCTGATGCAGTTGTTTTTTTTATTTCACTGGCTATCTTTTCAGAGATTCCCAGTGTGTTACCTTTGGGGTTCTTTATTTCAATGTCTCCTATACTTGCTTCGGGTGAACTATATGTTTGAGACTGCGTTTTGCTTTTTTGTTTTGTCATTTTCACTCTGCCTGGTGTTTTCTATGTGTAGGAAGGGATCGCACACACTCTTTTCAGACACACCAAAGTCTTACAGTTGGTTAGAGGGGGTTTTACTACTGGCCCTATTTATCCCCTGTACACCTCTATTTTAGGGGTATACTCACCACATTGATACAGTCAACCTGGTGTAGTCCAAAGTTCACCACCTGGGAGCAAAGTTCCAAATTTTCTCACACTAACTGGATACCGCTGAGATCTTCTGATGTTCCAGGTGGGAGGGCGGGACCATCTGTAGCAGTTCAGGGCAGTTTTCAATCTTGGGCGGGCCTTCTCGATGTTCCTGGTGGCAGGGCGGGCCCACAGGGGAGGTTCCGGGTAGCCTATGCCTGAGGTGGGCTTGCGCTGAGTTCCTGGTTTCAGGGCAGGCCCTTGGTGGAGGTTCTGGGTAGCCTAAGCCTGAGGTGGGCTTGAGCTGAGTTCCTGGTGGCAGGGCAGGCCCTTGGTGGAGGTTCTGGGGAGCTTACCCCTGAGGCGTGCTTGTGCTGAGTTCAGTATTTTTGTTTTTGACAAATCATGATTGCATATATTTGTGGAGCACAATGTGATATTGATATTGGTATAGTGATTAAATTAAGCTAATTAACACCCATCACTTTTTCCAACTTTTTTGTGATAAGACATTTGAAATTTACTCCCCTAGGTATTTTGAAGTATTTAACACATTCTTACTGAGTACAGTTAATCCTGGTGTATACTAGATCTCAAAATATATTCTCTGGTCTATCTGAAATTTTGTAATTTTTGCTCAACCACTGCCCATTTCCTTGTTCCCCAAGCCCAAGCCTTGGGTGACTATCATTCTACTTTCTACTTCTGTGAGTTCAACTGTTTCAGCATAACTGAAGTCAGATCATGCTGTATTTGCCTTTCTGTGTCTGGTTTTTTACCTAGTGTAATACCCTCTGCCCTTACCCATGTTGTACAAATGACAGGATTTTCCCCTTTTAGAGGCTAAATAGTATTCCACTGTGTATATGCAGATATATTTCCACATTTTGATTCTGGTTCCTTGCATATTTAGCTAGGAGTGGGATTATTGGATCATATAGTAGTTCTAATTTTAGTTTTTTGAGAAATTCCAATGTTGTGTTTTCTTGTAATGGTCATATTAATTTACCTTCTAACCAACAGTGTGCAAATATTCCCTTTTTTCTCACATTTTCATTTTGTCTTTTTAATTTTTATTTTGTTGTTTTTCTTTGGTATATAGTAAGCATTCTAAATATTAGTGATTGTTGACACTACCTGTTTATAGAAGCTATGCTTTTGTCTGTTTTGTTGTATAATTACTTAAAATTTTTTTCTTTACAAAATTAAGATCATAATATTTACACTCCTTGTGTGGATTGCTACATGTACTTAACACATCCTAATTCTCTTTTTCGTTCCTTTTCCCTTCTCTCCCTCACCTCCTTCCATCTCTTGATCCCCTTCCCTTTGAGAAAAATCTGTCTCCTGCTCCCTATCAGCATAGTCATTCTAACAGCAGATATATCTCTATGGTTTTAATTTTTATTCCCCTAATGATTAGTGATCCTGAGCATTTTTTCACATGCAAAGAGTGATAAAAATATGGTGTATGTTTAATTAAAAAATAGCTGGGGCTGGGAATTTAGCTCAGCAGCATAAGCACAAGGTCATGAGTTTGATTCCCAGTACAAAAAAAAATCGCAGATGACACATTACCATTAATCCTCTTCAGAATATTCAGAATATTTCTCCTTCCTTTAAACACATTTAGTCCATTGTCTTTGGTAATGCATCTTTTACTGTAATAACTTTTAAAAAAATTAAAATTCACTGTATTTTTTGATCACGCCTCATATCTATTGGCTATTTTTGTCTTTGAGAAATGTCTATACAGGTTTTTGCCTATTTTTAAAAATCAAATTTTTCTTTTGTTATTGAGTTGCTTGAATTTCTTTTTTTATATTTGGCCTGTTTTTCTTTTTAAATTACATTATAGACTTTTTTTTATTTTAAAGAGAAAAAAAGCACAGAAGAAAATCAAACAAAAAATGCAACAAAAGCCAAACAACAAAGCAATAGTGATACAAGATATCCCAAACAAGATGATAGGAATTTAACAATGGTTGTTATAGTGCATATTGTTATCTTCAAAATAGTTGCTCAAGTTACCAGATACAGGCATGCAAAATTGATCAGTGTTTTCTCATTGAGAAGTTTCTGTCCCCTTCACTATATCTGTTGTAACTTTTGGATCTTATCTACTTTCAGTTTCTTACCTCAATGAGACAATACGGTGTCACACGTGAGCCTGATTTATTTCACTTATGAGTATGGTCTCTAGTTACATCCATTTACCAATATAAGCCTCTAGTTTATCCTTCCCTATAGCTGGATAGTACTCCATTGTATAAAAATACCACACTTTTTTAAATCTATTCCTCAGTTGATGGGCATTTAGGTTGTTTCCAAAATCTAGGTATTACAAATTGTGCAGCTATAAACATGGGTACATGTATATCTCTGTGATGTGATATTTTCAGTTCTTCTGGGAAATTACCTAGAAGGGGAATAGCTGGGTTGAATGGCATATTTGCCCCTTATCAGAAGTATCAATTGTAAATATTTTCTGCCATTCCATGGGTTTTTCTTCATTTTGTTTATTGTTTCCTTTGCTGACTAGAAGTCTTTAGCTTGATATCATCCCATTTGTCTATTTTTGCTTTTGTTGCCTCTGCTTTTGAAGTCATATCAAAAGATTTTTGTCTAGATCAGTGTTGTAGAATTTTCCCCTATTTTTTAAAACTGGATTTATTGTTTTATGTCATATTTTAATCTAACTCATTTTGAGTTAATTTTTATATCTGGGTGAAATAATCTCATTTTATTCTTCTGTATGTGGCTATCCACTGTTTCCAACACTATTGAACAGACTGTCTTTTACATATTGTGTACTCTTGACACTTTTGTCAAAAATTAATTAACTGTAAATACATAGATTTATAACACAGTTTAAAATAGTTGCCTTTCTAATATAACATGTTCTGTTTTCTTCTGGTAACTCTTTGTTCTTTGTGGTGTTTAGGAGTTTGATTTTCATGTGTTCAGGTGTGCTGTTCTTTATGTTCAGTCTGAGGTCAGTTTCTTTATCCTGTAAATTTTCACTAAATTTGCAAACTTGAACATTTCTCTGTGTGTTTTTTCCTATTTTTCTTTTAGAGTAATCTTTCTATTTTTTCAGAGACTCTAGTGACATGGATATTAGACCTTTTAATATTGACACCAACTCTTTAAAGCTCCGTTCATTTTCCTCCAGTCTTTTTATTCTGTTCTTTAGTTTTGATAATTTCTGTTACCTATATTCAAGTTCATAGAGTCTTTTTTCTGTCTTGTCTGAACCTTAAATTTTCAGATGTTACGTTTAGCAGTTCTAAAATTTACATCTGATTCTTTTTTTATAATGTCTATTTCTTTGCTTTACACATTTGGTTTTCCATTCAGTTCAAGAGCATATACCTTTACTCCATGGAAGATTACTATGTAGCTGCTTTAAAATCGTGATTTGATAATTCTAACATCTGAATTCTCTTGAGGTTGGCATCTGATGATTGTCTCTTTCTCTTGGTAATTGGTCAGATTTTCCTGGTGCTTGGTATGGTGAGTTACTTTGTACCTAGAGCACATGGTATGTTGTTGTGAGACTGGGTGGGGGGATCCTGTTAAAATATTCTAGTTAATGTTGATTGCTTTGTTTAGCAAGCTATCACCTGGCTAGGTTCAAACTACACGTTCTGTCTCACCTTCTGAGGGCTGCGCTTTCTATACTTATTTGAACAGATTCTGCACATGTGCAGCCTAGAGGCATGGGCTTGGTGTTTGGTTGGTTTATGCCTGGAATGAGGAGTCACATTTGCTGATCTCCTCTCCGCATGATTTTCCACTCTCCAGCTTACCTCTGTGGTCTTCTGGCTTAGGAACATGGTGGGCTTGCTGTTTTAGTACTGGCTCTGTTGCACAGTTCTGCATGGCAAGCCCCATCTTTGGGGTGAAGTGTCCATAGAAATGAAAAGCAAAACACTCTTGGCACAGTGATATCCCTCTTTTCCAAGAGTATGGGTTTCTCCCAGAGTTCTAGGTGATCATATGGTTGTCCCTGTAGGGCTGACTTCTCAGTGTTCATAACGTGCATCTTTCCAGGATATAGACCATTCAGCGGAGGTGCTTTTCAGCATCACCTAGGAGCAGGTAAGATTTTAAATGTGCCTCAATTAGATTTGACCTTAACAAGTCTCTGTTTACTTTTCTGGTCACTCAGTTACACATGTACTTCCTGGGTCCATCCGGAAATGGAAATGCTTCTGTGTGGGATAGGTATCACTGGCAGCGATGGTGGCAGGCAGGGCAGTTTTATGTGAGCAATTAGGCTTTGCTTACAATGAGCAAGGGGAACAAAATCCAAGATCACAGGGGACACTGAGTGCCTTCTTTTAGAATTTCAAGACTAGAAGATTACCCTCAGTCCACTCTTGTGGCCACTGTTTGCTGACCCTGTTCACTGATTCCTAGGCAGTAAATTAAAATAAGTTCACCTGCCATGTGTGCACTAGTTTTTAAAGCACGGTTCTATCCATTATCTGTCTTAATTCTTAGAATTAAGAATTCTTGGAAGAGGATAGGAAGAGGAGAAGAGAAGAGGGGAGGAGAAAGGAAGGAAGAGGAACAGGTGGAAGGAGGAAGAGGAGACTGAAGTGGGGAGGGGACCAGGAGGAGTGAAAAAATGATGATGGTGACGTACTAACAGCTAACGTTCACGGAGCATTCGCTGTGTACAGACAGGCAGGCCCAAGGCCACTACTTAATTCTCTAGCAGAGAAGTCCAAGACCCACAGTTAGTGGCCTGAGTCTCCACTGTCTCCTTAGACTCTGGTCAGACAGCAGGCAGTCAGGATCTTGTAAGTATTGTGACCTCAGCTGTCTCTACAGCACCAGTCCAGGGAGGTGCTTAACCCTCTTCCTTCCTTCCCGACCTCAGGCACAGGTTGGTTCCCAGCAGAGGCCCCTCTGACATGTACCTTTCCTGGGTCATGACCTCGAGCACAGTCTGTGGATTACTGTGTCCTTCACACTGGGTGGTGAGACCTAGGGAGGTGTCATGCTGAGCATTTCAGTCTATGTGTGTTGGAGGAGGTATAATTGGGGATTGAAGCCAGGGACTTTGTCCTGAGCAACATCCATAATTGGTTCTCATCTAAGTTGCTAAATTTCCCATATGGGGTTCAAACTTGCAATCCTCCTGCCTCAGCCTCTCAGAGTATTGGGATTACAGGTATATACCACTGCCCCCAGTTTATGCTGGGAATTTTGATGTGGGTGATTAATGGTGTCATTCAGAAGGGTGGCTTGTTGTTGGCTTAATTGTTTTGACACTAGGATAGTGTGACATGGACTAAAGAAAAAATATATTAAACTTTCATTTGCTGTATTTGCTTTACCACCTAACGATGTGAACTACAGACATCTTTGGCTTCACCCCCACCCCGAATATGAGGTGCTAGCATCGGGGAGGCTTTGGTTGGGGTGCAGGTCAGGAAGATGTGTTTAAATTTGTTCAAACTTTGTTTCTTGATGTTGGACAGACATTAAGATTTAGCTGACTTCTTTTTGGTTCCATATCTAAGACCCTTCCATCTCTGGGGGGTTCTTCTATACCCTAAGGGAATTAAAAGGGCAGGCCTGGGGGTTCAGGCATAGTGAGGACCCAAAGTAGGGTCATGTGGCCCCTCAGGAAGGGGCCTCCAGGCTGTTCCGTGCTGATTCATCCGTAGCCATAGCCCTGGTCATGCCCCGGCTGGCGTCTTCCCACGTGAGCGCTCCCACAAGCTCTTCCCGTGGAGCAGGAACACAACTGCTGATCTTTCTTGAAACTAGTTCTTTGGTGTTTAGGATTTGGTGGCTCATCTTTGGCTTCCCTCAGAGAATATGCTGGAGCTGGTGTTTGGAGGCTGTCACAAACTCCAGCTTTATTAATGGGAGTACTGTCTGCCAAAACCACAAGGCCTCCAGTCAGGCAGACGAGGAGTTAGTTAATCTGGCCTCCACCACGTAATAGACCACACTGGCTGCTGAACCTTGGTGTTGTCTACCCCAATCCACATGAAGCCCTGGGTTTCAGCGTGATGGTAGTGGAAAGTGGTGCCTTTGGGTGCGTAGGTTTAGCAAAGGTCAAGAGTAGGCTCCTTCATGGTGGACTAGTGAGTGGCCTTATAAGAGGAGATGCAGAATACATTCTCTTTCTCTCCCTCTCTCTGCTGAGTGAAGGAAACATAGCAAGAAGCAGGCTGTCTGAAAGCCAGGAAGAGAGCCCTCACCAAAATACTCTCAGGTTTCCCAGCTTCCAGAACTGTAAGAAAATAAATTTCTGTTATTTTACCTGACTCTGGTATTTTGTTACAGTAGCATACAGTTTCCTCATCTGTAAAATGGGCATTTTATCTACCTTATGCACTTTAAGGAATTTGGACTAATTCCTTATACCAAGGACTTTAAGGAATTTGGACTAATTCCTAATACCAAGAAACCTGGATATATTTCCTTCCCTCCCTTCTGCCTCTTCCCTCTGCCTCTCATTGCTTTTTCCTTCCTTTCCTCTTCCTCTTCTCCCTCCACTACCAACCCAGGGCCTTCACAATGGCCTGCATTCCCAGCCCTTCAAAAAGTTCTTTTCTTTTTTTTGTACTGGGAATCGAACTCAAGACTTTGTGCTTGCCAGGCAGGCGCTTGTGCCACTGAGTTGTATCCCCAGCCCTGAAAAAGTTCTTTTTTTGAGGTAGTATCTTTGTTAAGTTGCCCAGCTGGGCTTGAGTAGGGATTTCTTTTCATTAATATCATTATGATCATCTTAATGATAAGTATAAGCCATAACAATTTCATGTTAGGGAATGGATATTCCACCAAAATGAATTGTTGAGATAATTACTTTCTTAAACAACAAGCCTAAACAGAACACATTTCTAGAACAAATAACATGTATACTTCTCTGTTTTTAAAAATAGTATCAAGAAGGTAATACTACAGAGGATGCAGCATTAATAAAAGTATGGTTTTTATGAAAGATGTGTTTCTTGCATTTGTATTATGCCCATTCATAGGAGTATAATGAAATGTGTCGTAAAATGTATTTCTAATAACATGATATGGGCATCCTTTCAAATGCTTGTCATTTGGAAATCTTCATTGGTGAGGTGTTTTTCCAGAAATTTTACTCATTTTTAAAAGGTAGGTTGATGTTTTCTTGTTGAGTTTCAAGGTTTTTTTTGTGTGTGAGTCCTGTATCAGACATGTGCTTTGCAAATACAATACTCCCCCCTTATCTGCTTTACTTTCTGTAGTTTCAGTTACCTATGGTCAACTGTGGTACAAAATACTAAATATAAAATTTCAGAGATACACAATTCATAGATTTTAATTCGCCTGCCATTTGGAGTATTATGAAATCTTGAGCCATTCCACCTGTCCTTGCCAGTGTTGAACTGGCCCTTCATTCAGGTCTTGGTGTGCATGGTGTATATGTTACCCACATCTGTGTCACTAAGTAGTCATCACAGTTATCAGACTGACTGTTATTAACCCTTATTTTACTTTATAATGGCCCCAATGTGCAAAAGTACTAATGCTGGCAACTCTGATATGCCAAAGAGAAGCTGCAAAGTGTTTCCTTTAGTTGAAAAGATGATAAATCTCAACTTAATAAAGGGAGAAAAAGATTGTATACTGTGGTTACTAAGATATAGTGTACAGACTTTTTAAAGAGAGAATATATTCAAATAACTATTATAGTATATTGCTATAACTACTTTGTTACTAGCAAATATTGTTAATCTCTTACTCAGCCTAATTTATAAGTTAACTTTATCATTGGTATGTTATATATAGCGTAAAAATATATACGTATATATTTGATTTTTAAAAATATATTTTGGCACTATTCATGGCTCTCTAGACAACACTATCCAGGTTTCAGGTATCCACTGAGGGCTTGGGCCATATCCCCATGGGGGGCTACTGGATTTTTTCCCCCTCTGGTGATTTTTTTTTTCATTCTGTTAACAGATTTTTGCAGAATAAAAGTTTTGGGGCTTAAGAAAAGTTTTAACTTACTGAGTTCTTCTTTCATGGATTATGTTTTTGGTGTGCATCCTATAACTAACTCATTGCCAGATCTGAATAGCCCTGTGCCTGTCATGATATGGATGCTCCTTGACTTTTGGTGGTATCTTGTCCTAATAAATCCATTGTAGTTGAAAATGTAGTAAGTCAAAAATGGGTTTAATACACCTAACCTACCAAGTGTTGCAACTTAACCTCGCCCACATTAAATGTGTGCAGCACATGTTAGTTTACAGATGGACAAAATCATCTGACACAAGCCCTATTCTGTGATAAAGCATCGAATATCTCATGTCACTTACTGAATACTTGCATCCAAAAATTGCTGGCAATGCCATACATTGTCGAGTATGGATTGTTTATCTTGGTGACCATGTGGCTGCCCAGGAGCTCTGGTTCATTACTACTGCCCAGAGTTGAGAGAGTATTATAAAGCATATTGCTAGACAGGAGGAGATCAAAATTCAACATTTGATGCATGGTTTCTACTGAATTAATATTGCTCTTGCAACATTGTTGCTATAATTCTAATCTGAAATGTCTTCCGAAGGCCTATGTATTGAAGGTTTGGTGGCCAGCCTGTGGCCCTCTAGGGAAGTGGTGGAACCTTTAAGAGATAGGGCCTAATTAGGGGAAGTTAGGCCCATGGGTACATCCCAGAAATGAGGATGTAGGGATGCCAGGCTCCTCCTCTCCGTTTCTTGTCTGCCCACTGGGGTGATCAGTTTCCTCTACAATGTACTCCTACCACGATACACTATCTCACTACAACTCCAAATGGAGGGGGGCCAAGCAACCCTGGATAGAAACCTCTGAAATTTGGCACTAAAACAAGCCTTTTGTCTTTTAAAGTTGATTTGTTTCAGTTATTTGTTATAGTAATGCAAAGCTGACTGACATAAGTATAAAGCTGAAAAATTATTATGTCAAACCATCATTAAATTAGGGGCCATTTGTAATTAAATATGTTAGCATAGATCTCTACACAAAGACAACTCCCAGATGATTTCACTGGTGAGTTCTATCAAGCATTTAGGAAATAAATAATGAAAAATCTTTAGCTTGTTTAGAAAATAAAGAAGATACAATTGTTAAAGAATTTATGAGGAGCATCACATATTAATAAAGCCTGACAAAGATACAAGAAGATTAAAGATCAATATGTCTCATAAGTATAGATGATCTGGCCCACGGATCAATCCGTGAGTTTCCCTTGGAGGAAGGAAAACGGGGCGGGGGCTGGGTAAAGAGAGAGAGATGGAGACAAGTTGAGGGATTCCAATCAAGCCTCATTTATTGAGGTAGGGCACAGGGTTTTTATAAGTGGGGGGGCGAAACATGGAGCTGGGCAGGGTAAGCACGTTGCGTGTCTGCTGATTAGCTAGAGAGCAAGATCTATCCAAATAAGGACAAGCTAAATTGGAGAGAGGCAGGAAGCTGTTGCTAGGTAGGGGTACGTGGTAACCACGACTGGGCCCTCGTCATATCTGGTAAATACAGGAGAGGATCGTGGGAAATGTAGGCTGATGCGCCGGATGCCTACAGGAGGGAGAGACGGAGCGGCAGCCGTGAAGCTATCACGCTGCTCCCTACATCTCCTCCCTTATCACTTTATAAGAGTATGGCGGGCCCTGTGAGGACAGTGCCTGTCTTGGGTCAAGGACTCTTCATATGAACCCAACCAGGCCTTACCCGTCATGGGCCTGCAGGACAGCAATTGGTCCTGTACCTGTCTTAGGTGGCTGGTGGCATAACATATGTGTCCTAGTTGCCCGTCTTTGGCTGCCTGTAGGACAGCGCCTGTCTTAGGTCAAGGACTCTTCATATGAACCCAACCAGGCCTTACCCGTCATGGGCCTGCAGGACAGCATTTGGTCCTGTGCCTGTCTTAGGCGGCCGGTGGCATAACATATGTGTCCTAGTTGCCCGTCTCTGGCTGCCTGTCCAGTGCCTCAGGGCAGTTGGCTCACACATCATTATATGGGCCATTTGTAGGGATTGTTTCCCTCCAAGTTTCTTGATCTGCCATCTCCAATTGATGATAATGTACCTGAATGGGCTTGGCCAGGAGCGCGTCAACCCTATTGTTAATAAGAGTCATGATCCTTTGGAAAATGCAGGGGCCTACAGTTAGAAGCAGTAGCAAGGTGGCTAGTGGGCCTAATAAGGGGGCAATGTAAGGAAAAAGGCCTCCCCACATGGAAGAGAGGGAGGTTTCTCTGAGGTGGTCTCTTTCCGAACCACCTTTTGATTATCCCAGTGAGCGATGGTCCACTGCCAGGGTTGATGGGGATTGCCATCCATTAGGTGTAGTTGTGTCAGCTGTCTGACGATGGCCCATAAGGCTTTGGAAAGTTGTATCATCTGTAAGAGAACACAGGGGGTTGTGCCTCAGGAAAGAATATTATTCCTGGGCGTTATCCAAAATCTTGGGAGGAGGACTATTTGTTTGACAAGCCATTCAGGTAGCCATCTAGCTCCTTTTTCTTGCCTAGAATAAACACAGACTGAGCCTCACCCCCAGATGAGAATGGGGTCGGGGCCATTCCAGGTGTTAGTTAGCGGATCCTTCCATAATACCGAGGCAAACTGCGTTTGTGTCTGCGTATGCCAAAAGCGGGATGCCGCGGAGCAGCCTGAAATATCTAAGGATAAAAAGTTTAAAATGAAGAGGGCATGTGAAAGGATATTTCTGGGGGACCCTCGAGTAGGGTACCATGTTCCCCCTTTTATTTTATCTATAGTGGACTTAAGTGAGTGGTGTGCATGTTCAACAATGCCCTGTCCTTGAGGATTGTAAGGTATACCTGTAGTATGAAGAATATTAAGGCACTTGCAAAATTGAGCGAAGGAGGTGCTGGTATAGCCAGGCCATTACCGGTTTTGAGCTGTTGAGGGCATCCCAGAACGGAGAAGGCTGACAGCATGTGAGCTATAATATGTTCGGTAGCTTCTCCAGTTTGGAAGGTTGCAAAGATGAAGCCACTATATGTATCAACAATTACATGTATATATTTTAAGTTATCAAACTCGTTGAAATGAGTAATGTCCATTTGTCATAAGGTGTTAGGGATTAGGCCTTTTGGACTGACACCTAGATGTTGGACGAGTAAATGGATGGCACAAGAGGGGCAGTTTTTACAATCTGTTGAGCTTGTTCTTGGGTAATTTTATGGAGAAGGCAGAGAGTTTGGGCATTAAGGTGATGCAGTTGATGAGTTTGTTGGGCACCAAATACTTCGGAGTTATCTGTGGGCGCAGAGTGGGTCATAAAGACTTATGTGCGTGTGGCAGTATCAGCCAACTGATTTCCTTGGGTAAGGGGCCCAGGGAGGTTGGAGTGGGCTCGCAGGTGACCAATAAAGAACTTATGGTAACGGAGCCGTATGATATCCTGTAATCATTTAAATAAATTTGTAGCTGGGGAAGCATGGTGAATGGCAGCAACAGTCTCTAGTAATGGAACAGATTGAGCAAGGTAAGCACTATAGGTGAACAAATTGAAGGGTTGGTCAGGGTAAGTGGTGAAAACTGCGATGATAGCCTGTAGTTCTGCCAGCTGGGCAGAAGAGGTATCTGTCTGGAGGGTAAAGGCATTGTCTTGAGCCACATAAGCAGCCCTACCAGAAGAGGAGCCATCAGTGAATAACACTTGGGCCTTAGGGATGGGCTGTGAAGCTGTGATCTTAGGGAATATGAATGAGTGACGGTTGGCAAAATCAATTAGCTTGTTTTGGGGGTAATGGTTGTCAATGGCCCCTGAAAAGGGCTTAGTAAAGGGCTGGATGATAATATCTGGCTCTTTGCCAAAATAACATTTTCCTTGTTTGCTGCCTTGAATTATTAGGTCTGAAACTGCTTGGTAGTAGGGTAGGAGTGTCCTTTTTGGGGAAACTGACAGGTGGACCCACATGAGAGGAGCCTGTTGCCAAAATACTGCCATGGGGCAAAGCTTTGTGTTAAAGATGAGAAATTGTAAAGGCTTATCATAATCTATGAAGGAAACAGTTTGTTGAGCAATAGCCTCTTCTATATTGAGTGCCTTTCTGGCATTAGGTGTGAGCTTGTGGGGGGAGGTTGGGTCGATGTCTCTTTGGAGGATCTCATAAAGGGGTTGTAAATCATGTTTGGTTAATTTTAAATAGGGTAAAAGCCAATTAATGTCACCTAGAAGCTCTTGGAAATCATTAAGTGTCTGAAGATTATCAAGTCTTAATTGAGGCCTTGGAGAAAGTACTTGAGTGCCCTGTAGCTGAAAACCCAGATATATATATATATATATATATATATATATATATATATATATATACATACACACACACATACCTGTAAGCTAGACTTTATCGGGCGCTATTTGGAGCCCAGCCTTTTGTAAGATGACTTGTAGCGCCTGATAACATTGTAAGGTTTGATCTTTATGTTTGCCTGTCAAGAGGATGTCATCCATATAATGAAGGATATAGATATTTAGCCAATGATCTCTAACTGGTTGTATGGCAGTGGCCACAAAAGCCTGGCATAATGTAGGGGAGTTGGCCATTCCCTGAGGGAGAATGCACATTTAAAATATTTGCCATTATTAGTTTTTCCTCCTTGTTTGTGTGGGAGAAGAACCTCCTTTACAGCTGCAGCCATAGCTAGGCCCCGATGGTAGATGGTAGACGGGGCCCATATCAGCGCACAGGCGGATGCAGCCCGAGAGGTCCTCCCTCTCCCTGTGTGGCCCGATTGCAGCCTGGCAGGCAGATGTTGTGTTTTTATATGCCAATTGTTTGATTAGGGCAGAATTACTCTCAGGGGAGCCGAAGAGGCACTTGGCTGCCTGTAAGAGGCGATCAACAAAGTCACAGAAGGGTTCTTTTGGTCTCTGTCTAATATTAATAAGAGAGGAGGTAACCTCTCCACTAGGGGGGAGCTTTCTCCATGCCCTGCAGGCAGCTGCATTAATCTGTGCAAAGAGGCCAGGGTCATATTGCATTTGGGCTTCTTTAGAATTAAAGTCTCCAGTTCCCACTAACATGGGGAAGGTCCAAGGATTTTGTTGTCTGTTGGCATTGTCTCTTGCTATAAGTTCACATTGGTCCTTGAATTTGGATTTCCAAAGTAAATAGTGACCTCCAGATAAAGAGGCTTTAGCTAAATCTTTCCACTCATTTGGTATAATCCAACCCTGTGTCATGGAATCTAGGACAGCAAGGGTGAAGGTAGCTGTGGGACCATATTGGGTAACTGCTGTTTTTAATTCTTTTAGGGCAGCTACTGTGAAAGGTGCATGGGCCCTGATGACCTGTGGGGCAGGTGGCGCGGTGCCATCTTGTGCCTCGCCATTATGTGGGGCGCCATTTTGTGGGGGCAGGGTTGTTTCCATTACCGGAAATGCCATGGTGGGGGTGCCCTGTGGTGGGCCCCGGTATAGGCGCCATTTTAAGCGCGGAGCTTGGGGGGTCTATGTCTAAGGATTGGAGTTGTAAGATGAGCTGTTGTGTTTTTTGTTTAAGTTTAAGTTGTAGTTGTAAGTCTTGAATTTCGGCTTTTAAATTTGAAAGGGCAGAGGATGGATCAGGCGGTTCTTGGGGGG